>CM075808.1:38032108-38396439 GCA_037975025.1 Excoecaria agallocha | reverse complement strand
CAAAATCTAATAGTCAAATTGAAATAGCAAAAAAATTTAATGGTGGCAAATTCCGAAAATTCAGATTTTCTATTGTACAGTATGGGTTGTGATTAGCTTATATTAAGGGTTTTTTTTTTGTGATTACCTTATATTAATTTGTTTTTTTTAATAAATTTTTTTAAAAAGCTGAGCTGTGGCTAGCGAAGAGCAATGGTCGGTTCGGTTTAATAATCGAATTAAAATAACCAAAAATTAAAGTTTCATTATTTTTATCAACCGAACCGAATTAAAGTTTTAGAATAACCGAATTTAAACCGAATTGAAATTTTCAGTCGGTTTGATTTGATTAACCGAAAAATCAAAATTTAAAATTATTTTTAAAAAAATAAAAAATATTATGTCTAAAAATTATAAATCATAATAAGTAAAAATATCTAAATTATACAAATAAAATTTCAAATTAAAGAAATAATCCCAAAATATATAATAAATAATACAATAAAATCATTAAATAAATTTTTTTATTTAATCAATTTTCAATTTAATTATCAAAATTTTAAATTATCACCTAAAAAATAAATATAAATGTACTCATATAATTTATAACTAAAAATAAAAGAATTTATATATATAAAATAATTATTCAATAAAAAAATAAAAAAATTATATAATTATATAAATTTCGATTTGGTTTCTATATTGTTTTTTCCTTCAAAAATCGAACCGAACCAAACCGAAAAGCTGAAGTTTTTTAAAATTGAAAACCGAAAACCAAACCAAATTAAAAAATTGACCGGTTCGATTTTTCAGTTTGGTTCGGTTTTTCTCACCCGGACTGGCTAATATCCTCCCCAGTGTACAGTTGTGAACATTAAACCATAATTTAGATGGTAGAAAAAATGTAAAATGTCCCATGAAGGACGGTAAGCCATCTTCTGAAATAGGGAACGCTGATTTTGACTTACAGTATCTATCATCAATTAATGACAAACCACGAAACTTCCTTGAAACTTCTCATCTGAAGTTATGAGAAAAAAGAAATAAATTGAATAAGTGATGGGCTGTTGAGGTGTTATATTAAAATACGCTGGATAATTCAATGTGGAACTTTGTCTTTGGGCGTGGAGAGATAAAGATGCATTTAAGCATAAATTCTGTAAATGGAATCAAGGCCCATCTTTTTCCTCATATCTACTTTGTCCCACTTACATTTCTTTATTTTAGTGCATCGAATGAGATGGCTGTTTAGGTATCTTTCAATTTGGTTATTTAATTAACCATTTATATAAGTTAAATGTCGTTTTGTTTGATAAAAGATTTTCTTGTTCTTCTAATTGTTTTTTATTATTCTGGAGCGAAAGGAGATCATATCATTCTTAGCCGAGGCATAGCTATCTTATCTTTACTAAATACTTTTTCCATTTCACTTTAGCTGTATTTTCATTATTTTAAATGTTTATTAGAAATTCAAAAAAAATTTATTTATCTGTCCCTATTAGTTACGCACCATTATATTTAATAAAGTGATAAATTTAACTTTAATCTTATAAAAATTAAATGGTATACTTGAAAGTTAAAAAAGTGTAAACTAGTCAATTGCTAAGTTAAATGCTGTTTGTTTGAAGTAAAAAAGATGAAGGAGGAAGTATTTCCTAGTTGAAGTTTTACCATTGCTTTTACTATCATGTAAAGATACAATCTTTGCTATAGCTAAATCTTCCTGGGAGGAAAAGTATATATAAATAAAATGAATATAGAACATAGATATTGATAATTCATCATAAATTTGATGAGCATGTTATTGAAGCATTGACTGTTTAAAATAGTTGTTTTTTCACATTAATATTTCAGAATTCTTTCTTTTGATTCCATCATTAGATAATATTAGGAATGGCATAATTAGATGTAAGAAATTCTACAAGTAAAATGTCCTAATCGAGTAGTTTGGACCCATTTGCTCTTGTTGAAGTTTTAAAGCTCATGCGTCAATGAGACCCTGATAGGTGGTTACCGTTTCATATCAATAGAGACCCACAACCAAGTAAAATGTTTACGGGCAACTTGTTGGGAATTAGGGTATAAATGATTATGTTTTGATATTCTCTAGAGAAATGAAGGATTAGAAAATGAAAAATTAATATGATACATGATGACCAAGTGAATGGTAATTTGAGTCATTTTGTTCCATTTAATTGTAACTGCTTTAATCAACGTATAATGCATGGATAATACAGACAACAAAAAGGCATAAGCAAAGATACATAAAGCTACAAGTCAACTTCATAATCCTATTGGAAAAAGGCAAGAAATAATCTATCCATAGCATAAAGAAATGTTTAATGGCAGTGAACCAATACTTGATATACAATAAAATATATAACATAAATAGAACACGACTTAATTGCTTATTCTTTGTAAAACCTGTATCTTTTTCCTTAATTAATTAATTAATTTGTCTTTCATAAGATAATGGAATAGTTTACGTATTTGCGAAGATGCTGAGAAAACAAATACGAAAAAAATGATGAAATGTCTAATGAGCATTCAACCTAAAATTGCTGTGTTTGATGATTTTCAGTTTGATCGTTTTTTTATTATGAACTTAATTTGATTTGCTTAACATATATTAGATGCTTTTTGGGCATGTGTATGTATTGATTCTTGTTTCACATAAATTTCTTCAGAGTTGACTGCTTTATATGTTTAACCAAGACCTGTCTTATAGGTTCTTACTTTATTCCTATTACGGTGGAGCTAAGTGTTGGTTATTTTTTTTTTTCGCTATGCATCTTTGGTACAACAAATATTATAAGTTTTTTGATTTAAGTACTATATAAAATTTATTTGGTTGTGTATGGTTCACAAATATCTTACATGTTAGTTACATTAATTATTTATTTAGTTAAAAGTGTACATAAAACTCACAAAGAGAAAAAGAAAAAAAAGAACTCACAAACTAAAAACATTAAGTTATATAATTCATTATCATTTCAGCCAGAATCTCTGAAATTTAACTTGTTGGTTTGTCGAATTTTCTTCTAAACCAAACTGAAACTGTGTATGCTTCTGAATTTCTCATGATGCAAGCATTCCTTTAACTTTTCAACATGTTTCATTGATCAATTGGTGGATATACATGATTTGAACTTTGCTTATCTTCAAAAACATTTTAAATAGGTTACAATGTAAAAGAGACCATTTTTACCAGATTTAGTTTATACAGTGCAGTATAACTATTCCACTAATTGAGCCGATACTGGTGCTTTCTGGAATTAGCCAACTTTTTCCATGCTCACCTGGTTTGCTTGATTCATCAGATAATCATCAATTAAGATACTTTAGTGTTTTGGAATTTCAACTCTTAAATATTGTGTCAATGATTTTCTTTATTTGAAGAATTAGAAGTATAAAAAATCTTAGTTAATCATAAAAGACAAGCAAAATCTAGTTGATTATGAATGGCGGGATTAAGTCTTTTTCTGCGAAGAATGCTACTTTTTCATATTAAAATATGATCTTTGATTCCATCTTAAGTTTTTCACGTTGAAGAACTATTTATTACTTTATTGGATTGTGTAAATTACATCAACTTTTGTCAGTGATGGGCCTTGTGATGTTCCTTAGTAGTCAATTGGTTTGGGATGCTATAATTATATCTAACTTCGTTTCTTCTTTACTCTAACTTTCCTTCTTATAATCACACGACCAGGAAAAGATACGGGTTGCATTGTATGTCAAAAAAGCAGCTTTTCAGTTCGTAGACGGTATGATCCTCAAATTTGTGCTTTTGAGATTGTTTGTTTTGTTAGATCTCTATTTTTTTTTTCTTATGCTTTCTTTTTTTGGTTCGTTTTGTTTTCTGTAGCTGCTGTAGCAGCTGATGCAGGGGGTTGGAAGCGAGCTGAGTATAAGCTTTCAGATGAAGTCAGAAACGCAGGTTTTGGAATTGAACCAGAGGAATTAGCATCCATTGCTCGTGAGCATGACCTCAGGGCTTTAAAGATCAATGGTGGAATCGAAGGGATTGCACAGAGAGTCTCTGTCTCGCTGAAAGATGGCATCCACAGAAGCACTATACCTACCAGAGAACAGATTTATGGGTGCAACCGTTTTACTGAGAAACCTCCTAGAAGTTTTTGGATGTTTGTTTGGGAAGCTCTGCAGGACTTAACATTAATTATTCTTATGGTTTGTGCTGTGGTTTCAATAGGTGTTGGAATTGCTACTGAAGGATGGCCAAAGGGTATGTATGATGGGTTAGGAATCATTCTCAGTATATTATTGGTTGTCATGGTTACTGCCATTAGTGACTACCGGCAGTCTTTGCAATTCAGGGACTTGGATAGGGAGAAGAAAAAGATTTCTATCCAGGTAATAAGGGATGGTAGAACACAGGAAGTCTTAATATATGAATTGGTTATTGGTGATATTGTCCAATTATCTACTGGAGACGTAGTTCCAGCTGATGGGATTTACATAACAGGATATAGTTTAGTGATTGATGAATCAAGTTTGTCAGGGGAGAGTGAGCCTGTAAATGTAGATGGCAGAAAACCTTTTCTTCTTTCAGGAACCAGAGTGCAAGATGGGTCGGGAAAGATGCTAGTGACAGCTGTTGGTATGAAGACAGAATGGGGAAAGTTGATGGAAACTTTGAATGAGGGTGGAGAAGATGAGACACCATTACAGGTAAAGCTGAATGGTGTTGCTACAATTATTGGAAAGATTGGTTTGGCTTTTGGTGTGCTTACGTTTATCGTATTGGCTGTAAGATTTCTGGTGGAGAAAATAATTAATGATGAATTCACACATTGGTCTTCAACTGATGCATATCAACTTCTGAACTACTTTGCAATTGCAGTGACCATCATTGTCGTTGCTGTTCCTGAAGGATTACCATTGGCAGTGACTTTGAGTCTTGCCTTTGCTATGAAGAAACTAATGAATGGCCAGGCACTAGTTAGACATCTCTCTGCATGTGAGACAATGGGCTCTGCTAGTTGTATTTGCACTGATAAAACAGGGACCCTAACCACTAACCACATGGTAGTTGATAAAATATGGATATGTGGAAAAGCTGAAGATATTAATAACAATCATGATGAAGAAAATTTACGATTGGAAATATCTGAAAGAGTCCTGAGTTATCTTTTACAAGTTATATTTCAAAATACAGGTTGTGAAGTAAGTAAAGATGAAGATGGGAACAAAAGAATTTTGGGAACACCAACAGAAAAAGCATTATTTGAATTTGGCTTGCTTTTGGGAGGAGATTTTGATGCACTGCGTAGAGAGTTTCAGATACTCAAGGTTGAGCCTTTCAGCTCAGTCAGGAAGAAGATGTCTGTACTTGTAGCTCTTCCTGAAGGGGGCTTGCGAGCTTATTGCAAAGGTGCTTCAGAAATAGTATTAAAAATGTGCGACAAGGTTGTCAATGACAGTGGAAAACTTGTTCCTCTTTCAGAAGAACAGGTGAGGAATGCCTCAGATGTCATAAATGGTTTTGCCTCTGAAGCTTTGAGAACCCTTTGCCTTGCTTTTAAAGATTTAGATAGTAATATTGAAGAAAGCAGCATCCCTGATTTTGGCTACACCTTGGTAGCTATTGTTGGAATCAAAGATCCAGTGCGCCTTGGAGTAAAGGATGCAGTTAGGACTTGTATAGATGCTGGAATTACTGTTCGTATGGTAACTGGCGATAACATAAATACGGCTAAAGCTATAGCCAAGGAATGTGGCATACTTACCGAGAATGGATTGGCCATAGAAGCACAAGACTTCCGTAGCAAGTCCCCTGAAGAGATGAAGGAGATAATACCAAAAATACAGGTTTCTGAAAAACTTCTTTGGGATTTAATTGCTTAAATATTATGGCTTGCATTTCTTAATTGCTAATCATGGACACAGGTAATGGCTAGGTCTTTACCTTTGGATAAACACACCTTGGTAACCAATTTGAGAAATATGTTTGGAGAGGTTGTTGCAGTAACCGGTGATGGGACCAATGATGCTCCGGCTTTGCATGAGGCTGACATTGGACTTGCTATGGGTATAGCAGGAACAGAGGTTTGCTTGTCTGCTTAATTCTAATACACAGATGTGATTCTGACTATTTTTTGATGAGTGGTCTATTCTTTTTCTTTTTCTTTTATTGGGTAGTTTCTGTTGGTTGTTTTGATTGGTAACATATTGAAACCTATCTATAATTCCAGCCTCTTATTTTATCTTTCCAAGACAGTTTGTTTTTTAAATTTCCTGTATTTTGTTGTGCTTTTGGTGCTGTTTATATTTTGTTTGACAAAGAATGTCTTGACCTGATAAATGTGTCTTTTTTTTTTCTTTTATACATGTCATCTAAAATTTAAAACTATACAACTCTAGATTTGCAGCCAAGTTATCAGAAAATATAATTGGTTTTAGTTTTATTTCCGTAGGACTTATTGTAGCATGAAGTTATGATGAACTTTAGTTCCTTCTGTCCTTTCCAATGTAATTCTGTATTATTCAGTATCTGTTCTACCTGGTAATCGCCTATAGTTTATGCTTGTGGCTGATTTGAGAAAGTGAGGAGGTGATCCAAGGTTCTATTATTCAACCTCTATTCTCTAAATTTCTTTCTTCTCCAAAGCTCTATAATTGCTGTCTGGTACTCTTATTGGGGAAGATCTTATTGTACAAAAAGGATTTCTGCTTCTACTGAAGATTGAAGTTGTATAGGTTAATAAGTAGGTAGATTCCAAATTTCCATTCTGGAGGATGTATATTTGTGTAGCTTAAATTAAATTTGCGTATGACTAACCTTCTTTCTTGAGCACTTCACCTAGGTTCTGCTTTCATCTTTCTGTCACCTAATATCTTCAAGTAGATGTTTTTGTAACTTCTGTAGAGCTTTGACTGAGGTCCGAGTTAAGTGTTTATTGGTTCTTATGGACCTTAGCTACGTTTAAGCCATATAGACACAATTTCTGTCCTGTCTTTCCATTTATGCATATGAAGCATTGAACTTCACTGGTTTTATGCATTTGATCTTACCTTTTCTATGGATACTTATGCAGGTTGCTAGAGAGAATGCTGATGTCATTATAATGGACGACAATTTTACAACCATTGTGAATGTTGCTGAATGGGGGCGTGCAGTCTATGTAAACATCCAAAAGTTTGTGCAGTTCCAGCTAACAGTTAATGTGGCAGCTCTTGTAATCAATTTTGTTTCTGCATGCATATCAGGTGGGCTGGTTTATGAGGCTTTTTCCCATTTAGAGCATTGCGGCAATGCTGAATATTAGAGTAACAATTGTTGTCTTTATCTTTCATATATTACAGGCTCTGCTCCCCTAACAGCTGTGCAGCTACTTTGGGTCAACATGATAATGGACACTCTTGGGGCCTTGGCGCTGGCTACAGAACCTCCTGCTGCTGAATTGATGAAAAGGCCTCCAGTAGGAAGGGGTGAAAGTTTCATTACAAAGGCTATGTGGAGGAATATATTTGGTCAGAGCATTTATCAACTGGCCATCCTCGGAGTTCTCAATTTTGATGGGAAGCACCTTTTAGGACTTAGTGGTTCAGATGCTACTAAAACTCTCAATACTTTGATATTCAACTCTTTTGTGTTCTGCCAGGTATGGTTTCAGATCATTCCTAATTTTCTATTTTGTATTTTCTGCCAGAAGTATTTACACTCTCTAAGTGTTTTTATGCTGTATTTGAATCTTAACTCTTCAACCACGCAACAAGCAATGGGCATATGAATTGAATTAAAAGGAAAAATTTCATCATCAAACCTTATCAATTCTGCCCTTCAAACACTTCTGACTGTAATTATTTAATGCTACTTGTTTGATAATTTACATCCCTATTGACTGAAATTATGAATATTTCACTCGAGAATTGCAATATCAAACCATTCTTGGGACTCTAGCAACATGGAATGGAAAAATATATTAGTGACATGGGAGCCTATCTAGGAATGTGGCCTTCATTAATCATTTGCATATTATTTGCCGCTTATTAAACCTCAAAAAATATTGAACTGAAATAAAAGGCTATAGTCGGTTATTGTTTCCCATAGAGGTAGTAAGTAGGACAAACCCGCCTTCTATTACTTAGCTTAAATTTATAATCTACCATTTTGTTTTGAAGGGACTGGAGTTTCTTCCATGTTTCCATTCCTATGTCAATCATGGTGAGGTTACCATTTATTGGAATTGTCATACAAACACGTTTTCCTATTTTTGCGTCAGTTTCGGCAATTCTGGAACTTGAAAGTGCAGATCTCAATTGGCAACTCTGAGATGACCTTTCTTTCCTTATTTAGAGCTTCAATGTTTTCAGATCCTAATCTGGTCAAGAATTGATGATTTAGTACTTTTGCCACTGGCACTGTCACAATGACGGGTGCTAAATGTTGCATGTTAATATAGACAGCATGAGAAGCACACTAAAATATGAACATCTTGACTTTTTTCTTTTGCTCCCAGGTTTTTAATGAAATAAACAGCCGTCAAATAGAGAAAATAAATGTATTCAGGGGCATGTTCAGCAGTTGGATATTCATAGCTGTCATGGTTTCAACCGTGGCATTCCAAGTAATCATAGTAGAGTTCTTGGGAGCTTTTGCAAGCACTGTACCACTAAGTTGGCAACTGTGGCTTCTTAGTGTCTTCTTTGGAGCAGTTGGCATGCCTATTGCAGTTGTCCTAAAGTGCATTCCGGTCACAAGTAGCACCCCTAAACACCATGATGGCTACGATGCACTACCTGCTGGTCCAGACATGGCTTGAAAAGCTGAGTTGCGCTTACATACCTAGATGTTCATGAAAATAGCCTTTGTTGCGATGCAGAGGAAAGGTGCATACTTCTGTCTCTACCCAAAGCGCTTTTTTCGTATTTTGAAGGATTAATAGAAATGGAGACATAATAACATTGTTGCTATGCCTGTAGATGCTGCTAACTGCCATTTGTAAATGCATCAATGGCCTTTTCAGCTTCACTTAATTTTGGGAGCTTTTTTGTTCACGTGCATTTTATTTGAAGAAACTCTTCAGTTTTCCTAATAATATTATCGGCGAAGCAAGAAATAGGATTATTCCATGGTTTTTATTATGCAAGTGCCGTATGCCTGTGTTTTATTTTTTTTATTTTTTTATTTTGTGTTGCAATTAATTGATACTTGGAAGGCTTTGAAGGAGCAATAGAAGGTTACACTGCTGGCTAGTAATGTACAAAATATACACTACCGAGATGATATAGAGCATCTGTTTGATGTAGAAGGTCGATGAATTTGATCAACATCGAGGTCAAGATGATATTGAGATGTCTATTTATTGTTTGGTGAAGGTATCATAATATATGAACCTAACCATATTCTAAAGTTTTCTTATGTGGAAGCTTACCCATAAATATTGTTCTAAATTTCTGATTTTGTGATTTTCTTTTAATATTTATTATTATTGTTGTTGTTGTTGTTGTTGTTGTTGTAGTATAAGAGGGAAAAGAATAAAAACAATAGAACATAACAGCTAGAAACAGTGGAACATTAATGTCCCTTACATCATTAAGAAGCAGTCTTCAAAGCTGGAGGCAGGATGATTGTACCATTGCATTTGAGGCTGGTGAAAGACAAACTTGACGATTTGGTTCATAACTGGCTTCATGTAAAATGCATAAGAACTTAGCTTCCCAGTCACCAGACAACAAGCTTTTAATTGTGTCGTCCACAATAGTTCTGTTTACATTAACAGGATGATGCAAAAGATCTCGTACGATCGACTTGCACTTGAAGTCTGTTCTAATTCTTTTGCCACTCCATTTCAAGACCCCAAAGGACTGTCCAAAGCTCTGTGTGAAGCACACTGGCGTGGTTGATAGAAGCTGTATAGCCACCTAAATAGGTACCTATGCTCTCTAAAAATGCCACCAACAGCACTCCTTTGAAACTGGGCATGACAAGCCCCATTTGTGTTGAGAGCTATCCATCTTGACTATGGAGGGGACCATTTAGCCACACATTCCTCAATTGTCACATTTAACCAAAATGTGGATTGACCCAAGACCTAATCCAAACCCAAAGTGAACGGCTCCAAAAATGATTACCGGAAATTGACTTAATATGAATAAGCCAAATCTGTTTGACAAGTCTAATTATACACCATATTTTTATTTTATTTTTTTTTGGGATTTCTACATAAATACCATAGAAAAAAATGATATCTTATATTTGCACTTTCATATTTTTTAACCTTTAGTCTATTCATCACATTTTATGTATGCGATCCAATAGGTTCATATTATGTTGGCAGTGGATTCCAATCATATCATGGGCCTACAAGTCATAAGTGGTCTATAGCAAGACATTATGACTATCCAAATAATATAAACATCGATAATTCGATTTTAACCTAATAGAACATTTTATAATCTATTTATCACATAATATCTTGTTTGAAATAAGTCATGATCCATGTCAAACTTATATGGTACAAACATATAATTTCTCGATCACTAAATAGACTGATAATTTCACATAACATTGATTGCTCTATCAATTTATTTGAGAATGACCATGCATTTCTCAGTCATCCTTATCAAGGAGTCCAATAGATATCTCTCTTATAAGAGGGATGCATTATATCTTGATTATTTACTATCCTCTGCATAATTTTCATCATGTCCAATCATATCTTTTATTATTATCCAATTAAAGATAATGTTTGGTTATGTCAAAACATAATGTTTCTCATGTAGGATACTATGATAATCTCAAGTATAAGGATCGATAATATAAATAGATTTTTGCAGCTTGCATATCTTCTTGGAATTCTCAGGATGAACAAAACCTTCATGTTATGTCATATATACATCCTCAAGTATGTTTCATTAAAAAAATGCTATTTTGACATCCATCTACCATATCTCATAGTCATAATATGCAACAATGACAATTACAATTCTTATTAATTTAAGCATCGCGATTGGTGAAAACATTTCATCATAGTCAATACCATGAGTTTGCTTGAAACCTTTTGCAATAAGTCTTGCTTTAAAGGTTTGTACTTTTCCATCCATGTCAGTTTTCTTCTTGAAACCCATTTACACCCAATGGTTTTAATTCCTTCAGGTGGATCAATCAAATTTCAAACTTGATTGTCATATATGGATTGCATTTTAGACTTCATAGCCTTTAGCCATTTCTCAAATTTTGGACTTGACACAACATCTTCATAGGTAGTAGGCTCATCTTGATCCATGAGCATTACTTCATGACTATCTGTTACGAGAAATTCATGTCTCTCAGGTTGATGTCGTTCCCTATTATATTTGCGCAATTCTTATGTAAGTTGCATAGGTTCCACAACTATTTGTGGAACTTGTTGAGTTTCCATCGATGGGCTTATGCCATTTTGTGATTTTTGAACTTCTTCGAGTTTTATTTTACTTCCACTGGTTCTTTTAAAAATAAATTCTTTTTCTAGAAAGATAGCATTTTGATGAACAAACACTTTATTCTCAAAGGGATTATAAAAGTAATATCCTTTAGTTTCTTTAGGATATCCCACAAAAATGCATTTATCAAATTTTAGTGCTAATTTATCCGAGACTTGTCGTTTGACATAAACCTTACAGCCCGAAATCTTTAAAAAAGATAAAATAGGAGTTCTTCCGATCCATATCTCTTATGGTATCTTTTCAACTGCTTTAGATTGAACTTGATTCAGAGTGAATGTAGTTGTTTCTAATGCATAGCCCTAAAAGGATAAAGGAAGATCTGTTTGACAACTCATCATTGATCGAATCATATCTAATAAAGTTTGATTCCTTTTTTTAGAAACACCATTCCATTGTGGCATCCCTAATGGAGTTAATTGCGAAACAATTTCACAACTTCTTAGATGACCATCAAACTCTTGACTCAAGTATTTACCACCCTTATCAGATCGAAGTTCTTTAATAATTTTACCAAGTTGATTTTGAACTTCATTTTGAAATGTTTTGAATATTTCAAAAGATTCATGTTTATGTTTCATTAGATAGACATAGTCATATCTATTGAGATCATTAATGAAAGTAATGAAGTATTGAAATTTTTTCCTGGCATTTATGCTTAATGGGCCACATACATTAGTATGTATAAGGCCTAATAAATCAGTGACCTTTTCACTATGTCAAGTGAAGGGATCCTTTATCATTTTTCCTAATAATTAAGATTCACAATTTTTAAATGATTCAAAATCAAATTATTCCAAAAGTCCATATTGATGGAGTTTTGATATGTGTTTCTCAGTTATGTGACCAAGGCGACAATGCCATAAATATATTTTATTCGAATCATTGGGTTTAGATATCTTTATAGTTATGTTATATATATCCTGATTGTTTGATTTTTCTAAATTTAGGAGATAAATGCCATTATATGAATTAGCAATAAAATAAAGCATATCATCATAATAAATATAATATTTTTTATTCTTAATAAGAAAAAAAAAACCTTCATCATCCAAACAAGAAACTAAAATAATATTCCTACTCAAAGTAGAAACATAAAAGTAATTGTTCAAAACTAACAAAAGCCCATTGGGCAAAGTCAATTCATAAGTCCCCACAGCTAAAGCAACAACTCTTACTCCATTTCCAACTTGTAGGTCCACTTCATCCTTTTTCAGTTGTCTACTCCTTTTGAATCCTTACACATTTGTACAAATGTGAGATCCACATCCAGTATCTAATACCCAAAAAGTAAAAGTAGATAAATTAATTTCTATAAATAAATACCTGAAGATATAGTCTCACTACTCTTTTTCTTCTTTAATTCTTCCAAATAGAGCTTGCAATTTCTCTTCCAATGACCAGTTTCATTGCAATGAAAGCAAACTCTCTCATTTGGATCTTTTGCCTTGGGTTTGAGTCTAGCTTATGCCTTAGGTTTGACAACAACTTTTTCCTTAGCCTTAGCCTTGCTCTTATTTTTCATCCCCTTTCCCTTATTAGCCATAAGAATATGATTCGCCTTTTCTTAATGCTTTGCTCAGCTATTTTAAGCATTGTATGTAACTCAACAATGTATTTCTCCATATTATTCATAGTATAGTTCATAACAGACTAGTTATAACTATCTAGCATTCAATTAAGGATTAAATCTGTGGCCAGTTCTGGAGTGATGATAAATTCAATCCTTTTAAGGTGATCAATATAGCCTTTCATTTTAGAATATGAGAGCTCATTGATGCACCTTCTGCCATTTTATAAGAATACAAAGATTTGGTGGTCTCATACCTGTCTTGCCTTGCTTATTATTGGAATATCTGTTTAAGATGATTGCTCAACTCATAAGCCTCCATATGCTCCAGATCTTTCTGAAGTTCTAGGCACATTGTGGCTAACATAAGACATCCCACATCAATCGAATCATTAGCATGTTTCTTTTTTTTTTCTTTGACTGCCATTTGAGCATCAATAGTCAGGATAGGAGGAACATGATCATCGAGCACATATATCTTCCTTTCTTGCTTGAGAATAATTTTTAAGTTCCTAATCCGATCAAGAAAGTTTGTGCCATCTTTTTTTAGCTTGTCTTTCTCAAGGACCGATCGCAGTGATATTGTGGGAGTGTTATTTGAACCCATGATCTACAAATATGCAAAATAAATATTAAAATCAATACCAATTTCATTTTAGGGTATATCTTAAAACTCATGCTAAAATATTCACCCTCAATATTAATTACAACAATTGTAATGATTTTAGTGGGCTAAGATCCATATTTCACTTAATTTTCAGTCAGCTTTGGTATGATGCTTAAAATCAAGTTATTTAGGTAAATAACTCCTTACCAATTACATCTTATGTAACTCTTAGATTTTTTATGGGATTTTTACATCATATGTCCAGGCATGTTATAATCCCATCTAATACCTTAGGTCCAAAACCATTTTGATAGCCTAATTAATTCTAACCACTTTTTAACATATGGGTAGCACCATTACTCATATTGCCTTACTATGATAACCTAATGTACTTTGCTTTGGCAGAACCTATATTTTGGTGATCTTAGTCTTGACAAGTGTTATAATTGTGGGTGGTATATAACTTAAAATTATGTGTGCAAGTTTCATTTTGAAAGCGGTCATTGACTTCACCTTTTTTGTGCACCATTGCATGGTGATACCATCCTCTCTTATCGTGATAAATCACTATAATAGCTGATAGCCGAGACCTTGAATACTGAGAAGTGGATGCCAATAGGATTCTTTCCACACTGGCATAAACAACAACTTGAATATTGGCTGCATTTGCATAGTTAAGGAGATCAACAACACTGTGTCTCCTCCTTGAACCGTTAAAGGTTGAGCCGCCAATCTTTATACCAACCACATGCTCCAAACTGAAACCAGTATATGGTTCAATCCCAGCCTTCAAAAGTCCATCTCTAACAACAGATTGCTTTTTTCTAAGCTCTGGCCTAAACATAATTGCCTTTTCAACCCATTCATAGGACTGATTCACAACATTAAGGCCCCAATCCACACCTGATTGCTGAAAGAAAGCTTGGTCAGCTTGATTATAAAATCTAGCATTGATGTCACTACTACCATTAAGAATCCGACCTCTTGCATTTGGGGCATCACCCTCTGATGTTAAGGCTTGAACAGGTGAATTGAAGGTATCCACATCATTTAGTGTCGACAAGAAACCATCTTGACTCATCAAATTAGATTTTCCAAAAGGAACACCACCACGTTCAAGTAAAAGAACTCTATATGACTGTGACAATGTTGCTGCCAATGGGCTACCAGTGGTGCCTCCTAAAACTACAATGTAATCATAGTAGTCCTCTGATGGAAATTCAATGGAATTTAACACAAACTTGAGATAATTTAGGTCTGTGAAGACATTTAACAAAGACCAAAAACCAGTATTAGGCCTCCATTTCAAGTTCAAGATGGTAACTAACAGCTTTCAAAATGAATGTGAATGACTAACTGATCTAGGGAGCAAAACATCCTTTCCAGTCCTGCTTTTAAAGATGAAGACGGTTTTTCTTTCTTGGTGGTAGTACTTAACCAACGCGCCTTACCATTAAGGTTTCGATTTGAAAGCTTTAGGTCTAACATAGGTAAAGTCATTTGACAAAAGCTTTCGAGAATATGAATGATTTAGAAGCTTTCCCCAATAAAGACATGCTTCCCTCGTCGCCTTTAGTAGCTTATTTTCGTAAGCTCCTCTCTCCGATCGTCCTTCTTCATCGCTATGATCCTTTTCTTCTCTCGTATATAAGGATTCAGCTTGTTTGGCGACTCTTGTCAATAGGTTGTTTGGCATCTTTACTCAAATCCACACTAGCTAATTTTACACAGAAGGACTGCTTATTATAGGAAGTATATTCCGAAATCTCCTATAACTATATTTTCCCCATCCCTATCCCTGATAATGAAATGGATAGTTTAGCTAATTAATGTGCCACCCTCTTACCATTCTTATGAGTATTTGCATTCAATTAGAAAAAAGAAGAAATTAGAGCTTTAATATCATCCACAATGTGTCCAATGCTAGGCTCAGGTCTTCTTTTAACATGGCTCCCACATAGCACTGCCTGTCTCCACATCTATTCATTAAAAGAAAGCTTTCAATGCTAGCTTTATTCCATAGTAGATAGCCTAGGCTTCGATAACTCCAGCATCGGTGGTGTGGAAATGACTCTTTGACATAGCTGAAAAGATGGTGCCAATTCAGTCCCTTAGTCCTAGACCTAATCCAGATGCCTCCTTTCAAAGAGCTCTATCACACGATGAAAAGCAATAAAATTAAATAAATATCTCAATCAATTAATAAAGTAGTAAAAAGCAATAAAATAAATCTACTTAATTATTACATAAGAAAATTATTCCAAAGAAAAGAATAACATACAAAAAATAATAGATAAAATATCATGCATAAAATGTGTTATTAATTAGCTTGAGAATATTGATTCCCTTATGCATATTTAAGAAAAGGCTTTTTCACGACATTGTGTGAATTTGGGCTAAAAATCGGACATTGGTCCATGTTTTGGAGAAAAAACCCAGTTTATTTGTTAGAAAACATTTTAGGTATCTTTTTCTCTTAACATGCTCAAAAATATCCTTTTTTACTACCTATTACAACCCCAAAAAATACTTCTAAAATAAAATAGCAAATAACGGTGCAAATTAATAACAAAATGAAACCAACCTATGATAAATAAAATAACTTAAAAAATAATGGATTGAGATAACCAAAGGTTGAAGGTCATGACCAACTCGAGAGCATGGGTTTCCATGAAAAAATAACATAAATACCTTCAAAACCACTAATATAAAAAAACTCATCCCAAAAAACAAAAAAGCAAATGAGTTAGTATTCATAAATAACATAGTAAAATGATTACATATTTATTTTAAATACAAATAGCATGGATTTAAATGCAAAATCATATTATATATACATAAAATCACATCAAATGATGCATAAATATTGTAAGAAACAAATAAATGGTATAAAAATACATAAAAGTATGAAATATATGTGAAAAACGCCCCAAAATACACTCAAAGATGGTCAAAATAGGTGAGGAATGGCATTAGGGATGTAAGGGATGAGATTAAGAGATCAATCTTGGATGTCCGATATGTTGAATGATAGATGGTCATCCATCAGATTATCTTCCCGTCCATCACCTCTAGAAAGAACCAAAAAATGCAGAATTTGAGAGAAAATGCAGAAAATCATGTGGAGCAAATTCCTAGCCCTAAACATGCGATATTTAAACACTAAATCAAGCTAAAACATATTTAAATACCTAATCATACACTAACTACACCAAAATCATGAAGTTATAAAATTTAAAAGAATAAAGTAAAAGCTTTACATATATAATAATGGAGAAACCTCAAGGAACCTATCATGCCTCCAACATATTAAACAGCCTAAGAACACATCACATCTCATCTAAACATGCATATTACTCAAGTATAATAATTAAAACATGTTAATATGCATTAAAGAATCATGTAATCATGCATAATAAAGCCTAGAGAGAGAAAATAGGGATGAGCCTAGTGTAATGACTACCTTAAATCTTCCTATTACTGGTCATCATACACACTATTTACATATAATTGAATATACAATAAGTCATATACTCAATTGTTATTTTAGCTTACAATATTTTTGTATATACATCAACATAGTTCGATAGTCCATATAAAAGGAAACACTTAGTCAAATTACATTAACACCCTTATATTCTTTACAATACAGTTTACTTAGTACATTATGACACTTATAATGACGAAAGAAAAATACCATTTCCTTATTTTGTTTCTTTTTATCTTTGGTGTTGGCCTTGTTGCTGCAAATCTTATCCCTGGAAGAATTCAAGCTTTATATACCTACACGGATTAACACCTATGTAAGCTATACAGCTTAGTGGGGAACATAAACTATAAAGATGACCTCTCACAAAAGTTGTTGATAATGTACACAACTATGTGCATACAATTAGACATATAATAAGAAAATATCCACCGCAAATAATATGATCATAACATTACAGAGTGTTATGCATTCGCTTTTTATCATGTTTGGTCATTACCTAATCACAAAAGTCTTAGATCATTGGTTAGTTGCATACATATTAAGTTAATCCACTTGTTAAGGTAGTGTTCGTATATGCAAAATTTATCTAAGCTACATAATTATGTTGGTTCACCATGTTATCTAGTATTATCATATTAAATACTTATATTATAGCTTTATCACCTATTACCAATCCATTTAGTTATCATTTTTTATTATTTTTAAAGAATTTACACAAATTTTAAGTATGTGTTCGTATATATACATATCTATTTGTCTCTCTTTTTTTATACTTATCATTCTTAGTTAGTCTTAGTGATATTCATAGCTTTCATATGTATGCATACATGCAAGCTAATTCCTAGTCAATTCTAGGTAATAATCTATATGTGATTAGGTTAATCTAATAGGTCTAGATACATGTATAATTAAACTCACAAGTACTAAATCATATTTATATTTATATTATAGTCATGTATATTTCATGCATTGTATTATTAGACTCAGACTTGTTACTATCACTATGTTCTTTCTTCATTTTACGTGTGAGTTTCTAGTTTATTAACACTTAATAGTCATATATTGCAGTCAATCTTTATATCACATTTAAGTGGAACATAGAGTTGTAGATTCCTACATTGAATGATCTTACATATAATGAGTAATATAATTTCTAAATTTTTCATGATTTTCAAAATAATTTACTTGTGTCAAATGTGCAATACATAACTGTAAATAAAGTGGGCATTCAAAAATGTGATTATTGACGGCCCATCCAATAATTACGTGCATTCAAGTATAACCTATGATCCTAAGTGCATAGTATATTATGTAATTTTTGTAACAATCACATGCTCATGATGCCATAATACTCTATACTTCATGTTAAAGTATAACTTTAACTAATTTCTTGTTTTCCCTTTACTATGCATAAATTCATAGAAAGCAATATCTAAGTCAAAACATGAAATATCATATCATCTCTGTCATGTTGTTATTCATATCATTTCACCTATACCCTATATTAAGCCTGCACCTTTTCTGAGGGTGTGGATATGGGCGATACTATAGTACTCGAAGGTACAAAAAGATACCCAAAGGTATCAAAATAAAGACCCAAATGGGATCAAATCTATACTATAGACTGATCAAGAAGACCTAAATGGGTCGAACTATACTATAGACCCAAACGGGGTCGAACATGTAGCAGCTGCAATATACCCTTATAGGCATGCCTATTTATCCACAACTTAAATATAGATGCAGGCAACTATAATTTTTTACTTTAATCTCTTTACTCTTCCTTTTTATGTCTTATTTATATGTAAATCACTTGTATGAACATATTTAGGAATGAAGAATCATATGCATATTCATTCATATCTATGTACTCTTATAATCTAGTACATCTTATTTTCATGCATTAAAACCAGTTGTGTAACTATAAGCACATCAATATATCATCTCATTAAAATATCTACATATCAATACATGTTCAAGCTCATATGTTATTATTCAACTCATATGTTTTAGTACATTAACATATATTCATGGGGTTAATATGAAAATCTAATAAAAACATAACTGACTTCTTTGCATGTTTGTATATATCTTTGCATATTTAGATGAATATGTACTTATTTGTAATCTGTATAACCTAGTTATCTAGTGTACTTGCATACATATACCAGTATCCTTTATAATCCTAATATCATAACTTTAAAATTTAATGTATTATCACAATTTAAACATCCATGTAAGTTCACATTTTCTAACCATAATATCTTTAAACATCTATGTGACTATTTAGATATCCTTTGCATCTTGAGTTTGAACATGTTACTATAAGTCCCAATTAATTAACATGTTAAGCATACATATACCTTACATTTTAACTTTATTCTTATACATAAATATGATTCTCACATATTTAGTGTCATAAGTTACCTTTGTTTATATGTTTAGAATGCTTTAAGAATGTTTAGGGAGGTTGGAACAAGTTTTGGTAATTTTTTGGGACCTAAAAATCAAGGTTAGAAAGAAATATAGGAGTATCAAAGTCATCACTTGATAGGTGCTAACCATGACATAGGTGTTATATTGGTTCTGTACTGATTCTGGACTACCTCATGGTCATTTCCAAAAAGATGTTGATCATGAGGTCCATTCTGTCCCAAAAATTTTGAAGATAGATTGTCAAGTTTAACTTGTGTATCATTTTAAACCAAGAAAATGTTATTTTTAGACAAATTGATCTTCTAAAAATTTGTTCCTATTATGTTTCCAGTTTCCAAAAAATTAAAAATATCACCAATCATACCTATAAATCTTCATATATTCAACAAACAACACAAATTGCTCCCAATGATAGGGCAGCAAATACAGATAAAATTCAAACTCAATTTTCACCATCATGTAAGAGGATTCCATTTTTGAATTCTTATGTGAAAATATGTTTTATGAGTTTATTTTCTATTCCAATTGGAATTTCTCAATTTGGGTTCCTGTAGCTCAAGTTATAATCAAAATAGTCCAGATTAGTCAATTTAATTTTAAGGAAGATTTTTGTAACTTCAAAGAAAGCTTGTCTATTTCGATTCTCAAGCATTCTTAAGCTTAATTTCTATAATAATAAATCATTATAACATCTAATATATCATTCCACATATCAAATACACAAACATACACATTCATCAACATGAGAAGTTCCCATACCTTGTTTAGCCAATTCTCCTCTCTTCCTTTCTACTTCCTTTTTCTCTCTTATTGGCTTCTTCTTATTCTACACATATTAGATTCCACAAACAAATATTTACTCTTTATATCAATTGAAGTTTCCAAAAATAAATCAAAATAAATAGTAGGAAAAAAAGAATACTTTACTTTTTTAGTGCTTAACCCTAAATTCTCTCTCCTATACCCTTTAATCAACCTTAAGCATAAAACTTTCTAAAGAATAAATTGATAAAAGTGAGCAGAAATTTTTATGTTTGGGACCCTTAAAATTGTCAGCCACCTTTCCTCTTTTAATTCCCTTGAATTCTCATCCATTTTCATGAGATTTCTAGAAAAGCTATATGTCTTCATTCTATTGGTTCCTTATTTGACTAATTTTAATTTGCAATCCACTCCTTTTTCTTCCTTTAATCCCTCTTTACACCCTAAATATTCCTTTCTTTCTTTCATTTCAATTAGGCCCCTATTTTGCCTTTGCTCTTAATTAGGTACACATGTAATATAATATGAAATGATAGTATTGCCCTTGACTTTTAAATAAATTTCATTCGGGTTCCAACTTACACTTCCTATACTTATCTCTATATATCACCTCCATTGTACATCCTGAACATACCTAATTACAAGTAGGGTATAATTTAATACCTCACACCTATAATATTATACTCAGGAGATATTCTGACTCTAGGATTATTGTAGTCAAAATCTCCACTCCAATTCGTAATTGTTGTTTTTAAAAAGAATATGAAATTCATTTGTGTATATGTGTGTATTTCAACAAGAATTGCTAATGCACAAGGTTTAGAGAGAGAAAGAAACTAGTTCTTCTTCTCTAATGGTGGTTACTCAAGAAAACTATTATTTTCTCTCCTTAAAAACCCTAGGTTTTAAGCTTTTATATCCTAAGGAAGGGATTTTGGTTAAATTCTTCAAAACTCTTTAAATCTGGAGATCAGATCCTCCAAATCCAGAGGAAATCTTCTTAAAATCAAAACTACCTTTTTAAAATCTAGAAAACATGGGAAATTTAGGGTTTCAAGTCGAGGGATAACCATTTCTCACCACTAACTCAATATTTTGCTAAAATGTCTTTCTATTTGGACCATACTAGAGAAAAGGACCCACAGATGGGCACCTTTCAGGTGACAGACAACCGTCTATCACCACTGAAGGTCCAAACCTAGGTTTTATTCATATTTTGCTAAGACACTTAAAATCATTTACAAACATTTGGAAATCCATAAAGTTCTTTTGAAAAGAAATGCTCGAAATTCACAATCGAAGCTTTAGGATCCAAACCTACTATCAGTAATACATTATATCCTTATCATCAGATAATCCTGATCTACGCTATCTTAGGTCACAGTGTCTACACCGTGTGCCAGTTAATTTTCTGCATAAAATTCAAAATTCCACCATTAAACACCTCAAAACTTTATTAATCTTAATATTGTCCTATTTGGCACAAAAAGAGAAAGTTAACACCTAAATTATGAAAAAAATGCAAAACAAGACATAAACATAAATAAAAATACACTATAAAAATACAATAAATCAAAGTTATCAAATACCCCACACTTAGCTTTTGCTTGCCCTTGAGCAAATGAATAGACCACATTTTCGTATACTCAAACTTAAAGAGAGAAATCACAAATTAAGAAAAATCTAATTAACACTTCAACAAAAAGTCACAACCTATTAGCCTAAATCGAAAAGAGTTCAAAGTAAACTATATTAGCAAGTATCCTGTCACGCGCGCATGTGTGTACGTGCTAAGCCTAAATGAGTATGATAACTTTTGAATTCTATAACTCGAGTTGTAATGGCCTCAACACCGAGTTAGCCGTGAACAGTACTTTCCGACAGTGAATAGTTATTCTCGGACCCGAAAGAAGACCTGAAAGTCAAAAATATTTTATTAGACCGTTGAAAAATAAGTCATGGTGAGCTCGAAATTGAAATTTGAAGTAAAATTAAGATCAAATGGGCCTCCAAAGGTCAAAAATACGAAAACGATAGCGAATCAATTTTTCTGGTAGGGAATGAGACTTGATTTTACATAAATTTTTTAAAATAGCAAATCAACTCCCAAAATTGCCAGATTTTGTATGTCTACATGAATTTTTATGTATAATATTTTGATGATGAGAATTGATTTTTTCGGGGATACTGGCAGTTGTCAAATCGAATCGATAAGTTTGAATTAGACCGATAACGAACTCCGATTGAGCCAAAAATTTACGTACTACCTATTTTTGATGTGATAAAAGTGTTGAAATTATTTTTTGATGTTATTTGAAGTGAGAAAGAGAGAGAAATTGGATTGGGATTTGTATGGCCTAAATTGGGCCTTAGAGATAAATTGGGCTAAGCTTATTAGTTAAGCCCAATTTTGGGCCCATTGAGAGGCTATATAAAGGCTAAAAATTTGAAGATTTTTCCAGAATTCACCAGTTCTTCTCTTGTTCTCTAAGTGGCCGAATCTCCCTTCTCCATTCTCTTCCTTTGATTTCTCTTTAATCCACTTCAAATCTCCCATAGATTCCAACATACAAGATGAAGTTTCATCTCTCTAGATCACCCTAGTGGCCTCAATCAAGTGATTTGAGCAAAGAAAGACAAGGAATCAAGTGGAGAAAGAAAAAGAGGTAAGATAGAATTTCAGAAATTAATTGATTTTAATTGGTTCTTTAGTGTTTTCTTATAGATTTTGAGATGTATAAGCTAATTATGAGCTTAAATTCTGCATTTGAGGACAAAAAAAAGGATTGGAGAGCTTTTTTGGCTGGCCATGGATGGTGAGAAAGAAAGAGAAAAGTTTGCAAGTGGAGGAGCAAGGGAAAGGAGACTTTAGACACCCTTAAGTAAGGAAAAATTGTAAGTGACTATTGAAACCTTTGATTTCCCTTTTATTGTGAATTAATTCCATTTATGTAATTAGGTAAAAAAAATTGTTAAAGTTGTTAATTGATGAAATTAGTTTATGGTAAATGAAATTGGACATTAGAAAAGATGAAATGAAAGCTTAAATGGAAGAAAGAAAATTTTTAGGAGCGTTTAGTGTGGTGGCCGAATTGTGTAGTAAGGGAAAAATATGAGATTTTTGAATGAAAATAAAATATATAAGCCTAAATTAATTATAGCAATGATAAATAGTGTCCATGAATTTTTATTGAATTATTGGAATTTATTTTGAAATTTTAAAGATTATGTAACAACTATGTTTATAGTGAAAATTGTGAAATAATGTGAGTTAATTGATTATTTTAGTGAAAAATGATAGTAAATAATAAATAATGCATAAATAAATTTTATTGGAATTTGTTGAAATTATTGAAATTTTATTGAAATTTAAATGTTAATCTGTGTATTGAAATTAATTGAACTATTAGTGAATCATTGCACAAAAATGTTGAAAAAGGTGAATTTATACGAAATTAATTATAGTCACTGAAAAAGAAATAAAAAGTCAATCGAAGAATTTTTCGGAATAATTATTAAGCTATTAAAGTAATGAGAATAATGAATTATTGGTAAATAATTCATAAAATGAGTGAAAATAACGAAAATTGTAAGATAATGTGTATACGAATTTTTTGTAGAATTTATATGTTTTACTAGAATATTTTTAAAATAAAATATTGATTATGTTTAATTAAAAATATTGAATTATTAAGAATTAATTCAATAAATAAGTACGTCATGACAAACTAATGTGATGTAGTTTACTTTAGTATAAAAAGAAATGAAAAGTCAATTTATACATTTTCGAAAAATAAAATAATGAATTATATCAATATAATTCATAACTGTTCAAAAAGTTGCAAAATAAATATTTGACTAATTTATCCAAATAAATTAGTCAATAAAAAGTATTAAAGAAGTGAATTATTATAAAATAATTCATCCACAGTTGGCATATCTGAATGACAAATGTTTTGGATAGAAAAAGAAAAATCGTCAAAAAGTTAATCACTGAATTATTAAGAGATAATGTACAGAAAATTGTATAAAAAGAATAAAAAAATTATAAATTATAATACTATAATTCATAAAGGGTATAAAAGACCGAAAAGTCTCAAGTAACGAGTGAATTAGTGAAGGATAATTCACAAAAGTGATCGATAAATTGTACGGATCCAAAAAAAAGAACTTAAGAAAGATAAAGTGACTGATAAATTGTACCGATTCAGAGAAAAGAATTTGCAATTGTCTATACTTGAAAAGTATTTTAAAAGTCTTGTTAAAAGATTAGAAAATGACTAAACAATCAAAAGTACTAAAACGAGAGCAATTGACAAAAATATACTGTTTAAGAGAAAGAAAGAAAGTAAAAGGCTTTGACAATGTGAAAAGTATTATGAAATTAATTGATTGATTTTTGTCCTTAGCAATAGTCAGGTAGTAATAGTCTGGTACAGGATATAAATGGTTAGCCATAGGGACACCTTATACCGCGGTGTAAGTTATGGCGACTTGCTATGCTATGGACTGGATATCTTATCACCATGGCATTCTCTGTTTTTGTTCTCTGCTCTGTGATAATTGGTCCCTTGGGGATCATTTCTCTCTCTGTTGTGGCCCTGTGGGGTCCATGTCTTGCGTATCCTTACTGAGAGTCCTATCATATTGCATTAGGGGCATATTGAAAAGAATAAATCAGAAATTGTAAAAATAAATTGAATGTGAAAGTTTTGAGTGGAAGAACTTAGATAAATTAAAAAGTTCTAGGGTAAAAATGTAAGTTTTTACAAAAATTGAAATTAATAAGCAATGATGGAAATAGATTATTTTACAAGGTAAAATAGTAATTTAATGATTAAATAGCCCAAAAATATGCTTTTATAAAAGAAAACTGATCAATTTATAATTAGAAATTATGGATTAAAATAATAATATGTTATATGAAAAATTCAAACAAAATCCGATCTAAACTTTTGTAAGCCAAAGATTAACTGAAGGTAAAAATAAGTAAATAGACGATAATTCTATAATTAGAAAAGAAAAGTGCCAAGTTTATTATAAGTAGAGAAAAGAACCTTTGTATAGAAAAAGAAAGGAATTAAAGATTTATTTGCAAAGTGTTTCTAATTAAGTACATCACTTTGCATTAAATGTTGAAAACTTTGATAATTAAGATCTGACAAGTAGTTTAAAAAGTCCAAGTAAAATAAAAGAATAAATAAAGAAATTGGAATCTTTGTTATAGAGAGAATAATGTTGCAATTAATGAAGATATAAAGCACTGCATTGAAAATCTGCCATTACCGTGGTAATTAATTATGTAAATCGTTTCATCAAAATAAGATTGTACTGAAGTAATTAAATAGAGAATTTTACTTGAAGGGTCAAGTTATACGTAAAAGTTAAGTAAAAGTAAAAATAAGAAAACAAAAATGTCAATTTTTACCATTGAACGGCAAAAAGAGAATAATCTGAATTAAGTGAAAAGTTTAAATTAAAGTAAAAAGTTTACTAAAGTGTTGGTAATGATCTGAAAAGTCTGTGAAAATGATTAAAAACAACTTTTGATAAGGCAGCGTAATAAGTGGCATAAATATGATAATTATGCTTAATTTGGAAATTCTAGAAATTGTAGCCACCACTGAGCATGTCTAGTGCTCAACACGTAGTTTTACTACATGCAGGTTCTGAAGATAAGCCGGAGCATAGTACACGACGGAGTGAAGCTCGAAGAAAAGTATTGTCTAGACTTTTAAGTATTTTTGGCATGTATATACTCAACTAAGGACAGTAAGACTTAACTTTATTTTAGATTATTATTTTATTAATAGTAAATTTTGTTATGTCAGTAAATGATTACGATTGGTATGCAATTTATGTAATGTTATGTATCTATTGAATATGATAAATCATTATTCCTCTTGGAGTCTGTGTATTGTTTGATTTTTAGGGGGTCGTTAAGTGGGTAACCGTCATGCTGCCCAAATTTTTAAGGACTTGTATTTGAATAAGGTTGGTTATTAGTGTAAAAAAAAATAAAAATTTTAGGCAAATTGTATAAGTTCATATCGGAGTGAACTGTTCCATTAAAGTTCCGTTAAAGACGTTACACGAGTGCAATATAAAAATTGAGAAAAGAATTCATATGCAAAATTTTACATACGTGATTTTGTACTTGAAACTCAAAAGACGCCATAAGCCTCCCCTTTGGCATCAAAACCAGAAGGTCATCTCCGTGAATAACTCTAAACAAAGCAAGATCATTAAATCTTAGACGGGTTGTAATGTGGTTAGGGTATGGTTATCAAAGGATACACAAATTAGAACAGTCATTCATTAATTCCACTCACCCTATTCTCACTCCAAAAATTTGGGGTAATTTATACCCTTACTTAATTTAAAAAATATTGCTAAATGCTAGGCTACCCAACATGTAGAACATCATTACCCAAAAAGAGATTTCTAAGAGAAAGAAACCGCCAAAAATTGTCATTGCGATTGTATTCGCTTAATTAAGTTTTATGGGCTATAATTCCTTTTTATAATCAATAGGTTACCCCACACTTATAATGAACCATAAATCAGAACATTTTTTTTTCATTTTTTTTTATATGGAGGCCTACTAAAATTCTCCTAAAATAAAACTACATTTTGAAAATATTTCTAGACATTTGCAAAGTATCCCATTTATAACATTCTACTCAAATTACAACTCTTATCTTTATATTAATCCCGGAAAAATTTTTTTTACTCACTTTTAGAATGGCCAATTCTATAAAGGGTAAGATAAAAGGCTTTTAGGCTAGGAAAGATCAAATGAGTGTAAACAAAAATTATAAAATTGGCATGCATTTAGCATGCTTCAATAGGATCAAAGGGCTTAACAAGGGATATAATATTAACAAAGGATCGGTCAAAATTCTTTTAAAGTTTCACCAATAAAATCCTACATAAGTCATTTCTAGCCTTGTATTTGAATTGTTTTAAATGCTTTAAAGGCTGATGAGAAAGGTTCTAGCATTCTAAAATTCCTACTCGATCACCTTTATGCACCAATTTTTCTAAAAAAAAAGGCCTATAGTGCACATTTTATTTGGAGACCTATTAGTATTGATAATTGAACCTAACTGAAAAGGCAAAAAAAATTAACAACTAACTACTCTCTGGTCATTCAACTATCCTAAATGAATTTTTATGATTGTAAGTTCAAACTATTCACAACGAGAACAAATCTAAGGGTAAACTAAGCTACATATGTTCAAGTATTTAATAACAACCGAGAACAACATAATATTAGAAATTCATGAACAAGAATACTAAAATAAAACAAAAGCTGTAATAAAAAAAAACTAAACAAAAATAAAATTAACTAAAAGAGCAAAGTAAAACATAAATTAAAGAAAACAACATTAGAAACACGAAAGACAACAAAAGGTAAAAACATAACATAATTTAAATAAGTTCCAATAAAACCTAAACAATTACTAAAAGTACGATGAATATAAAAATTAAAACTATTGTGGTTAGTAAACAAGATAACCAAATAAATAAGGTCAAAATAAGTTCATCTCCAAAATACCCTCACCCTACACTTAAAAGTTTGTTATCCTCAGCAAAATACACTTAAAAGATTCACAAAATAGCGGGGTTGAGGAAATCCCTGAACAAATCACTCTTGCAGAGGTGGAGGAGGACAATAGTGATCAAAACAGGACTACATCATGGCAAAAGCTACAACAATCATGTCCATCCTATCCATCATAGTGTCCAGGTGAGTCATAATCACGTGTATTGCTCTTATGATAATGTAACAATTGCAACCTCCACCTGCTGAAGCTTTGTTGTTTTCTTGTTCATATGTTTTCTATAAAAATGTAATGCCCCTCAATATACCCTAGGAGAATTATCACTAATTAATTATTAGTGCCTATGTTTAATTAAGTATAAATGTATAGAGAAGGACGTAATTGCATAGCAAAAGGGTAAGTTTTCGGGTAGAATTTGAAATAAAATAACTTGAAAGACCAAATGCAAATATTTGCTTAAAGATGACATTTGGACAAATCAGAGAGAAAAGAGAGGGAGATATTTTAGTGAAGGTTGGCCGGCCAAACAAGGGTCTTCATCCTCCATCTTCATCTTCTCTTAACCTCTAAACCCTCTCTCTCTAACCCTAAACTCTCTCTTATCCTCTTTCTCTCTCTCCCTAGATTTCTTTGAATTGGGGTAAGGAAAAAGAGAAATATTTTCTTGGTTGTGATTTAAGGTAATCTTGATTCTTCTTTAATGTGTATTGTTCTTTGATTAGCTTGAGTAATATTCATGAAAGTATCTTATATTATAGAAGGAGAATCAAGCAAACAGAAGGGAAAGGAGGCTCTTCAAGGTTGAAAGGAGTTAGAGCTTAAAGCAAGGTATGGGAACTTAGGTGTTTATGTGTGTATGTGTAATGGTTTGTCATGGGAGAGATCTTGAAGTCTCTCTCATATGTTTTTATGGTTGATTTTAAGCTTGGTAGGGGCTTTGGGATGAAAATTACAAGCTTTGTTATAAGATGTATAAATTTTGTTTTTGAGATCAAGTGACTAGTCTGTGTTCTTTTGCTTATATCTTGAGCTATAGTTTTTCAAATGATGAAAATCTAGTTGGTATAGAAACTAGACTTGTAAACCTTGATTTTGTTAGAAGAAACCAAAGCTTGATTTTCACTACTTGATAGTGAAAATTGGTATTGAAATATGATTGTTATTTTTATTTTGTCTTCATGAAGAGTTTGTGGTTTTTATTAAATATCTAAAGATTTATAGGTCATATTGAGGATATTTTTGGTGTTTTGGAAACTATAAATATAGGCCTAAAACTTTGTAGAAGATAGTGTTTTTAGAAAAAGCGGTTTGGTATGTCGAAATTAAGATGCAATTTGAATTTTTAAATTTACATACGGGATTTTCGAGCAATGAGCGTTAAAGCCTTTGAACCGTCGCTTTGTGTCGTGAGCATGACATCAAACCGTCGCTTTGTGTCGCGAGCGCTACATCAAGGAATGTTCATATAGGCCATTGCTTGCTGTCGCGAGCGTGACCCATACGGCGGGAGCGACAAGTGTCGCGAGTGCGACAATAATCATTTGTTTCCTATTTTCTTTTATTTATTTTTCCAATATAATAAGCTACGTCTGAATGTGTTACTTTAAAGATTGAGCAGGTATGCTATTGTATCATAATTGTTGATGCATGCACTTGCTTTTTCTATAAATAGTGCTTATGTTTTTGTATGTGTATATATATATATATATATATATATATATATATATATATATATATATATTCACCTCATCGAAGTAATATGCTATTGGATTAAAGTAGACTGTCCTGATTATAATGTATATTTATATGAGTGGTCTTTATAGGTGATAAATATGATAGCGCAATTCCAGAATCGATATAATGGTATATGAATTGAATAATGCCTGAATTAAAAGTTGGTTGTGGATAGATAGGCATGCCTATAGGGTTACAGTCGCAACTGCTATAGTTTGACTCTTTTGAGTCCACAGTTGTCTCTAAATGAGACCACAATTCTGACCCAATGGGTCTATAGATTTAATACCTTCGGGTATTTACAGATTCGATACCTTAATTATGGTATCTACAACACTCGTTATCCACACCCATAGAAAAAGAATTAAACAGGCAAATTTATAAGATGACTAATACGCACATACAGTTTACAATCTTTCATTTTATGATTTAATGAAACAATTATTCCTTTTAATATTGCATATATTTATGTACTATTACTTTATTAATGAAATCTATGCAATTTATTTTTGTTCCATTGTTGCATGCTTGGTGATAACCACTGTGAGTGGTTATCAACATATTAATTTGTTCCCCCACTAAGCTTTATAGCTTAGCACGGGTGTTTATCCGTGTAGGTTCGTAGGGTAGACCTTTTGTCCAAAGACGAAGCCAATAGTCTCCAAAGCCAACATCAAATTAGAAAGATCTTCTTGATGTATGAGCTTGCTTTTGTATATTTTTTTGATTAAAGTATGTGTATATTTCACTTTAAAGTCATGTAATTATTAAGTTATGTAAATAATACACAACAGCATGATATAGTATGACCCTCAATCTGATATAACTTGCATAGTATGAATGTATGTATACCCATATATGCATTGATAACAGATGACTCACAGGATTATATAGTATAGTCATTACATTTTTCGTATCAGAGTGCCTTAGTTTAGGTGGCTCTGGCCGATAGAAATTTAAAGGTCATTAGATATAGATTTCTTGTTGATGTTGGCTTATTGTGGCTGTCCATGTGTTTCTTTTAATATAGTTGGAGATGGATGGATTTCGTGAAGTGGTAGATGAATCGGCTAAAAGCAATTTACCTGGTCAATCGAACCCTTCTTAGCCTGAATCTTCTGTATCCACTAGAGGTAGTCTAGCGGCTACTGAGTTTGGTGAAGCATTGTTGAAAATTTCTCAAGACATGGCTCAGATTTTACAAAGGATGACTGCACCAAAGGCTTTGATTTCTGAGATTAGAAAACATGGTGCGAAAGAATTTCTAGGCTCTACTTGGGAAGAATCTGAGAAAGCAGAGTTATGGCTTGAAAGGTTAGAGCGGGTATTTACAGAAGTTCAATGCCCAACTAATCAAAAGGTGACTTGTGTTGTGTCCTTGCTTCAGGGAGTAGCCTACAACTGGTGGAAGTTAGTTCGGACACAACCTCAACTACCTGATTCCCTCACTTGGGAGTTCTTTATAGCGGAGTTTAAAAAGCGGTATGTGATTAAAACATATAAGGATGAAAGGTTGAAACAGTTTTTGAATCTAAAGCAAAGAGGTATGTCAGTGGCTGCATATGAAGTAGAATTCAGCCGCCTGAGCAAATATGTATAAAAACCTATGTTGACTGGGACTTTCAAGTGTCGCTAGTTTGAAGATGGATTGAATGATCATATCAGAGAGCATTTGATAGGACCTATCTCTTTGCATCCTGTGGATTAGCATCAGTTAGTTCAAGCAGCTATCAGAGTAGAGAAAAAAGAAAATGTAAAAAGAGAAAGGGAACAGAGAAGAAGAAGCTTTTCTCGGGGTGGTTCTTCATCAGAAAAAAGACCAAGAATGACTCCAGGAGAAAAATCAATGGAGTCTAGTACTCGCTCTGCATCTAGCGGTGGTCGATAAGGACTTTTTCTCCAGCCAGATATGGTAGAAGTGCTACATTAGGACAAGGCAGAGGTCTAGCTCCAGAATGTACCTATTGTTTGAGGCGACATTGGGGCACTTGTAGAATGCTCACGGGTGCTTGTTTCAGATGTGGTAGCACGGAGCATTTTATGGCAAATTGTCCTATGATGCATGAACAAGCCTTCAGTCAACAAAGTAATAGAGGAGCTTTTAATGCACCCTCTTCAGGTAGATGTCATGGTAGAGGCAGGGGTGGATCATGCCAGTTTAGAGCACAGTCTAGGAATATTTCAAAGACAGTGGATCGACCATTCGCTCCTACACCTTTTGTCAGAGCTTATGCTATGAAAGGTCAAGAAGATGCTGATGCTCTTGAGGTTATAGCTGGTACATTTTCTCTCTTTGATACTGATGTGCATGTGCTTATAGACCCAGGATCTACACATTCATATGTCTGTAATGGGGAGTTAGGTAGAAATTTATCTGTTGTAGATTATTTGAACTATGATATATGTGTAATCAGTCCTTTGGGCCACAGTGTACACGTAAATGAAATCTATAGAAATTGCCTTATTAGAATTCAAGAAAGAGAATTTTCAGCTGACTTAATTGTTCTACCCTTCCATGAATTTGATGTAATCCTGGGTATGGATTGGTTGTCTAGATATCACGCTATAGTGAACTGTAAGGCTAAAACAGTAGTAGTTAAGGATGCTGGGGAAGAAGAGACATTGATTCAGGGTATTAAATCTAAACCCTTAACCAATGTTATCTCGGCCATGAAAGCGAAAAGATTCCTTAGAAAAGGTTGTGAAGCATTCTTGGCTTTGGTTCTTGATTCTAAGAGGGAGACAGTTAATCTTCAAGATATTTCAGTGATCAATGAGTTTCCTGATATTTTTCCTGAGGAACTTCCGAGTTTGCCATCAGAGAGAGAAGTCGAGCTATCTATCAAAACTCTGCCTAGAACTGCTCCTATATCCAGAGCACCTTATAGAATGGCACCATCAGAATTAAGGGAGCTAAAGGTTTAGTTACAAGAGTTGTTAGATAAAGGCTTTATTAAGCCTAGTGTGTCACCTTGGGGTGCACTAGTATTGTTTGTCAAGAAGAAAGATGGCACTTTGAGGATGTGCATTGACTACAGACAACTCAACAAAGTAACTGTGAAGAACAAGTATCCTTTACCCCGGATTGAGGATTTATTTGATCAGTTACGGGGTGCTGGAGTGTTTTCTAAAATTGATTTGCGGGATACCATCAACTTCGGGTCAAGGATATAGATGTTCAGAAGACTTCTTTTAGGACTCGATATGGTCATTACGAATTCTTAGTAATGCCTTTCGGGTTGACTAACGCACCAGCATCCTTCATGGATCTGATGAATAGGGTGTTCAGAACCTATTTAGATCAGTTTGTTGTAGTGTTTATAGATGACATCCTGGTCTATTCTCGCAATGAAGCGGAGCATGTAGAACATTTGAGAATAGTGTTGCAAACTTTGCGAGAACAATAGTTATATGCAAAGCTAAGTAAATGTGAGTTATGACTTAAAGAAGTCTCTTTTCTTGGGCACGTGGTGTCTTCAGAAGGCATTAGGGTAGACCCTAAAAAGATTAAAGCTATTGTAAACTGGAAGCCGCCTCACAATGTTCCAGAAGTCTGAAGTTTTTTGGGCCTAGCTGGTTATTATAGAAGATTTGTAGAAGGCTTTTCAGTTATCGCCTCTCCTCTCACTAAGTTACTTCGGAAAGAAGCCAAATTCGAATGGACAGATCGTTGTCAAGCCAGTTTTGAACAATTAAAGAAGATGTTAATATAAGCTCTAGCTCTAACCCAGCCAATGGTAGGTAAAGAATATGCTATGTATAGTGATGCATCAAAACTTGGCTTAGGGTGTGTGTTAATGCAGGAAGGTAAAGTAGTGGGTTATGCGTCAAGATAGTTAAAGCCTCATGAACAGAATTATTTGACTCATGATTTGGAATTGGCTGCAGTTGTATTTGCTTTAAAAATATGGCGACATTACCTTTATGGTGACAAGTGCAGAATCTATATAAATCATAAAAGTCTTAAATACTTGCTTACTCAGCGAGATCTCAATTTAAGACAACGCAAATGGCTAGAATTATTCAAAGACTATGATTGCATAGTGGACTATTACCCAGGAAAAGTGAATGTGGTGGTTGATGCTTTAAGTCAGAAAATGACGGCAACCTTGTTACTACAAGATTGTAAATAGAAGTTTGCATCTGATGGGGCTTTGTTAGCTCAATTGCGAGCCCACCCTAATCTTAGGCAAACAGTGATAGATGCTCAAGCAGGTGATAAGAAGCTACAACAATTAGTTCAATCCGTACATGAAAGGGGTCAGTAGAGTATTCAATTGGGATTGATGGTGGTCTCTACTATCGTAATCGGTTATGTGTGACAGATGTTAAAGAATTGAAGAGAACTTTATTGCAAGAAGCCCATAACATTGTGGTCACCATACATCCCGGTGGCAACAAAATGTATATAGATCTGAAACAGTTTTACTGGTGGCCAGGAATGAAGAAAGATGTGACTGAGTACGTCTCCAAGTCCTTGACGTGTCAACAAGTAAAGGCAGAGCATCAACTTCCTTCAGGACTTCTGAATCCTCTTCCCATTCCTTAGTGGAAGTGGGATAATGTCACTATGGACTTTGTTACTGGTTTACCCACTACTCAAAGGAAACATGATGCAATGTGGGTCATAGTAGACAGATTGACAAAGGTGGCTCATTTCATACCGATCCGAACCAACTATTCAATGGACAAGTTAGCTGAATTGTATATAGACCAGATTGTGAGATTGCATGAGGTACCAATCTCAATCGTTTCAGATCAGGATCCAAGATTTACTTCCAGATTTTGGAAAATTTTACAACAAGCTTTAGGCACAAAGCTTCTCTTTAATACTGCCTTTCATCCTTAAACTGATGGGCAATCGAAAAGAATCATACAGGTGCTAGAGGACATGTTCAGAGGCTGTGTTTTAGATTTTCCTGGGAGTTGGGATAAATATGTAACTTTGATGGAATTTGCATACAACAATGGCTATCAAACTAGCATTGGTATGCCACCTTATGAAGCACTCTATGGTCAGAAATGTAGCACACCCTCCTGTTGGACAGAGTTAGCTAAAAGCAAATTGACAGGCCCTGACATTGTCAAAGATACAGAAGAAAAGATTCAACTTATCAAGCAAAGATTGAAAGAAGCCAATGATAAAAAAAAGTCGTATGCAGATTTGAAAAGAAAGAATATTGAATATCAAGTTGGCGACAAAGTGTTCTTGAAGGTGTCCCTATGGAGAAAAGTGTTACGGTTTAGAAAGAAGGGGAAACTCAGTCCCAGGTTTATAGGTCTTTACAGAATTCTGGAACAGATTGGACCGATAGCTTACCGATTGGATCTTTTCAGTGAATTATCAAAGTTGCATTATGTTTTTCATGTTTCCATGCTCCGACGAAAATCGATCTGATGAATCACACATTATACCAGTGTAAGATATCAGTGTCAGATCTGATTATACATATGATGAAGAGCCTAAGCAGTCTGGGCCAGCGAGTTCGACTGTTTAGGAATAAAGAAATTCCCCTAGTCAAAGTGTTATGGCAATACCACGGTGTACAGGAAACAATGTGGGAACCGAAAGCTGTAATGTGGGCTTAATACCCTCAGCTGTTCCATACAGGTATGAATTTCGAGGACAAAATTCTTTTAGGGGGAGAGAGTTGTAATGACCCTCAATATACCCTAGGAGAATTATCACTAATTAATTATTAGTGCCTATGTTTAATTAAGTATAAATGTATAGAGAAGGACCTAATTGCATAGCAAAAGGGTAAGTTTTGGGGTAGAATTTGAAATAAAGTAACTTGAAAGACCAAATGGCAATTTTTGCTTAAAGATGACATTTGGACAAATTAGAGAGAAAAGAGAGGAAGATATTTTGGTGAAGGTTGGCCGGCCAAACAAGGGTCTTCATCCTCCATCTTCAACTTCTTTTAACCTCTAAACCTTCTCTCTCTCTAACCCTAAACTCTCTCTCATCCTTTCTCTCTCTAGATTTCATTGAATTGGGGTAAGGAAAAAGAGAAATATTTTCTTGGTTGTGATTTAAGGTAATCTTGATTCTTATTTAATGTGTATTTTTCTTTGATTAGCTTGAGTAATATTCATGAAAGTATCTTATATTATAGAAGGAGAATCAAGCAAAAAGAAGGGAAAAGAGGCTCTTCAAGGTTGAAAGGAGTTAGAGCTTAAAACAAGGTATGGGAACTTAGGTGTTTATGTGTGTATGTGTAATGGTTTGTCATAGGAGAGATCTTGAAGTCTCTCTCATATGTTTTTATGGTTGATTTTGAGCTTGGTAGGGGCTTTGGGATGAAAATTACAAGCTTTGTTATAAGATGTATAAATTCTATTTTTGAGATCAAGTGACTAGTTTGTGTTCTTTTGCTTATATCTTGAGCTATAGTTGTCCAAATGATAAAATTTTAGTTGTTATAGAAACTAGACTTGTAAACCTCGATTTTGTTAGAAGAAACCAAAGCCTGATTTTCACTGCTTGATAGTAAAAATTGGTATTGAAATCTGATTGTTATTGTTGTTTTGTCTTCATGAATAGTTTGTGGTTTTTCTTAAATATCTAAAGATTTACAGATCATATTGATGAGATTTTTGGTGTTTTGGAAACTAGAAATATAGGCCTAAAACTTTGTAGAAGATAGTGTTTTCAGAAAAAGCCGTTTGGTATGTCAAAATTAAGATGCAATTTGAATTTTTAAATTTACTTACAGGATTTTCGAGCAATGAGCGTTGAAGCCTTTGAACCGTCACTTTGTGTCGAGAGTGTGACTTATGTCACGAGCGCGACATCAAACCGTCGCCTTGTGTCGCAAGCGCGACATTAAGGAATGTTCATATAGGCAATTGCTTGCTGTCGCGAGCGCGACCCATATTGCGGGCGCGATAATGTCGCGAGCGCGATTGTTGTCGTGAGTGCGACAATAAGTATTTGTTTCCTTTTTTTATTTATTTTTCCAATATAATAAGCTATGTCCAAATGTGTTACTTTAAAGATTAAGCAGGTATGCTATTGTATCATAATTGTTGATGCATGCACTTGCTTTTCTATAAATATTGCTTATATTTATGTATATATATATATTCACCTCATCGAAGTAATATGCTATTGGATTAAAGTAGACTGTCTTGATTATACTGTATATTTATATGAGTGATCTTTATAGGTGATAAATATGATAATACAATTCCAGAATCGATATAATGGTATATGAATTGAATAATGTCTGAATTAAAAGTTGGTTGTGGATAGATAGGCATGCCTATAGGGTTACAGTCGCAGCTGCTATAGTTTGACTCTTCTGAGTCCACAGTTATCTCTAAATGAGACCACAGTTCTGACCCAATGGGTCTACATATTTAATACCTTTGGGTATTTACAAATTCGATACCTTATGGTATCTACAACACCCTTTATCCACACCCATAGAAAAAGAATTAAACAAGCAAATTTATAAGATGACTAATACGCACATACAATTTACAATCTTTCATTTTATGATTTAATGAAACAGTTATTCCTTTTAATATTGCATATATTTATGTACTATTACTTTATTACTTTATTAATGAAATATATGCAATTTATTTTTGTTCCATTGTTGCATGCTTGGTGATAACCACTGTGAGTGGTTATCAACATATTAGTTTGTTCCCCACTAAGCTTTATAGCTTAGCATGGATGTTTATCTATATAGGTTCATAGGGTAGACCTTTTGTCCAAAGACGAAGCCAACAGTCTCCAAAGCCAACATCAAATTAGAAAGATCTTCTTGATGTATGAGCTTGCTTTTGTAAATTTTTTTGATTAAAGTATGTGTATATTTCACTTTAAAGTCATGTAATTATTAAGTTATATAAATAATACACAACAGCATGATATAGTATGACCCTCAATCTGATATGACTTGTATAGGTAGAATGTATGTATACCCATATATGCATGGATAACAGATGACTCACAGGATTATATAGTATAGTCATTACAAAAAATCTCTATCGGACACCATACAATATCCTTGCTTTGGAAACCTTATGTGTTATCTATCAGCACTGACATATTTTTTAGCATTTTCTTATCGATAACAATTGGATTGCCAATTGCTCTACCCAGGTTTGTATGATTGACTGCCCTATCCAATGTGGTGACAATACCTCTAAAAGCAATCTTTGTTGCCCTATTGTGATAAGTCTTTAATTCATCTTTTTTTAGCAATAACAATGGCTCTATTAATCGAGATGGCATTTTACATGACATAGAGAATGAAAGCCTCATTTACATTGGCATTCTTGGGGCCTCTAAGGTAAGAGAGCACTGCCAAATCCAGGTAGCAATGCATAATTCTCAAGGGATGATTCCTTAAATGGTGGGCCTAGATGTTGCTGGCATCGAAGACAATCGATTCCACTTCATCACAAATGTCATTCCAAATTCCTACTTGTTCATATTATTAATCCCCCTTAAAGCATAGGGGTTAAATCCCAAGTAGCTTAAGAATTCATTAAAGCTCATTCGATGTGATGTACCATTAAGCCAAAAGCTTACATTCCCCTTATCGGTAATATTCTTTTCAATTTTAAATTCTCACTATAGCTAGTTAAGTGAGGATGAACACTCTCCCTTCTGCCTACAAACTCCTTTAGCCAACATTTTCTTTTAATCATTCTAATTCATCCTGCATATTGAGCTTTACCATTAACTCCATGTCAAGATAGGGGTTGGATACATACTCCACTCGTGCAAATGTAGGCCAGTCCATGTGAAACTCATTTGAAAGCTAAAATGGAATTCTTGTTGTCCTTACTTCTGGATGAGTTAAAGATGAAGATCCAACTTCTACTCTTATTTTCTTTGATGCCACTACAAAATAACTAATGTCTATTAGGTTTGACATAATCGATTATGGAGAATAAGAGAATTTAGCATGATGAACAAAGAAAGGGCATTTGACATAGGCATCTAATACATGACATAAAGGCAAAAAGGAAAAGTAAAATTGGCAATCACAGCATAACAATCCAACATGCTTAAATCACAGTGAAGAGTAATATATTAAAATCACATAATGCATTTGAAACAATAATGATTTGATGCAATCTATAATGGATGATCCAAACAAAGCTATGTTCACAATGGAAATAATGCTTAATTTACCACGCTTTAAGTAAACTATTGCCCAATTCACGAAGCTAATTCGATGCAACAATTCAACGAGGCAAAGTCCCAAAGAAAAGGTCATGCCAACAATGCGAGAACATGGCAATGATATTAAAAATTGAGATCATTTCTAAGTTAAAGCATAATTCTAGATCAAAAACTACACTAAGATAGGAAATAGTTGGATAAGGAAACAACTCACATAAAAAATACTTATAAACACACTAGATGCATTATAACATTAGAAAAACATCACTCTTAATATAATGTGCACATAACTTATGTTAGGCTTGCTAAAACATAATTTCCACTTCTTTTAGGAATTTCATCGAGCAACAAGTGTGCAAGGATAAAATTCGCAACAAAAATGCAATTTTCCAAGTTAAGCTCATGTAAAATGCTTAGTAAATTGGTTAAAATAACAATTATGAATAATACCTCAAAAAAATTAGAAACGACTAAATCAAAAATTTTCCTAACCCTAAGCATCTAAAATGCCTTTCAACCAAATAAGATGTAAATCATGCATAAACAAATAGCAAACTACCTAAAAGAAACTATTGCTCCAAAAATTATAAAAAGAGAATAAAAACTAGAGATAAGAGATAAAGGTTGAATTACTTATTGATGATGCTTGCCAAAGAGAAAATGTACTACAAGGATGCAAAAGGGTTGAAAATACCAGAAAAGAGAAGAGGGGATGAGAGAAAAAAGAGTGAAGGTGAAAGGGTATGTCTATTGAAAGGTATTTAAAAAGGGACATGACTGAGAGCCTTAAGGACATAGTAGAGACCAAATGGTCTCAATCGAGTCACACATAACAACCCAAAATGCACAATATCATTTTATAAAGGACACGGCTGTGAACAAATGCTCTCAACCTTGCACACCATTCTGGTTTGAAAAATTTAAGTTGCATATGGCAGAGATTAAGTGGTCTCAGCTGTGTGACCCATTATGTACTAAATAATTTAACATACACATGGCAAAGACAAATGATCTTAGCCATTTACCACCTTCTGTACTCAACACATAAGCAATTTCAAATGGTAGAGTCCAATTAGTCTCAGTTGTGTAACCTCTACTGGACTAAAATATCAAAATGGATACGACAAAGACCAAATGATCTCAATCATGTGACCCCTTCTGAAACTTAAATTATAAAAAGCACACGACTAAGGAAAAATGGTCTCACCCATGTCTAACCAATTTTTTTCATACTTTTAAATTTTAACATTCTTTTTCATGCATAATCACACTATGACACCTAACAAGTATTCTAACATAATTTATCACCACTTATTAAGCTAAAACAAAGCAACAAAAAAAAAAACAACTTAAAAACCAAAAACATTAACATAATTAAACAGGACAAGTTCGGAGATTGGGTTAAAAGAAGTTTTGGGTTTAACAAGTCATCAACTTGACTTTGAAATAGCTTACAACATATCCTCTAACGTCATGACCATTGAAGTGACTTCAAACTTGGATTCAAAGTATGGCTTGAGGCAGTGACTGTCGACCTTGAATTCTCTACCATTATTTGGGTGATTGATAGTGATGACTCCATATTGAGTGACATATACCACTTTATAAGGTCCTTTCTATCTTGACTTGAGAATTCTTGGAAATAGTCTAAGATGACTATCGTACACTAACACTTTCATTCCCAAGGTAAATTCCTTGGGCATTAGCTTGTTGTCATGTCATCTCTTAGTCTTTTCCTTGTATTTTTTAGTATGATCGTACACCTAAAACCTCAGTTCTTCCAACTCATTCAATTTCAATACCCTGCACTTTCCTGCACTATGAAGAACAAAGTTAAAAAATTTTATGGCCCAATAAGCTTTGTGTTCTAATTCCACTAATAGGTGATAGAATTTTCCAAAAACTAAACTAAAAAGGGACATCCCTACAGGTATCTTGAAGGCATTCTTATAAGCCCACAATACCTCATCAAGTTTGAGGGACCAATCTTTCCTAGATGAATTCACTGTTTTCTCTAAAATGGCCTTGAATTCTCGATTTGATACTTCTACTTGGCCATTAGCTAGTGCATGATATGGGATGGTGACCTTGTGCCTGATAGATTTTTTCAGCAGTGTTTTGAATTTATGATTGATAAAGTGTTTGCCACCATCACTGGAAATAGCCTTAGGTGCTCTGTATCCAGTGAATATATATTTTTTAAAAAATTCCAACACTACCCTAGCATCACAAGTCCTATTGCTGATAGCCTCTACCCATTTACTGATGTAATCTACAGCCACTAATATGTATTCAAACCTTTTAAGATATTGAAAAAGGTCCCACAAAGTATATTCCTTATACATCAAACAACTCTACCTCAAGCATATTTGTTTACGACATTTTATCCCTTCTAGATATAATGCCTACTCTTTGATATCTAACACAGGATTAAATAAAAAGTTAACATCATTAGACATAGTAGGCCAATAAAATCAAAATTGGAGAATTTTAAATGCAATCCTATTTAGTTTATAATGTCCACCGGCTTCTCCACTATGATACACCTTGATGATTTCCTTTTTCTCCTCTCTAGGAATGTACCTTCTTAAAGCTTGATCAGTGCATAATTTGAAAAGATAAGGGTCATCTTATATGTAATATTTCACATTAGCCTTCAAATTCTTCCTTTGTTGCCATATATAGTCATTTAGCACGAAACCACCTATAAGATAATTGGCTAAATAAACAAGCTATGGGATTGCAACCTCACAAACATACAATGCACATATACAATCACAAAGAAATAAGTTGAGGATTTTTTCCTTCTCAATATGCTCATGCTCAAGCCTTGATAAATGATTTGCAATAAAATTCTTTGCCCTCTTCTTGTCCTTAATTTCCAAGTCGAACTCTTGTAAAAGGAGCACCTATCTAATCAACCTTGGCTTTGACTCCTTCTTTGCAAAATGATGTGTCAATTCTGTATGATAAGACTACACAATAATTTTAGCACCAAAGATATAAGGCTCAAATTTCTCAAATGTGAATACTATGGTAAGAAGCTCCTGTTCGGTTGCAGTGTAGTTGACTTAGGCTTCTATCATTGTGTGGCTAGCATAATAGATTATGTAAAAGAATTTCTCTTTCCTTTGTCCCAATAAGGCTCTTACTATAAAATCACTCGCATCACACATTAATTTGAATGAAATTTTCCAACCAAGAAAAATGATCACCAGAGCTAAAATCAGTCTTTATTTCAATGTATTAAATACTTTTAAACATTCATCAGTGAAATTAAATGGAGCATCTTTCATTAATAAGTTTGACAAAGGTTTAAAAAAATTTTTGAAGTCCTTAATAAACTTATGATAAAACCCTGCATGTCCTAAAAAACTCCTAACTCCCTGAACACTAGTCAGGGGTGAAAGTTTCTCAATCACTTCTACTTTGGCTCTATCTATTTCTACCTCTTTATCTAATATCTTGTGCCTTAAAATAATGCCTGCCCTTACCATAAAATGGTATTTCTCCTAATTCAATACTAAATTGGTCATCTCACAACTTTCTAGTACTAAATTGAAGTGCTCTAAATAGCTCTCGAAGTCCCTTTCATAAATGGTAAATTTATCCATAAACACCTTCATAAATTTCTCTATGAAGTCATAAAATATTGCCATCATACACCGTTGAAACATAGTCAATGTATTGTACAATCCAAAGGGCATTCTTCTGTAAGCAAAAGTGTCATAAGTGTAGGTAAAGGTTATTTTCTCTTGATTTTCAGGGGCTATAGAAATTTACAAATATATCGAATACGCATCTAAGAAGTAGTAAAACCCATTGCCCACCAATCTCTCTATCATTTGGTTAATAAATGGTAAGGGGAAGTGATCTTTTCTAGTTGCATTATTCAACCTTCTATAATCTATGCATACTCTCCAACCTATAACCGTACAAGTTAGGATGAGTTCATTCTGTTCATTTCATATCATTGTCATCCCTTCTTTCTTGGGAGCACACTGAATCGAACTTATCCAACTATTATTAGAGATAGGAAAGTTTATACATATATAAAGCAATTTTAGAACTTATTTCTTGACTACCTTTTGCATTACTTGATTCAATCTCCTTTGAGGTTACATAACTAGTTTGCAATCCTCCTCCATCGAGATATGATGAGTACAATAGCTAGGGTTGATCCCCTTAAGATTTGATGTCTCCCATCCGATTGTTCCTTTGTGCTTCCTTAGCACTTTTATTAACAATTGCTCTTCAACACCTATCAAAACAGAAGATATGATCACTGGTTTTGTTCCATCCTCTAAAAAATAAATACTTTAAATGAAGGAGAAAGGGCTTCAGCTCAATTTTTTATTCTCCCTTTTATAGTTCAAACCTTTTTTCATTTAATTCTTCTTCTTCACACTCTTTCACTAGCTCCTTCACAACCTCTTTATCAATTTTGGTTAAGTCCTCTTCCTTAACTTCATGCATCAAGCAATTTCTTAATGAGTCATCCAGCATGATTTTCTTTTGCACTTCTTTCTTACAGTCCTCATTAATGGCACCCATAAAGTATAATGACTCTTCAAATTCACATGATGGGTGGTTTATCACCTTATTAATATTAAACACCATTTTCTCATCATTGAATCTCAAAGTTAAGGTTTGCCCATGTGCATTTATGAATGCTCTAGCTACATTTAGAAATGTTCTTCCTACAATTAATGGAACCTTTTTATCCTTGTCCATATCCATAACTATAAAGTCCACTAGGAAAATGAAATTGCCCACTTTAACTAGCAAATCCTCTATGATTCCCTTTGGATGTTTAATTGAATGATCTGCCAGTTAAAGTGTCATCCTCGTTTCCTTGATATCTCCTAGTTTTAACTTCTAGTAAATAGAATATGGCATCAAATTTATGATGGCTCCCAAATCACACAATGCGTTTCCCATAAAATTCCTTCCTAATTCACAAGATAGTATAAAACTTCTTGGATCCTCTAATTTAGCTTGAATTTTATTGGTGAGAATAGCACTACAATTTTTAGACAATTGGACAGTACCCATCCCTTCTAGTTTCCTTTTATTAAAGCCTAAATCTTTTGTAAATATATCATATTTTGGCATATAATGCAAGGCTTTAGCAAATGGCAAGATCACATATAATTTCTTGAACATATTTAAAAAATTTTCTAGTTGCTCATTGTTTCTTTCTTTCTCCATTATTGAAGGGTATGGTAAATATGATGCATCAAATGGTAAACCAGAATTAAGTATGGCCTTACCCTTATTGTTCAATTTTGGAACCTCTTTTACATTTTTAGAGTTAGAGTCACATTCAGCCACTTTAGAAGAAAATTTATTACCTTTTTCCTCAATGCATAATTCTTTACCACTTCTCAGTGAGATGGCTTTTAATTCCTCATTTGGGTTTCAATCAACATTAAATGGAAAAGCACCCGATGGCCTGATAGAGATGGAATTAACTATTTGGACAACTTGTGTTTCCAAGTTCCTTATGGTTGTATCCTGATTTCTATTTCACTATTCTTGAGCTTTCCATCTTATCTTTTTGCTAGTCATGAATTAATTTTTGCTATACATAAAGCTAGCAAACATCTTTTCCATATTCGATTTATTTTCTTATGGTGGGGGTTATCTAGGTTAGAAACCAGAAGGTTGAAAATAAGTTTGGTAGGCTTGTGGTGTTTGGTATGGTGCTTGGAAATGAGTGTTCACTATTGGATGTTGGTATTTTTGATGATAAATGTGGTTGTGGTTCCCTTGAGCATGTATGGGTACATTAAATGGGGCTTTTAGTTAATTGTTTGAGATAGAAGCTTAGTTACCATCCATTTCATGAAAAATTGGGGTAGTTACTCCAACCGATATTATAGTGATTACTAAATAGGCCATTCTGCTTGTAATCATACAACGCATTCACTTTTTCCATTCCTTGAGTGTAAGGTTCAATTGCCTTTGATTCACTTCCCAAGTTACTTCTTTTAAAAGCACTCCTATCTTGGCTAATTGCTGAAATATTTTGAAATCTTAGCCTATTAAGTTCTTTCTTCAATAGCTTCATTTGAGCTTTCAAAATTGCAACTTCATCTACAATATAAACTCATTGTCTCTATGTCAAGGCCTTTGTGCTGGCCTATTGGGATTTGTTTATCACCATCTCATCAAGAAGCAAAAATGCCTCTTTAGGTATTTTGTACATGGAGCTCACTCTAGATGCTACATCCAATAAAGATCTTATAGTTGGATTACATGCTGTATAAAATTTTGACATCAATTGGTGCATTACGATCTCATAGTGTGGACAGCTTTTCAACAATCTCTTAAACCTTTCCCAAAATTTATGAAAACATTCTTCACTCAATTGTTGAAAATTGTATATGATATTCCTTATACTAGCCATCTTTATAGGTGGAAAAAATCTAACTAGAAACTTTTCTTGCATTTGCTCCCATAAATGGATGGATTGACTTGAAAGCATGGATAACCAATCTCTTGCTTTTCCTATGAGTGTGAAAGGAAAAAGCTTCATCCATATTGCATCCATTAACAACCTTTAATTTTAAACTGTGTTGCTTATCTCTAAAAAGATATCTAAGTGACATTATATCGGGTCCTCAATCTTCGATCCTGAGAATTGGTTCTTTTGAACCATGGTGATCTTTGCCAGTTTCAGCTTAAAATATTATTATTGACGTAGCACTACAATCATATGCTCCTCATTCCACCTTGTAGTGGTATAATCTCTAATGGTCATTGGTCTTTAACCATCTTGATTTCTCTAATGTTGTTACCTTTCTCCTTCTTCATTCTCAAGAGGCACATCAAGATTCGATGGATCATCCATATTTTTAATTTGATTTTATCTCCTTCTCCGATGCAAAGTCCTCTAGATTTTCAAGATCTAATAGTGTTAAATGATATTGTAAGCGTAATATGTTCATATACCAAAATCACCTGAAAAGAACAAGTAAACAAAAGTAAGTAAAAGATAAATGCATAAAACTACCAATCAAATATGCAAATAAGCATGACAATATTCCCTGATAATAGTGCCAAAAACTTGATTGCGATCTCAGCAAGTGCACTAAATCAATAAGTAATATAGTGGAGTATTATTAAAGCTCTAAAGAATATTGAATCCAAAGGAAATGGTCCTATGAAAAATTACTTGATTGGTTGAAATTATATGTTAAAGAATATCCCAAGTAAATATCAGTGTAAGCTATGTCCACCAATTTTTAACAATTAAAATAAAAGTTAAGCTAATACTAAATATAATTTGAATAAATGTAGTAAAATAGAGTATAAATGACTTAGGATTAACAATAACTAAAAGCGTTGCTTGGAAATTAAATCCTTCCCATACCCAATGTAAGATTCATTTTAACATAAAATTTTATATTTCAATGTGGACAATCCATCTAACTCTCCAGTTTCCTATTCTAGAACCAACTAATCTAACTATCCAATTTTTCATTTCGGAGCCAACTAAATAACTAGCATAAGCACAGGTTCCAAGACCTAGATACGAATTAGTTTTCTATTTCGGAGCCAACTAATCTAATACCCATTCATTTTTTTCACTCTATTTCTAGGTCTATGACACATAAACCCTAGATTTGACAGCCCCTATTTTGGAATTGCCATAAAAATGCAGAATATGTGTGTAAAAATATAGCATACATGATATATATTTTAAACAAGCATAAATCCATCAACTTGAATATGATTAACAGCATAAATACTTGAATAACATCCATCTCAAAATAAGCACAAGGGAAAAGAAACATCTGTAAATATATTTAAACAAATAAGTTCAAGCTCTTACATGGGTATGAGGATTCAAAGGTACCCAAACAATAAAAAGACTACTCACTAAACATAATGTAAAAAGTAAGAAAAAAGAAAGAAGAAACTCTTAAACCCATTTTGAATGATAGATATGAAGTTGATGTTGTTTTTTCTTTTCCTTTTCCAGCAGAACTTGATTGAAAACCAAATCTTTACTCTGTAAACTAAGCTATATCTATGTATTTTTGTATTTTAAGTTTAAGCTATAGTAAAAATGTGATTTTTATAAGTAAAACTAAGTATACTAAGTATACAACCCTAAAAATCTACAACTAAAATAAAGAACTACGTACTAAAACCTAAAGAAACTTGAAAAACTTCAAAACCTCCCTTTCACACCAAACAAAACTCAGCTTTTATACAATTTGTAGAGGCACATGATCAAGAAACTTTGGTTTCAACCATGTACAATCGGTTAAAAAAGTATCATAGTATTAGAACATGGCTGAGACACTTTGGTCTCAACCGTGCATACCCTTTCTAGACTGAATAGCTTCGAATTATACATTGCACATGATGGAGATAAATGGTTTTAGTTGTGCTCCTTAGTAAAATAGGGCGAATTGGTGAATTTGCAAGTCACACGGCTACAACACTTTGGTCTCTACCGTGTGCAAGTCAATTTTCTGTACAAAATTCAAAATTACACCATTAAACAAACCAAAACTTCATAAATCTTAATATTGTTCTATTTTGCACAAAAAGAGAAATTTAATACCTAAATCATGAAAAACATGCAAAATGAGACATAAACACAAATAAAAATACACTATAAATAAATAATAAATCAAAGTTATCATGTTTTACTGCCAAGTATAAGATCAAAGGCTTCAACAGTCCTGGTGGTTAAAAGATGGGAGGATGTAAAAGATACTCCCAGATCATGTTGAAGGCTTTTTTACAATCATTATTCCACTTAATCGGATGATCTTTCCTTAAGAGCTTAGACATTGGCTCACATATTGAGGTAAGCTTAGGTATGAAGTGGCTAATGTATTGGATTCATCCTAAGAAACCTCAAATTCCTTCTCTTTCTATGGCACCAACATTTTCTTGATAACTTTTACCTTATGTGGATCTAGCTCTATTCTTCATTGGCTAACAATGTGTCCCAACAATTTGCTTGAGGTGACCCCAAACACACACTTCTTTACGTTTTGATCTAAGTTGTATTTGTCAATTTGTTAGAAAAACTTTTTAATGTCTCAAAGTGACCTTCTCTAGTGACTGACTTGATTATCATATCATCTACATACACCTTAACTTCCTTATGAATCAGATCATTGAGAATCTTGGTTGCCATCTTTTAATAAATAACTCCAGCATTTTTTAGTTTAAACGGCATGACCTTGTATACACAAGTTCTTCATTATGTGATGAAAGGCATTTTTATTTGATCTACAATCTTGTTAAGGGTCCCCTGCATTTTTTAGTAAAAAATCGGCACCATGTGTGCTGGCTTCTAATGGTTAAATTTCTTTTTGATATGGATCCCATTCTGACAAAAATCGATAATTTCACTGTTGATTTTTGACACTCTAATTTTTTAAATAATTTTAGTATTGCACCAAATTTTAACATAATAATAATAATAATAATAATAATAATAATAATAATAATAATAATAATAATAATAATAATAATAATAATAATAATAATAAATTTTCTATTTAAAAAAAAAACCCTAAGGTAGGCCCCCTTATATGAAGCATGGACATGAGCATAGACTAATGAAATAGAAAGTTATTGAAATGACTAGCATATAAAAGGCTTAAAAAATAAAGGAAAAAATCATAATTTAGTTTCTAAACTTTAAATTTTTAAAACATTAGATCTCTAAATTTTTAAAATTATACATTGAATTTCTGAATTTTTACATATTTATACCTTGAATCTCTATACTTTCATAATTACACATTAAATCGCTAAACTTATCTATTATAACACGTTAAGTCTAAATGGACGTTAAAAACAAAAGAATTCCGTTAAAATGTACACGACTTTAATAGAATATGTATTATAATATCGTTTGTGCAATTCATTTTGGATTTAATATGTTATTTTCGAAAAGTTCAAAGATTTAATATGTAATTTTGAAAGTATATAAATTCAATGTGTAAAAATATTAAATTTCAGGAACTAAATTAGTGAATTATCAAAAATAAAATAACACATGCCGCTTTTTAATAGTATTCTATTCTACTTAGATATACATACACCAGTTGAACTGCCAAATGAACTGGATTTGACCGAATTAAAGTTTGACATAGATTTTGCACTACTAGCTAGCCATCAATTAAACCAGTCAGCAAAGGCAGTGCAATTTTTAGAACATGAATTTCCATTTCTCAGACCGAATGGTCGGATTAAATTAGAGTCATAACCCATAAACTAACCTAACCAAACCAACCCATGAACCTAGATAGGAAAGAGGATCTTTATCATACAAGCGCTAATAGGGGAGTGAAGGACAGTAGATTTTATAGTACAGGGAGATTCTCAACGGTTGATTGTTTTATGGAAAATCAAGAACTGTATCTGTGTAATAACAAAATGTAGATAGGGCAACAAAATTCTTCCTCAGGCAAATCAGAACAGGATTTGATTATATGCTTGTATCTATAATGAATACAACATCAAAATGACTCTCTCTTCAAGTGGAAAAAAAATTGTAATAAGAATCAGTGATCTAACCCACATAACTTCACTAAACTATGTTGGAGAAAAGAAAAATGCAGGTCCAAGCATCATTCATCTAAACCTTCTCTTTGCTTCTCCATAGGCAGCTACTCCAAGTACAGTCATTGTGTAACCCGCAATGCCCACTAATGTTACAGGATTCCTGAAGATGAAAATTGAGATAACAACAGCCACAGCACCTTTTGCATTGCCTAAAACCTGATCACAGACATTAAATAATAATAATAATAATAATAATATATTTAATGTTCAAATCTTCAGGATAATCAGAAACCGAGTAACCAGTCCAGTTTTTATTTCAGGGTATTCAGTTTGTGTATTAAGTTTAAAATCATATCAATATCAAGCAAATCTATGAAATGAGACCTTCCAATTTTATTCCAAGTATAATCTTCAAAATAACAATCAGTACTAATTTCAAGTTGCCAAAATATGTTAAGATTGATACTAGTAAACTGGGGATGAGCAACAAGCAGAACAACTCTATACATAACAATCAACGCAGGATACACAATTGTTATCATTGCCAAAAATTTATCATGTTCAGGAAAAGTTAGAGAATAATCAAACCTGGAGCGTTAAGGCACTTGTGTGCTTTGTGACCAAGAAGTTGGTCAAGTTAGCAGAGTAAGCCATTGTGGAATTAAGAAACAACAGTAACCACATAAACTTATGTTCCCTTCCGAGAGATAATACAGCTTCAATTACATTGGGCTCCATTATAAGTGCCGCAGGCAACAATACTAAAACTGCAATGGGGGCCATATACAATAGCAAATTCATTGAGTTCAATTTTTCACTGCAACACAAAAGAATTGGACATGAGGCAGTAACCAATGTGCACTACCATTTGTGTTGGATTTTTCAATTTTAGTAACTGTGCCAACATCTATTTAAGTCGAGGATATATGAGAATAAGATAAATCAAAGCAGCAGCATAAGAATCTAAGTAAATTTTTCTTAGAACTAGTTTAACTTTGTGATACAACATAAGCATCATTTCAACATTTCAATGTAAAATTGGGAAAAGAAAATAGTTTAACTTTGGGATATGTATTTGCTGTTAGCAATTGTGGTCAAGTCCAATTACAACAGGTATATCCTAAGAACAATGTCATATCTATTTTTCAATTTTCTCAACACCCATGCATTATCGACAGCAAAACCATACAGGTATACAGCATCTAGCTGAGACACAAGATAGTTACATTAAATTTTGAAATTTAAAATCAGAAAGAAGTCAAAACGGTTCTCTTTTCTTTCCTTTTTTTTTTTTTTTAAATTTGAAATTTGTTTCATCAATCATTTTCCTTCCATTCATCAATTTATTCACTTCTGATATTGAAAATACATTTAGTTTCCAATATATATTTTGTCCATAATCTTAATATTTTAAATGCCTTGCATCTCTCAAACAATTGTGTTTCTATCTTGAAGGAAAAATAATACACATATATATGCAAGGTGAGATGGAAAGATAGAGAAGAATAAAAAAAAGCGGACTGCATAAATCCAACTACCATCTAATACATAAAGAATGCTGTGAAGAATTATTTCCTAGACTCTCAGAAAAAGAAGAAAAGAAACACTTCATAAAGATTGGAATACATTTTAAATCATTCTCACTCACAAAGACAAAGAGAAGAAGTTAACAAGATAATAAACTTTAAAAAATACAAATAAAAGGAAAGAAAGAATTAATTGCAATTACCCTTCTGAAGAAAGTAGGATGCCCTGAAGAACAGTTTTAAACGCTCTTGCAGCAGTTGCACCGATGCACATGATAAACCCATACAAGTGGAAGCTTGGCTCACCCTAGCACAAAAAATAAAATAAATAAAGCTCAAACCTCCACTGTTATTAGAACTCAATAGACATGACTTAAGACACTAGTAAAATTTGACCATGCAAACAAATTTTCAAGATCAGAACAGAATGAAACTTAAAATGCTTGTTGAAAATTACCGTGAAAACCACAAGATAAATATACACATCCCATAGAGAAAAGCAAGAGATGATGCGGAGTGAGGGTGAAGATTACTAGGTCACAGCTACTTGACTAAATGTGCAAGGGAATGATATCCTTTAAGAGATAAATCAAAGTCAACCTCTCTAGATCATGTAGATAGTGTCAAAGAGGCTACCTAGAGATGAGTATGATTACAATGGCTGAATCAACTACTACCTCGCCAAATCACGACTTCCACTTGTATTTTCTCAAGTAGCAAACATGAGGCATTTGAAATAGGTTATTAGATACCAACATAGGCACGGTTAAATTAGAAATCTTTCTACATTGCAGGATATCATTGAAGAATGAAAGGATGTATCACTCATGCGAAACAGAAAAGTTCAAGCCATTTACATGAATTCTAATTCATAAAAATAAAAAATAACTTGCAATATCTTCTTAATAAAAATATTCATTCCACATTTTGGGTGATGTTGGTCTAACTGTGTAATAACTTTTGTCTTTCAGACAAATGGTTTAACACCTGGAAGCATTTATGCACTCATTACATATATAATACTACCTTATGTGAATGTAAGCATCACTCACACTTCCCCTCTCCTTCCAAACTAATGGAAATGCATACCTAATACAAAGTTTTGGACACCTAATCTCCCCCAGATAACTATTCCACTATACGCTATTCAAGTATTTGTTCCTTCAGAACAGAGCCAAAGACTTTCTGGCATATTTAAGTTCCACATAAATGGGCAACACTTAAAATTTGTTTACCCACAACCATTTTTTTTATATTTTCTAAGAATATATTAGCCACAACCACATTTTTTATATTTTCTGTAGCTTAGCTATTTTCTAATGCACTCAAAATATACGGAAGGAGTTCTGAAGAAATTTTATGATTTAACGAATTATGATTCGTTTTAAGCTTCTTTGGTCAGTTTATTCAACATTTTAGTTCATACTTTAATTGTCATGTCAAAGGGGAAAATGTAATAGCAATTATTGACACTCGGAATTGTTACTTGTACATGATAATATCAGCTATTATATACAAAGCATAGCATTCATTAACGACAATGAAAAGCATCAAGTAGCACAGAAACACAACTACAAACCGGATCTCAGATCCACACTATGGTCATCAAATTGACATTGCATTAAACAAACATAAATCTCCAAACTTAAATATCAACCAGAAAAGGAAAACCCAGATCACACCCAAAAGTTTTTGTCCAATCAAGAAACAATAAAAAAGAGCCCAACAAAAAAAAAAATTTACCCCACTAGCAATGATCACACCAGTAACAACAGGCACAAGAGCAGCATAAGTAACCCAGGCCTCCCTCTTCAGAGTCATCAAATAAGCAAACACAGCGGTGAAAAACGGCGTCGTAGCACCAACAGCCTGATTAAAGGATACAGGCAAATACCTGAGGGAGATATTCCCACCCACAACAGACCCACAAAACACAACACTCAAAGTCGCAATCTTTAGGAGCTGAGGTCTGGATTTGACAGCCTGAAGAGGCACAATCTTGAAGAAAACAATAGAAAGATAACTGTAAATGGCACAGGCAGACATGTGACACATGGTGAGGAAAATTGGGAACCTGAAGCCATAGTTAGAGAGCAAGTACTTGTTGAGGAGCAAAACTCCAATATTTGAGGAGTACCAGAGGATTATAAGGCAAGTAACGAAAAGAGCTTGGCTTTTTGAGGATGATGAGGAGGAGGAGGAGGAAGACGACATTGTGGTTGGATTTGTGGGTTGTGATCTCGTCTGAGCTTCATCAACGGCGAAATTGTGTATTTTTTATTTGTAATTTTGTATACGTGGTGCTGTGAAAGTGAAGGAGAGAGTGAGTGAGTCTAAAAATGCCAAGGACAGGTTGGTGTTCGGTTAATTTTCGGAATTCCAAAGTCCCAATCTTTTGATTTAAAAATAGAAATCGAGTTTTAAATTAACACAAACACTTTTAATTTTTATAATTATATCGTTTGGGATCCAACTCTTCTAATAATGAAATTAAATATTTCATAATTATTATTAAATTAAAATTTACGGTTACAACCCAGCAGAAGTAAGCTAATTTTCATCAAGAAGTTTTTTTTTAATGAGCTTACCATTTATTCTAAAAAAATTAATTGCTACTCTTATTAGCTTTTAATTTATGAAGTTGTCTATTGGATTATAAATAAGAAACTTAAAATGCGTGTATCTTACCTTAAAAAGTGTGTATCTAATGGGATGAGATGGCACAGTTTCCTTTTGGATAGGATATGATGACAGGATGGAGAAATCTGAAGCTTTCATGATAATCTGTAAAATAACACTCAAAAGATTCATGAATTTTCGATAATGAAATTTTCGACGGTCAAATTATAATTTTAGTGTTTAAAGTATAATTTTTAATAAAAAAAAAGATTGAAGGACCCGTTTGTACATATTTTTTTTTCCATTTATAGCCTTTATATCCGTTATTTCGAAGGTAGTAGCAACGATATTCTGCCTGTTTCGGCCACTCCTCCTATTTCTCTAGATTTTGAGAAAACGTGGGGGTTGGCCTAACTGTTTTCTCAGTCGTGGCAGTTATCTATCTTTTGTAGTAGTTCAAGCTATGAACGAGTAGGGGAAGGGTTCAACTCTGGGTGGTCTATTCGGCCATATGGTTCAGAACTCGCCATATCTTGCCTAGCTGTTTGCCAAAGTCTACCAAGCTGTGATCTTGGCTATGTTATCATAAGTCCTCCCCCCCCCTCCTAGGTGTGAGACATTCATGTCAACAGCATTGGGGTAATTGTTAGTGCGCGCAGCTATGACGAGTTAGGGGTTGGATTGGTACCATAGAATTCCAAGACTTCGGTTATGAAACTCATTGAGATTAATTGGGGTGCTTGAGGCGAGAGTGTCGGATGAGCTGGGAGAAAAGCTCAGGGCCGGTGTGCCATGATAGCTGGCAGGGGAGCTCATGGCAAATATGCCAAGTGAGCTAGGACAGGAGCTCGTGGCGAATGTGTCGAATGAGCTAGGATAGGAGTTCATGGCAATGGTGACAAGTGAGCTAGGCCCTATTTTCATGTTGGAGCAGCCTGACTTTTCATATTCCAAGTCGTGTGTGAACAGCTGGACTGGTGTTGTAGTTTGCACGAGTATATTAAATAGGGATAACTATTACTCCTTATCTTGGCATGCATAAACAGCTCAGGGGGCACTTCGCTTTCCGTGCTTTGTTATAATGACGTGACCTACATACCGAATTGCTTGCCACATGTACAGCTGGATGGGTTTTCGTCTTCTTGTTTAAGCCTTATGTTCCTTGTCCTTCATTTCTTCTTGTTTTGTTTCTTTAGAGGCGATTTCTGAGACAAGGACTTATCTCTTTTAGGCATAAGAAATCCTTTAACTTGCTAGTTTCTTTTCCTAGTTTTCTGTTTTAACAGGTTAGTTTTACATCTATCTTTTTCTCTTTTTATTTTCTTTGTTGTTGCCATGAGTTCTTCTGGGGATTCTAGCGAGAAATTGGGGAAAATGAAGGGCTCACAATCGATGATGCGCCAAGTTCTAATGAGGGTTCAGCTTTCCCTAAAGATGCCCATCCCTTTAACTTTGGGCCATCTGTTGCTACCTCTTCCTCGAGGAGAGTGCCTCACCATCTGTCAGGGATCAATAGTATTGGATCTAGGGTAAGAGAAGATGAGCTCTTGAGTTTATTTGGTAAGGTAACCTCCTTCATAGAATATGTTGATAATGATGAATTATATGATGTTTTTAATATTTTTTAGGTGTTTAATTGAGTTAATTTTGTGTTAATTAGGTTGAATTTAAGTTTAATTGGTTAATTTTATAATTTTGGAGTTAATTATAAATTTTGGTGTTTTTTAGGGTTATTTTGCTAGAAAAAAGGACTTAATTGTAAAAAGGCAAAAAGATTTGGGCCAAAACTGTGAATTTGAAAAATTCATGTTAATTAGTGATCATGAGGTCCAGAGGTTCAATACATGGCCACGTGAAGAAAGCTAAGAAAAGTTGAGTGGTCGTGTGTCATTAAAAGGAGAATTATGCATGGCCACGTGAAGAAAAGTTCAAAGGAATGCATGGCCACGTGAAGACAAGCAAGTAAAAATACATGGCCATGTGTTTTGTTTTCCATGAAGCGAAGGATTGCCGATTTTTCTAATTCAAGGAGGATTTGCTTCCTATTTTATTTCTGGAGTTTGAAAAGGATTCTACCACTGATTTGGCCTATAAATGGACAACTCTAAATACCAAAAAGGCGGCATCAATTATAGGAATTAGGATCAATCAAGTAGAAGAACTAGTAGAGTTCTTTAGTTTTAGTTTTAGTTTTACTTTGTTTTTTCAGTTTTTATTTTTCTTTTCAACTTTATTTTAGTTTTTCAACTTTGTTTTAGTTTTTAAACAATGTTTAGGAAGTATTTTTTCTTATTTTGCTAATGGATTCTTGAAAACTTATATTTTCATTGTTATGACTCTATTTTGAGCTTAATTTGAATATCGGTTGATTATTTCTTGGTTTTAAGTATATTCTTATCTTTGATTGTGTTGAGATTAATTGTGAGTTTATTGAATAAATAACTAAAACTTAATTTTGACATAGTTAATGATTTGCATGTTCTTAGGTTAACTCTTTAATGTTTATGCATGATTATTATCCGAAATATGAGATAATTATATATTAATTTTATTAGTTAATACTAAGAGAGGAAGAACTAAAAATAAATTGGAGTTGAATTACTTGAAAAAGACTTCAATGAATATTTAAGAAGTTAAAACTAGATTTTCATGCTAAGTATTAGATTTATCTATGAGTTTAATACTAAGAATGATATACTTGAATAAAGATATCTTGCTTTATTACTAGTTTTTCCATAATCACTGGTGTTTTTATTGAATTTAAGTCATTACAATGAAATTTAAGGTTGATAGTTTTTTTAGCAAGAGAATTTTAGTTATTATTTTGTTTTTAATTCATGTTAATTTAATTTTAGCTTTTGTTTATTTAGTTAATTTTTGCTTTTAAATCAAAAACATTTGGGAAATAATTTTAAATTAATTTAATTCATACATAGATATTATCCTTAGCAATTCATGTTCCCTTGGCTATGATATTTGGGGTCTTAATTTATATTTTCCTATATTACTAGCCGATCTAGTACACTTGCTAGATACCGGTCATACGTTATTAGCAAGCCAAGCTCTTCTTAACAGGCGAACATTGAGTTCGCCAACAAGTAAAAAATTGCAATCTATGAGGCCCAGCTGGAAGTGGGTGTCCATCTTCCCATGATGGGGTTTGAGGTGGAGGTACTAAATTACTTTGCATGTCTATTGGGTAGCTTTACCCCAATGCCTAATGCATATTGTCCGCCTTCCAGATTTGGGTGATGGAACAGGATATAAACTTAATCCTAAAGCTATTCTGAGCTACCCATATGGTTGGTTTTCATGCTGGGATCGAGGACCATAACTATATATAGGCCCGGGATGGTTATGGCATATTCTGCAGGAACCTTGAGTCACTCAAGAAGTAGAAGGATCTGTGTTTTCCTGGTGGAGAGGTTGTGTGCATATTTTCTAGTCCAGATTACCTAGGGTCGCTTTACCAATAGGAACGACAATGGTCTATTGTTGAATAAAGAGGAGGAGCTGATCTTGGCTCAGTGGAGGGAGCTCACCCATGACAAGTGAAACCTTCGAAACTTGCTCGATCCCTATAATTCCGGGATCATCTCTCAAAAGAAAAGAGGTAGTCGTATCCCTCATTTACTGAGTGTTACTAATACTCTCCTTTTAATTGTATTCTTTTTTGCAGCCATGAAGAAAGAAAGCAGAGCTGCCAAGATAATGAGGGCCAAGAGGTAAAAGATTACGGAAGCCACCTCCAGCGTGCTTCCTATTATGCCTGAGGTGGTACCCGCTCAAACTTCCAAAGGCGCTCGAACTCTCACTGTTTCCACCCCTATTCGAGCCCAAGTAGATAGGTCAAAAAGTCCAAACCTAGCTCAGCAGATGAAGTTGGTGGGTCAAGTGAGAAAGATGAGAAGGATCTACAACCTTGACTATCAAGGTTTACGAGTATTGAGAGAAAAAAAGGAGTAAATACTCTATAATGAATGACGATTTCAATACCTTTGTGCATATAATATCATATGTACCGAAGGAGATGGCTCTCCTTACCGAGCTGAAAGTTGATCAACTATCCATACGGATTAAAAGACATCAAGTGAAGGTATGCTGTAGTGTTTTCCTCCTTCATTCGGTAGGTGCCTCACCTTTCTAACCCCTCTTTTATTTTATCTGTGTTGTTTGCAGGGATCCATGTTGATGGGTGCCATAATTGCCAAGATGAACACTTTCATTGGTGAGTGGCGACGAGCCGAGTCTAGTTATAGGAACCTTCAAAGCCAAATGAATAAGGCTGCACTGAAGATCTCTTCTGTCGAAAAATGGGCAAAAGAGTCTGCGAGCAAAATTGCTAAGCTATAAGCCATTTTAACTCGGAAGAAAGAGAGCAATCAAACCCTTCGAGTTGAGGTAGGGTAGTGCAAGCAAAGAGAGGTGAAGTTGGAGAAGGAGGCCATTGGGTGACACGAAAAAGAGGCAAAGGCCCTGGCCGAGAAGTGTATAGCTTTTAGCATCAAGATTTCCACCGCTATAAAGGGGAAGTACCTCAAGCTAGATTTATCTTTTTCTGGATGACGTGTATCCAGATAAGGACTAGCTCTTCTTGTAATAAAACTTTATAAAGTAATGAAGTATTTTGGCCAACCTTTTTGTGTTTCTTATTTTTTGAATTTGATCGAATTGATTGGGCAAAATAAAACGTTTTTATAATTGGTTTCACTACCTTGTTATTTGAACTATTCTTATAATAATCGTTAACAAGCTATCTTAGAAGTTGTAGTGTATATTTTATGGCGATTAAGTTGAACATGTTTGAAGAAAATTACTTAGCATAGAATTGTCAAGGATATAGGCTCTGTGAAGTTGATAAGTTGTACGAACATCATCATAAAGAGTGGTTGTTGCCTTTTTAGCTATTGGCCGGGCTAGGGATAGACTTTTGGAAGTTCGGTTAATCCGGCCTCTTGGTTGGTATAGATTTGTCCTATCTATATCCACTTACCTATCTTTTTTTTGAAATTATCCAGGCTATTAGCTAGGTCTTGTTATCAAAAGTTTCCCCTCGGTGTGTGATATTTATGTTAGCAATATTAGAGACTATTTTTTCGAGGGTTGTTCTTTGGTTCATATAGCCAGGGTGAGCTATTCTTTAGATTGACTTAATTAACTTTCATAACTTGGGTGGTGAAATTATCTGTGAGCTTAATTGGGGTGCTTGTGGAGAGAGTGTTGCATGAGCTAAAAGAGAAGCTAGTGGCTTTAGCCGTATGAGCTGAGAGTGGAGGTTGTGGCTAGAGTGCCATGTGAGATAGGAGTGGTGCTCATAGTTAAAGTGACATATGAGTTAGGATAGGAGCTAGTGGTGAGAGTACCGTATGGGCTGGAAGTGGAGCTCATGGCTAGAGTACCATATAAGCTAGGAAAGAAGCTTATGGCTAGAGTGCCGTATAAGCTAAGAGTGGAGCTCGTGGCTAGAGTGCCATATGAGCTAAGAGTGGAGCTCGTTGTTAGAGTGCCATATGAGCTAGGATAGAAGCTGATGGCTAGAATGTAGTATGAGGTAGGTGAAAAGCTTGTGGTGAGAGCGTCGTATGAGTTGAGAGTGGAGCTCATGGTTAAAGTGCTGTATGAGTTAGAAAAGGAGCTCATGGCTAGAGTGTCGTATGAGCTAGGTAAGAAGCTTATGGCGAGAGTACCGTATGAGCTAAAAGTGAAGCTCGTGGTTAGAGTGCCGTATGAGCTAAGATAGGAGCTTATGGCTAAAGTGTCATATGAGCTAGAAAAGGAGTTCATGGCTAGAGTGTCGTATAAGCTAGGTGAGGAGCTCATGGCTAGAGTGTCGTATGAGCTAGGTGAAGAGCTCGTGGCGAGAGCGCCATATGAGTTGGGAGTAGAGCTCATGGCTAGAGTGTCATATGAGCTAGGAAAGGGCTCATGGCTAGAGTGTCGTATGAGCTATAAGAAGAGATATTCTGGTGACAGTGCCAAACTTATGAACAAAGCTGATGTGAGCTCGATAAAATGAATAACTTTAATTGAATATGTCATCTCTTACAAACATATGTTCTTTAGGTGGTATTCACTGAAGAACTTAGAAATGCCATAGTGCTATTTTGGCGACAATGCCAAACAAAAAGGAATTGTAAAATTAAAATTGAAGCGGTGATTGTGCCAAGCTGTGTGATCCAATTGAAATGTAATAAGACCAGATTGGCGATGCCACTAAGTTATTGGTAATATAACTTGAAGCTTGAAACATTCTATAAGTACGGCAGTATGTTGCCAGAGAGGTCTTGGAGTCCATGTGTGCTGCTTTTAATAACTTCTCTAATCATGTTATATGGAGGTGTGGGCGACCTGTGTCTCCTCCCTTTATCCTCCTTCTTATCTTTCAAGTTAGTAGTAGTAACAATGTAAGTCATGTTGGATGAAATGTTTCCCCTGTGTCTCCTGGAATCATTTCGGCTAACATTTCCCCTGTCCCGAGCTATCCTTCCTATATCTACCCTTTCCTTCTTGGTCCCCATGTCCTTGTAGGCACTGTGGCGTAGGCATCAGATCTCATCCATTCGGATGTACTTATGAGCTTGGGATATGAGCTCGGTAAAGTTATTGAGGGCTTCTTACTCAGAGAGTCATTGAAGTCCTGGCACCTTATGTTCCTAATCAAGGCGTTAATCACCACTTCCATGCTAAGGTTCTGTATGTCCATTGCCACCTCGTTGAATCTCTCTACATAGGCTCGCAAGGCTCTCCCTTCTTCTACCAAACTTGATTAAGGTCGACTAATACTTTGTTAGGGCGGATCGCTGTTAAGAACTTTGCGATAAACATATCGCTAAACTACTCAAAACTATCAATGCAATGCTCGGGAAGGTTGCAAAACCAAATCTGGGTTGAGTCCATTAGCATTTGAGGGAATATTTTGCACAATGTTGTGTCTTCTAAGATCAGCACTAGCATGGTATGCTGGAACTAGTCAATGTGGGCCCGGGGGTCGGCATTACCATTGTATGTCTTTAGGTGGGGTAGTCGAACTTTGGAAAAAGGGGTGGCTAAGATTTCGCTTGAGAGTGAAGATTGAAAGATGTCGTGGTATTGCAGAGTGTTTTGATTTTTTTTCCTTTGCATGCGATCTTCCAAGAGTTTTTCAAACAGTTCGGTAGTGAGGGTGATAATGGACCCCTGGTTTGGGGGAATCACCGGGTTAAATGGGTCTGTGGCTGGTGGTTGTGAGATTTGGAGGATCTGGTAGGGCTATAAGGGTTGAGGGAGTGGTTGCGTCCGGGCAATTATGGCTGACAATGCAGCTATCAGGGATTGAGTTATTTGCGGGGTGATGCTGGAGGCGTTTAGGATGGCCATGGCGAGGGATGCAGAGCTGGGATTATTGGATTGGGGAAAAAATTGTTGCATTGCTAGGAGAGCGGGTGGGTTTGCCTGATTTTCTAGCTGGGATGGGTTTGGATTGAGGTCTGAAAAAAGATTTATGTTCCACGCTCATCGCACCAAATGATAACAAATCGAAAAAGTGCGAAGCTTTCGAGATAACCTGCAAAATAGTACTCAAAAGACCGGTGGATTTTCTATAAAGGAATCTCCAACAATCAAGTCAGAATCTTGATGTTTAAAGTATAATTTCTAGTAAAAAAGGTTGAAGGACCCGTTTGTATATGTTTTTCCTCCATTTATAGCCCTTGTGTCTGTTATTTTGGGGGTAGTGGCGATGATGTTTCGCCTGTTTTGGCCACTCCTTCAATTTCTCCGGATTTTGAGGAAATGTGGGGTTGCCCCAACTGTTTTTCCAATCGTGGCAGTTACCCATTTTCTGTAGTAGTCCGAGTTATGGACGAGCAAGGGAAGGGTTCGGCTCTGGGTGATCTATTCGGCCATGCAGTTCAGAGCTCGCTGTATCTTGTCTAGCTATTTGCCAGAGTCTTCCGAGCTGTGATCTTGGCTATGTTATCAGTATAAAATCTATCAAATTCAAATTAATCGACCAAATTACTAGCTAATTTTGATTTTGAAATTTGAACTTGATGCACAATATACGCATATGCTATAGTTGTACGCTGTTAAACTGAATTATCAATATATATTAATTGTTTTATTATTTGATCAAATGGTATGCAATATGCACAAGATTAATTAACTAATGAAAAAGAAAAATGCTTGTTTTAGAAAAATGTTTTTATATATATTGAATGCAAAAAAAAAAAGAGTTATTTTTCCCTGTCAGTAACATCACCTAGTCTCAGATATCATATAGTAAAACTTGAAGAAGGAATTTGTGGGAATATTTTATGTAAAGAGAAAAAAAATGCAACATTAAATGGGTCATTCAAGCTAAAAATATTTCAAATGCTCCAATACATGAAAAAGAACATCCAAACTTGGCAAAATGTTTACTTTTGAAATTTGAAACAAATAAATAATTTTTGCGGGCATGATACAGCAAAAATTACACCAGATCTTGACCTGCATGGGTGAATAAATATGATACCTCAAGAGAAAAAGCTCACAATAGGAGTTTCGCTGTAAGATGAAATAATTGTAATTTCATCGAAACTACATGATGGAGCAGTTTTTGTCCTTTAGATATACTTAGAAATAAGCAATATTGACATCCACTATATTTAGCATGGAATCATTTTATCAGACTACATATTACACTTCAAAAATTTGAAACAAGGAGCTCTGCATTAAAAAAAGCCTCCTTTAGAACTGTCTTTTTCTGTAGAAACTCATCTGTAACATTTAAGGACCTTTTTTCTATGTACAAAAAGTTGGAAATTCAGCAAACACCAATACTCTCAGCTATTAGTTGAAGAAGAGCTTTCTTTGAAAGCTTACTATACTTGGTTAGTCCACGTTTCTTTGCCATGTGCTGCAACTCTGTTAATTTCATTTTCTCCAAGGTTGAATAAGGCACTGGTGCAGCAGCCTCAGAGTATTCCACAGGGAGAGGCAAATCTTTGAAATTTGAAATAAATGGAGATTTTAAGCTCTTTGTTTTGTTCAGTGACTGCGGAACTGAATCTGGTATCCCATCAGGTGAGGGACTACTCTCTCCAGATTTACACTTGCCAAGCTGAATGATGGTCTTCCGCTCCTGGTTTAGACTGGCAATTGGTGAGCTGAGCGCAGATTTTTTACGTTTCTTTGCTTTGGTAACTATAGATGAACTAGAATCGCCCATCATTGTAGAAAAACCAGCTTCATGGAGGATTGGTGGATTTAAGTTGATACTCCTCTTTGTCTTTTGTTTCAATGAATTCAGGGACATGTTCAAGTTGAACTTTTTCTCATCGGCAGTTATTTCACTCATTTCATCTTTAGGCATAATTTTTAATTCCCCTTTAGGCCGTAGCTTGATTGCATTTTTCCCTTTCTTATCTTGTTGCTCCAAAAGTAAAGTCAAGGCAGAATTTTCTGTCTCAGACAAAGCAGCTTCAACAACTTTCGCTATTTGCAGATCTCTCTCTTTTTCCTCTGCCTTTACAGATGAATTTGATGAAAACACCTTCTTAGATGCAGCAACGTTTAATTCTTTCATGCTCTGATTGGTTGCAGCATTCAGAGTAAAGTCAATAAGCTTTTTCCTGTCATCAGAGTTACTAAAACGGCCTAATCCTGAATTGACATTTACATTCCTCTCACCCTCTTCCCCAGATATGCTAAAAGCTAGATGCTGCTCAAAAGAGAAATGTCTAAGGAGCATATTAGAAGGCAGGAAAAACTCAAATTTGAACATGTGAAGTTGACATTTTCTAGTTGCTACTCAATTCTTCCATTTGCTAGAGTACTTATTCATTTATAAATAGCAAGGTATCAGGAAAATAATAATAATAATAATAATAATAATAATAATAATAATAATAATAATAATAATAATAATAATAATAATACATTCTGAAAAAATAAACTCATATTTCTGCTTTTGCCTGTAGTTTTGGAAATAGCTCTTCACTTCCAAATACTTTTACACTTTCACAATTTTGATTTTATTGGAGTCCCCGGACTTGACTACAAGGATTCAGACATATATTTTGAACAATATTATATACAGGTCCATTGCCCGAGGAGAACCAAAAACAAAAGGTTGGGGCTTGACTGCACAAAGGTCAGTCAGACAAAGACCCCTTGATCCAGTTTTATGCAGGATGTAAATCACTTGACTTACAAGTTTGACTCATGCTCCCCTCCCTATTCTTTTGGGCCTTCAATATTGAACATAATGACTCAGTACTGATGCACATTGAATGATGGCTTAATTTAAAGCATTATAGTACCTTAACCTTTTCAACCAGATCTGTTTTCTTCAACACCGGCTTCACTGATGAATCTAAGACTACACCAGCTGTAGAGACAGAACTATCCTCTTCAAATTCTTCACTAACAACTGTTGATCCTGATTTGCTTAGTATTTTCACCTTGATGGAACTGTCATCTGCATGTTTCCAAGCTTCTGATATGGCACTGTTAATGCCAACATCTGTGGGCTGTTTAATGTCAGAGAAAGGAGGCACATGCAGATTATTACCTGTTCAACCACTAACAAAAACTCGCATAGAAATCTGCCAGGAAGTATAGGTGTGAAAATGTGTTTAACTATTGAAACCTGTTTGTAGTCACGTTCTTGCCTATGATTAGCCATTTGCAAGTGCAAAAGTTAGATAAGTTATTAATGGCTTAAAATCTATCATGACAAGTTAACATATTTTGCAAAAATAGCCTTACCGCTGTAACTGGAAAATCTAATTCTAGTTTCCAAAGCCTTTTTCTGCAAGTAAATATTATTTATCTGCTCCCCTTGTGAGGAGAAAAGAAAATTAATTTGCCTCAAGAGAAACAACCTGAATTTTAATCTCCTCCCAACTACATTTCCCCTTATCTGCACTATTTGAAGATGAATTTTGCACCACCCTCTGGTCTTTTGGACTAAAACCATGTTTTTTGCTTTTCCCCTTCTGTTTATTTTTTGGATAAGTGTTGTTTGACCTTATCTCCACATCAGAGAAACCAGATGCCAATTTCAGAGAACGAGAGCTGGAATCTTTCATGTCAGCATTTGCAGGCTGTCAATGGAAGAATGAAATATCAGGAAGAGGAAACTGAGGTAGACTCTTCAATTAAAACACAAAGTTACATCAGCACTCAAACAAAAGTAAGGAAAAATCCCAAGTGTCCCTTTTTACTTTTCCTTTCGAAGATACATAATAAATGAATAAATGAGTGAAGAAATGTTTATCAATCATTTGCCCAGAGGAGGAAAGTGAATGAATTACGTAAAAAGTGTGCATCTTCTACTAGTACAAGGCAGTTTCAGATTAACTAGATTTAGCCGGTAAGAAAAAACCAAGACATTCCAGATATGGCAACAGCAGATATTCTCATTAAGACGAATAAAAGAAAAATGCATCATTTGCATATACAGGTTTTTGGACATGCACGTGTCAAAGACAGATTTTAAAAGCATAGATTCACAATAAAGAAAGGTTTCTTGTGAGAAGGAAGATTATAACACTTAAATGGTAGGACACCCACAAAACTCAAGATACAATTGGAAATATATTAAAAGTTGCAGAACTGTCTCAAAATAATTTCCCACCAATTTGTTCGAACAACCCCAAATTTTCAATTTCTTTCAATCCATATTTCACAGCATAAAGGAACATTACAAATTAAAAAAGAACAAAGGTAGGAGCTTTAGGACCTCAAAAATTTCAATATCATCAATTCTTTTCTCTGGATTCTTCAACAATGGATTAGAATTTACAGCATCTTCTGTTATAAACCTGATTCTCTCATTTCTTCCCTCACAATAGTTTTGGAACTACAACTGCCCAACTTTTTGTTCCCATTCATAGTATTGGAAATGGAATCATTTCACACAAGGCAACGCCAAAACAAATAGACCTTAGACAGAAAATGCATGGTAAGCAACATGGAAAAGGTTCATCTACAAGATCAAAACATCATAACATAAAAACTGTGGCCACAAGTAATTGAGCACGAGAACTTCATTAATAAACTGTACTATTATGAAATGTCGCTTTTGCAAATTGAGATCAAATTGCAGAATGCAAAGACATGCAAGTTGTCATCATGTATTACTGCACATGTACAAAGTATTGCATACATATACAAACATGCATGCTCATGCTCAAAATTTTAACTCAAATGCCAATAATACAAAGTCATAAGGGCTTTGTGGACTATACAAGACTAGATCACATATTAGGGAATTAGAAAAAAGATTGTGTAAGAATTTTCAGGAATCAGACCTGTACATCTTTATTGCAAATGTAATTGCTGAGAAGAGCCTTCAATATCTCATTTAGTCTTTCAATTGGTTGTGTGTGCATCAATAAATGAAGTTCAACATCATCCTTGTCCTTACTAATCAAACTTTTTAGTGAAGTAGTAAGACAATTAATCTTCTCTATCAAAGCATTAGATCCAATTTCAGACCACTTCTCATTTTCTATCCATGCTAGTTCACTTTGCAGCAATATCAAATCTTGTTCAAGTTCGTCAATTTCACTGTCTGCTTTTGTTATCAAGATCCTCAACACCTGAATGCAGCATTTCTCGTTCATCGTGGCTTCCTCAATTACATCTAAGGAAGTTTTTAGAAATCAAGTAAGAAGCATAAACACATGCACAACCAGAATTACAGGAAAGGTTCAATAAGAGAATTATGCATACCAAACCTATTGTCATAGTAAAACTCAAACTGCCACTCAAGGGGTGTACATAAACTGCTGTCTTCTGCAACTGAAAATAAATTAACAAATCAACGACAGAAAGATGGAAGCTCAACTTGTGCAAAGACAACCAGTGAATCAACAGATTGCTGCTGACCTGGATCAAATGGTGGACCCCATACATCCAAATCCATGAAGCCCAAATATTTTTATAACTAACTGAAGAGAGCAAAAAATTTTATTCCATTAGATAAACAGAAAAAAGGAAAATCGTGGGGGCAAAGAATTAAGGCTTGTGATTTCCAAGAGAAAGTTTCAATTCCAAATCCTGCAAGGTTAGATAGACCAGAGCGTAATTGTAGTTCTCCAATGGAATTTTCAAAAAAGAGATTTACAATGTAATAATAATGACTAAATAAATTAACATAAACACCAATTATGAAATTTAACTTACAATTTATTCTTTTCAATCAAAATAGGCAATGCTCAACTCTCCATTAAGGCTAAATGACCATCTACTTGGAATCATCCGAATATATTCTTTTTCTCCATTATTTTGTTTAGAACCACATTTACATCAAAAAATCAAGAAATCATCCTCAACTAACTGAAATGGCTAGAGTGTAGAAGCAAAAGCCTTGCAAATAAATTTTTTTCCCTTTTTAATCCCCCTCACCTAAAACGAAAGAAAACCATAAAATAAACTGAAACAGCAAATAAAAATTCGTTTGAAACCGATAAACTGATACATGCTATAGAGAAAGTGCAAGAAAAAGTGGAAGATTGCAACAAGAAGGGAGAAAAATACCTTCAATAGCTGTAAATGAGAGATGGAGAAAACATTAGGGCTAAAAAGTTCTCAACATTACTGATTAACATAAAAGCATTAGAAATATTTATGTTTAGCAGAAGAGAAGAAATAAAAGCAAAGGGACGACTGAGGGAGAAGGGCCAAGGGGGGAAGAGAAATGTTAAAATCTTCGTATAATTACCAAAATACCCCACACATTTAGTCCATGTTTCAATTAAGCCCCCCAACTAGAAGATTTTAACAAACTTAGGCTTCTTCTTGTTTAGGGCATAAACTCAATTTTAGATCGTAATTCGCTATAGAAGAAAGGGAAAAAATGGCGGCATCAGAGACTGAGAAAACTGGAAGTGACCCTGGAGAAGTTCTAAAACCCTTCTATCTAAGAGCTTCTGAAGCAGAGGTTTGATTTCTTTGTATTAGTTTTTCTTTTTATCTGCCAATTGAATCTCTCCAGTCAATTTTTTTCAAAGTTAAATTAATTTCAGATAAGGAGATGCACAAGTTAGCGCCTCTACAACTTCTTGAAAATCTTGATTTCTTTCCTGCTTTTTATATTTTTACAAATGTGAATTAGCACCTTATTTATTGCATGATTTTCGAGATTTGTATAGAAATGGAGACTCTTCTCTAAATCTCTTCACTCGCAAAGTCATATCACTTTGATCTTCAGAAGATTATGAGCTTGAGACCTCATGGAATAAATCTCAAGTGTTTGATGCAAAGTTGTCTTTGTTTCTTGGAATCAGGTTATGTTGACGCTTCTTTGCATAATTTTATCCTCTTAACTCCGTCAAATTTCCTTCAAATCCAGAATCCTAAAACTGCAGGCTCCTTGGAAATATATTTTAGTTATAACCTTTTCTCTTGTGGTTGCTTATTGGGTCAGTGCCTCTGCTCATTTGTTTTGGTTTGGGGGCTTAAACGTGTTCCTTCTGGATGATTTCATTTAAATAATCATTACTGATGTCTTCAGCCCTTTCATTTTTACACTTATTCCCATTCCCATTACCATTTCTTTTTATTATTAAAGGGTCGATTATCAAGAATTGAAGCCGCCCTTGCAAGAACGAAAGGTAGGCAGTGCACTAATTCTGTGCTATTTACTCGCCTGAAGAATTTGGTATTTCTACTTGTGCTTAGAAAATTTCAAAACTAACTCAGATGTTGGAAATGAGGAACTTATGAAAAAAATTAGTGAACTCGAGACAAAGCTAGAAGGTGTACATGCCGAGCTAGCTTCAGAACAAGAAAAGGTAAGCATGATTTTGTTTTGGTGCTTGTTCGTTCGGTCTTGAGCAATGCTTCATTTGCATTTGGCTTTTAGGTTAAGAGACTCGGTGCTGAAAATGCCAAGCTCCAGTATCGTGTTCTGCATCTCGTCCAGGCAGTTCGTGAGAGTGATACCAAGCTGGAGCACATGACAGGTACAATTTACCTAAAATCTGTCTCAGACAAACAGTTCAATTGCAACCTTGTAATCATGGTAAAGTCTAGTTATTGAACACAGGTTTAGTTACTGAAAGCTGAGGAATATTTCTGGAAAATACCCGTTATTTTTCTCCTTGATTTGTGGTTGATTGCCTCTAGGATTCTTGTTAATATTTTCTTTCCTAGAAGTTATCGTGTAATATTCTGTTTCTTATTGTGTAGGAGATCAGACTGGCTTATTGTAGGTAGTTGATTTTCTCCCCATAATTTCTGTATATAAAGCCCTTTAGGGGCTCATGTAATTATTGAGAAATATAAAACCACAATTCTGTTTTCAACAAATTGTCTTTACAGTATAAAGTTATCTGTGCATAAGCTTGTTTACGTTGAGGAGTGTTGGTCAGCGCTTAAGTTTTTAAAATTAATCCCTCAATTCAGTTATTCCTTTTAAATTCCGCAGGTGTTTCGGAGCCAATGCACAAACTACTGCAAAATTGCTGGATCTGCAATTGTGAACAAGAAGTGATACATTTTCATTTGACAATCAAAGGTGCAATAATTTTTGTCACTAACAGAATTAGGCTGCTGTGTCAATGCTCTATGTTTACAAACTAATTGCGCATTAAACTTAGCCATTCTTTTGAGGTTTACTTATTCAACTACTTGAAGATATAAAATATACAAGTCAACTGAGGTCTCTTTGCAGAATGGGGGGAAAAGAACTGTTTTCCTCAAATTTGAAATGTTTCTTGAGATTCTCGATTTCATTTATTCATTTGTATCTATAAATGTATTAGAACGCCAAATCATGGATCTCTTAGTTTGAGAAAGAAAATAATTGTTGATCTGTTGGTTTGAGGAAAGGAAAATATAATAAAAAGTCGTGAAAAAAACAACTCAAAAGTGTTTTTTTCCCTCTTTTTATCTTCAATAAGTTAGAGCTGCAGGCCATAACTATTTGTTATTTCTTTACTGGATGATAAAAAAATTGGCTCAAAAAAAAAAGGATTATTGATTGAGCTTAAATCATAAGAAAAAGAAAAGCTTTCATTTTTGGTTCTAACCATGAATCTTAAAGGGTCGAGTCAGCTTGTATCCTTTTAACACTGAAGCACTCGTATAAATTTTGTTAAGGTAAATTGAAATGGATTGAGTTTATCTTAAATTTGATCCAACCCCACCCATGAACTGTCCTAATTAGAGTTCTATCTGCCTGCGGATAGGCAACATTCTCATTCTTGAATTCCCTCAAGTAAGCGAGCTTCACACTGGTTACATTTGTTCTTGGCTCCCACAGAAAGTGGAGGTAAATCTAAAAGTGTGCCCGGATACGCCTAAAAATGTAATTTTTGTATTGCACATTGCAGCATTTATTACCACGTTAGCCAACCATCTTGAACCTGGATTATTTAGGTAAATTTTATTCTACAAAAATAAATAATATCATGCCTTTGTAGTACAATTGTCAGTAATTTTACGTTGCTAAAGTTTGGAAAGCAAAAGTGGAACCAATTTAACAAGTTTTCATTATACTAGATGATAAAGTATATCATCATAAAGGAAGTGTTTGTTGTTCATTTTGTTTCATATAAAAAAATTCATTTATCAATTCCATAATGACCAGTTTCATAAGCAATGTAAACTGTTCATGGCTGGCCTAGAAGAGAAGGCCTATAGAAAGCATGACTTTGTGCAATCTCAATTCGTTCCCGGGGATCATTCAGTGTTTCATCTCTCAATGCTTGCAGAATAGCTTGTGATGTCTGTTCCCTGTAAGATTCAAAATCATGTAATGTTAAAGTGTCTACCATCAGCAGTAAAGGTAAGCTTGATTCGGAGAAACCCAAGCTCGATTGCCTACTAGTAAAACTGGAAGAGTCAAGCAAACCCGTTGCATCAAAACTAGAAAATTACCTTGAAATGAGTATTTTATAGAGTGTTTTTAATATGGGGCAGAGTTCAACTGGCGCAACTGGCTTCTTTTCATCAGGATGCAATATGCTGAGGCTTGGTTGACTCAGGAGCTCGTAGAAAGCTTTTACTGCAGAAACACCCTGCAATTAAATAAAGGCATGATGAATGGTAATAGCTGGAGGCAGATTATAAGCTCTGGCGCAGCATCAATTTCTCATTACTGAACTCAAACATTACAATACTTTTCAAACTCCTTTGCCTCTTCAAAATTATAAACTATAAAGATCATAAAGAAGAAACTTCCATCCAGGTGCATACCTGAATCATTCCTTTCCCACTGATACTATCACCCATATCACGGTTCAATTCTCCTTTGGCTAACATTTGGCCATACCAAGCATTGCGACCTTTTAACAAGGTTACATAAGTGTCTGCCAGCAAAGGCCCTGCAAGTTTCTCAGGTTCTTCTGTCAATAAATGAGTAATGAAGATCATCTCTGATGTACAGTGTGCAAAATATACTGACTTGCTGGTAGCACTCTCATTAGTAAGGGCAGCCACCATTCCTGAGAAAACCAGATTGAGAATAAATATGCACTCACATTAATAGTATAATTACTGTTCTTTACATTCTCACTGCTTATTCTATGCTATCTGTATCATTTGAGATCTGGTCTATTTACCTACTTTAAGCAAGATTAATGCTATCTGTATCATTTGAGATCATCAATTGATATTATTTACCCCACTTAGTTTATCAATAAGTTTAATTACTTTCTTCTTTGAGTTGATCAAAATAAGCAATAAGAGCAACTAGATTACAGCTGCAAAATGAGAGGGGATTCCCCAATTGTACCTCCTACTGCAACCCATGTAACTTAGTTGCTTCACAACTGAGAGGACATAGATTGATATCATCAATGTCAAAACTAGGTTTGACAATTTTATTACATAATTATGGACCAACATCAATATATAATAGGTATTAAATTATGTGAGGTCGAGAGCTTGTAACCAGAAAAATAGGCAATAAGAACAACTAGTTTACAGCTGCAAAATGAGAGGGGATTCCCCAATGATACCTCCTACTGCAACCCATGTAACTTAGCTGCTTGACAACTGAGAGGACATAGATTGATATCATCAATGTCAAAACTAGGTTTGACAATTTTATTACATAATTATGGACCAACATCAATATCTAATAGGTATTAAATTATGTGAGGTCGAGAGCTTGTAACCAGAAAATTGACTTTATGACTAGTGCAACAACTTTATATAATGACCTTATGCAGAGAACATCTGAATAACTCCCCACAAACAGTTTACATATTTTGGAGTACTAAGATAAGCAGTGTATTGGAGATCAAATAAGTTTAGTTATTAGCCCCACAAACTATGCTATGTTGTGAGCTTGAGAAACCATGAAGAATTCAGCACTGAAGCTGTGGTGAAGGAAGCTGATATGTTGAAGAACACTGTGTATTATAATCTTAGATTTATCTTGAACAGCTTCTAAAACCAGAAAATTCAGTCCATTACTAAAGAATGCTATACTGCTGCTCTTGTCTCATTCAAACCAGAAAGAAAATTGGTCACTAATTACATACGTTTTTTCCCTTAGCTAGAAAGTGACAATTTAGTTGGTATAAACATGCATTCTCGTTCAATGACTTTGAGTGAGAGGAACAGAAACTTACCAGCTCCTATGGCATAAACATTCTTCAGGCCACCCATGACTTCATGAGTAATAAGGTCACTGTTGTCCCATACAATAAAATGTGATTGCCTTAAAAATTTAGCAAGAGGCTTTCTCCACTTTTCAGCTCCACATATTCGAGCATTTGCATACTCTTTGTTATAAATTTCTGATGCAATATTTGGTCCACCTAGATAAAGTATATTCTCCATGCTTACACCAGCTGCTTGGCAGAAACAGTAGAGCTTAGAATTTATACATTAGGGACATAACTTCTGGACTAGAAGAGAAATATTGAAACATAGAATAATGAATATGCAGGCAGAAAAGAAGAAAAAAAGTAAGGAAACAACATTCAAATTTCATATTGGAACTTAACCACTTACCAGATTGTGAGAAAACATTGAACTAACATAAGGACTTTTATGAAACCTTTTCAATTGATGCGGCAGTTATGTATGGGATGCTGATACATACTAGATAGTTGACATAAGAGTTCAAGTTTTTAACACTAACGAAATGCTCAAGATGAGGCAAAGTTCTTGATCCTGTATAGGAACATTCAAGGGTACCCATCACAAGCACAAAGCTGGCATTTTCATGAAATAATATTTGAGAACTTTTAATTGACAAGCAAGTGAAATCAATGTCTGAAATGTGAGGTAACAATAAAACTGCAAGAGCACAAAAATGCCTGCATGATAGTAAGAGTGAAAGAAAAATCATAAAAGGTCACTAATAGCTTAGTGTTTAGGGTTTAAGACATTGGAATGTTGAATTGTTCAAAGGGATCGAGTCCTACAAGTAATTAAGATATGAGGGGATCTGCTTTAGTTCATTAAATCTTGATATACCAAAATATATGGAAAGCACAAAAACAACATGGATAAAGGAAAATCTTGCAGGGAAAAAACAAAAAGAGCATTCATTCAATTATTGAAACTTAGATAAGTAGAGTTCTTACTTGCTCTATTAATCATCTGTGTGGGAGTAATTATATGAGGAACAGGTTGCAGAGCAGCCTCTATACCCTTTGCTAATGAAATGATGATAGGAGTGGTGATCCTCTCCTTCCAATAATTACTGATCTCTTCAAACACTTCGCGTGTTTCTGTCGAAGGCACCCCATTCACAACAATATCAGCATCCCAAACAGCCTCTTGCAGATTAGTCACAACCTTCAAAGGACAAAGTGGTGTATCAATCATGTTCAAGCAAAACCCATCTTTCAAAATTTCATCTGCATAAAGAGTTCTGTCCCCTAGCCTTGCCTCTACATACTTCAAATAAGCACACCGCCGGATCAATCTCCTTAATACATCCTCCCTCGAATTGATCACCTCGAAAAGATGTTCTGCTGTCGCTCTATCAACTGCCCTTCCAGGCCTTCTCCATATCCTAATCTGCACCTTCTCTCGAAACTGGCCATAACTATCTTGAAGCAAAGCAGCAAAAACACTTCCCCAAGCACCTGCCCCAACACCAACAATCCTCAAAGGATCACCATCTGCCTTGCCGAGAAGGCGTCTAAGTTCATCAAGCTTCTCTTCCAGACCATGGCCATTCCCATTCTGAATAGACCATCCATTCTGATGAACATTCATTCCCTCAATGCTTCCAACCATCTTTTTCCGCTAAAATCAACGAAATTCACCAATAACAAATCAAACCCAAATACTTCAAACCTAATTATCAATTAAGTGTACTTTATTGTCTTTGATTCAGTACCAATCAGCATTAAAAATCCTTTATTTGATACTAAGTATTAAAAGCAACCCAACTTTGATTTTTAAAGGGATTTTGCTGACTTAATCAGAAAATCCTCCAATCTTCCCTTGAAATGACAGATTTCCGCCTCTCAGTTTCCCACCATATATTAGAAAAAATGCAATCTTTATTGGTAAATCTTCTTACCAACACCAAAACTAATATTTCACCCCTTCACTAAGATTTTCAAACCGACCAATTTTTGTCCCCTAAATACAGGGTAAGCAACAGAAGATGACAATTCTTTAAATTATTATGTATTATCTTCTACAAGTTTATAATAAGCAAATGGCAAATGGGAAAATGGCAAAAAATAACATACTGTAGCTTTGTTGTATCCGCCACAGTTTGTTCATCTGCCCAACTATAAAAAACTTCAAAAGAGCAAATTTAATAATAAATAAACACAAGTCAAACTAAAACACCGACCTGATCAGGAATCGGTAACTATGAAGTTTCCGTCGTTGGCTTCCATGAAGTCAAGTTTGCATTTGTTGGAGGGAAATTGAAAAAGCATGAAGAAAAAGAATGATTTTTGAGTTTGAAACTTTTTAGTTTTTTACACAAAAACTGCATGCAGAATGTGAGATTAGAAATACAAAATTTCTTCAACTGGTTGAGAGAGAAAAAGAAAGAAAGGCATTGATGCGTACAGTTGTTTAGATGAGTTTTGGTGCGTAGAACTTGAAAGCATCAATAAATGCCAACTTCCCCAACGGTCATTAATATTCAATTTTCCTTAATAATAATAATAATAATAATAATAATAATAATAATATGATTAATTACAAATATAAGAACCATCGAATGATATGATAATTAGCGTATAAAAATTGCATATTTCCCTATATGTTATTACTGAAGTCATATATTTAATTTACGTGTTATATATATATATATATATATATATAAACTGAATTTAGGACATTATTTCTCTCTTTTTCAATCAATTTTATTTCTTACAAGAAGTTTAAGTGCTAGATCTAGAACTCGAAGAGTACGTTATATTATTAATTTTTGCTTTCTAGAATTTCACAACCACCCAGGGAGAGGATATCATTAATTTTGATAATTGAAATGTATATATTTATCTACATATATTTATCTACATTATCCTTAAATATTTTATGTATTTATGCCATAAGAAAAAATATTTTATGTATTTATATTAATTTTTTCTAATTAAAAACTGTTTGTATATATAATCAAGAGTTTTTTTTTCTTTTAATAAGAAAAAAAGAGTGAAGGTTCGAATTAATATAATTAAAATCTTAATGTATCATGGAAATTCTGACATATATGAAAATCATTTTGTTAAGTATTTTTTTTAAAAGACATTTTTAAAACATATGTGAAAACTTAAATGCTGGCATATATGAAAATTATTTTGTTAAGAATTATTTTAAAAAGGGATGTTTTTAAATTTTTATATTTAATGTTACCTTATTATAATCAAATTTATATTTAACATTACCTTATTATAATCAAATAGCAAAGATTACTAACTACTGACTCCGTAAATGGATTAAGTCGGATAATAAATGGATTGGATTCTAAACGAATCATAAATGTATTAGAGGGATCATGAGTCGCTACATTTGATTCGTTTGTTTCCTTTTTTTTTTTTTTGTTTGAATTAGACAATTATTGTTATGCCACTCATAACACAAAATTCAACCGTATTAATATTTTATTATATAAATATTTCATTCAAATACTTTAAATATTGAAATGCCTATATTTAAAATAATAAACTCCAAAAGCATTTCAAGAAAATAACCTTTATATTGTGGCTAAAATAAATTGATTGAAAAAGATAATTCGCTTCATTACGAAAGAATAAGAAACTATGTGATAATGCCCAAATAATTAAAACCAAGCCCAACCCATTAAGGATCATTCAAGAAGGCCCAATGCTAAAAGGCTTAAGGATGTCCAAAGCTTCCTAACCAATTAGCTAAGACACATGGAACAAAGCAATCTGATCAAACTAGACTCATCCCTGACACACAGACCGTCTGACACATGCCTCAGTCAAATCACCATCACCTCCATACCAACTCATACTTGCATTAGAGTAGATCTCCTGTTCAAGACTACTATTTGAATTTTCCAGCTCTATAAATAGTAGGTTCATTCTAAAACAAGGCATCTGACCCTTTTATATTCTCTCTCTAGTCACTCTCTCAAGCCTTACTAATTTAATCTTTGGAGTGCTAACGTTCGACTTGATCGGGCTAGCTCCTTTTTTGCAGGACTTTTTTCCCTATGGTTCTATCGGTCGTAATCCTTCAAGCTCACATCAACTCCATTCTCCCATTAATAAGGGTCCTCCCTTCTTTGTGAAAATCTGGATTTATCATTTGGTGTTTTTGTTAAGAGTCGATGGCTGATCAAAGGCGCCTAACCTCCACACCTTTGGGAGAAATATAGACTCGTAGCCTGATGTAAAACCCTATAGCTAACAAGCTACAAATCCACACATACAACTCAGATTACAAAGCAAATTAGATAAAGACCATCTCTATTGAACCTCCAAACAACATGTGAATGAAAATGCAAATAATTAGAAATTAAAAAATATAAAAAGTGCCACAATCAAATAATTGATAAGTTAATCAAATTCTTTATGCAATAGAAAAGAAAACAAGCATAACTCACAAATCCTCTCTATAATTCGGCCAAACCAAGATGAAGTAAACTCCAATCTTATTAATGTATCAAATCTGAAGTTTATATAAAAAATAACATATTTATACCCTAGCTAAACCTAGGTGGCACCAAACTTAAAGGAAAAACCCTAATAAGGCCTTTAGCTAAGCTAGGCCGAATTCCAATGGGCCAATAAGACAAATAAGGCCATTTTAAAAGGACTAAACATAACTTAAATAAAACCTAATAATTAAAAGAATGTTGGTCAAATCCAAGCCTAAAGAAAAGACTAAACTAATATGCCTAAGAATAAATAAGTTAGCCTAGGTAGCATGGGCTTGATGGCCAAGGTCCAAAAGTCTTTTAAGAGTTTAAAAGAAAAGAACTAAGTAAATGAAGCATTTTAAATGAGGCCTACATGTATAACCCATCTTACAACTTATAAATGAGTCATGTGACTTTTTAAGTGAAGCATATGACTTGTATAATTAAAGCTTAAAGTTGCATAAATCCAGAAAATGAATTAAGTTGGCCCAATTTCATTACATGCTTCCAAAAGGCTAAATACTTTATACATACCTTCAAGTTCTCCATGACACTTCTCAAAGGCATCTTCATGTAACTTCTGTGTAACAAAGCCTTGAACATAATATGACATAGCCATCTTCAACTTCTGAGCACGCCCACTTGTGGTTAGGCTACTTGGCATCTCCAATTGATCTTTGATGATTGATGGTTTTGATGGTGGATCCACATCATTCTCTCCCTCCTTAAAAAAAATTATTCTCAAATCTGAATCCACATCAAAAATAGAAAGGTTAGAAACATTAACTGCAGCTGAAAACACCATACTCACTTAGCAAGTCTATCTTGTATGCATTATTATTGATGCACTCCAAGACTTGAAAAGGACCATCACCACGTGCATCCAACTTGTTCTTCCTTTGGTTTGGAAACCTCTCCTTGTAAAAATGCAACCAAACACAATCTCCAGGGGTGAATACCACTTGTTGCCTTCCCCTATTTGCTTCATCAGCATACTGCCGATTCTTTTTCTCAATGCTAGCCTGTGCTTTCTCATATAAAGACTTTACCAATTCTGCCTTTCTAATACCATCCAAACTTGAAAGCTCATATAAAAGCAATGGCAAAAATAAAGCACGGTCAGTGGGTTAAAACGATAAACAAGTTCAAAAGGTGAAAACCTTGTGGAAGAATGAATACTCCTATTATAAGCAAATTCAATAAAAGGTAAATAATCTTAAGATTCTTACCCACAATAGCATGAAGAAAATTCCCCAAAGTTCAATTCACCACCTCGGTCTGTCCATCTATCTGGGGGTGACAAGTAATAGAAAATAACAATTTTGTACCCAATTTACCCCATAAAATACACCAAAAGTATGAAAAGAAACTTTGTATCCCTATCTAAAATAATTGTGTGTGGAACACCATGCAAATGCATAACTTCTCTAAAGAATAGGTCAGCAACATAAATAGCATCATCACATTTATAACAAACAATAAAATGAGCCATCTTACTAAACTTATCTACCACAACAAAGATGTTATCTCTACCATATTTATTCCTCGGTAATCCAAGCACAAAATCTATAGAAATGTCAATCCAAGGAGAACTAGGTATGGGTAAATGCATATACAAACCATGGGGCATAGATTTAGACTTAGCTTACCTACACGTAACACATGCATTACATACTTTTTCCACATCCTTACGAATACAACGCCGCTAAAAGTTCTCATTCAACATATCATTAGTCATATGTATCCCAAAATGATCCATTAATCCCCCACAATGAGATTCTAATATAAGCAAGTCATGCATGGAACATTTATGCACATAAAACTTGTTGCCCTTAAACAAAAATCCTTCATTTCTGTAAAATTTATCAAAAGCTTTATGTTCACATGCCTCATACACATTACCAAAATCAGGATCTTTAAGATACAATTCTTTAAATCCAACCAAATTAGAACTAAGTATAGAAATTAAAGTATATCTTTTTGATAAAGCATCAGTAATAATATTATCTTTACCATGCTTGTATTGAATATTATAAGAAAATTGCTCAATAAATTCAACCATTTAGCATGCCTTTTATTCAACTTACCTTGTCCATTCAAGTGTTTGAGGAACTCGTGATAAGTGTGAATGACAAACTCCTTGGGTAGGAGGTAATGCTACCACACATCCAATGCTCTCACCAAGATATATAACTCCTTATCATAAGTTGAATAATTGAGTTGAGCTCCATGAAGCTTTTCACTGAAGTAGGCAACTGGTCTTTTCTTTTGCATTAGGATCGCCCCAATACCTACACTAGAAGCATCACACTCAATTTCAAAAGTCTTATCAAAGTTTGGTAAAGATAAAATAGGAGTAGAACATAACTTCCCTTTTAAATTTTCGAATGCTTTTTGATGTGCTTCTCCCTACTTAAACCCAACTTCCTTTTTGATTATCTTTGTAAGTGGTGTAGCAATAGAAGAGAAATCTTACCCAAAACACCTATAACAACTTGCTAAGCCATGAAAGCTTCTCACATTCGAAATTATTTAGGCATGCACTAATCTCTAATTGCCTTCACTTTCTCTTTATCCACTTTAATACCCTATGCAATAACCAAAAAACCAAGACAAATAAGTTTAACTATACAAAATATGCATTTCTTAAGTTTAGCATATAACTTTTCAGATCTTAAAGTTTGAAAAAATAACTTAACATGCTCAATATGCTCCTCAAAATATTTATTATAAATGAGTATGTCATCAAAGTAAACAACAACAAACTTTCCTAAATATGCATGCAATACATGGTTCATAAGTTTCATAAAAATGTTAAGGATATTAGATAGCCCAAATGGCATGACTAATCACTCATACAATCCATATTTATTTTTGAAAGTTATTTTCCATTCATCACCAAGTTTCATCCTAATTTGATGATATACATTCATTAAATCAATCTTAGTAAAATACATAACACCACACAATAACATATCATCAAGCCTAGAAATAGGATGTCTATACTTTACAGTGATTTTGTTGACTGCAATACAATCAACACACATCTTTCATAATCCATCCTTTTTAAGCACCAATAGGATAGGTACTGAGCATAGACTCATACTCTCTATCACCATTCCTTTCTCCATAAGCTCTTCCACTTGCCTTTACATCTCCTTAGTTTCCATAGGATTGCTTCTATAGGCTGATCGATTGGAAATGGTAGATCCAGGCATAAAGTCAATCTGATGTTCTATCCCTCTCAAATGTGGTAATCCATCTGGCATCTCATTAGGAAATACATCAGCATACTCCTGTAACATAGATACAAAATTAGGAGGTAAAGAATCAATGTTAAGGTCAGTGTTAGAAAATAAAATTTTCTTGTAAGTTACAAGTATCAAAGGTTGTCCTATTGCTAAAGCACTCTTAACCTCTCTTGTTATCATATAAAATTCTATTTTTGCAGCCCACCTTTCTTATTTTCACTCACCAATGGGCCATTTATGTGTTTTGTTTCTTTTTTGGCCTTTTTTCCCCCTTTTTTTTCTTTTTCTCTCATTTACAATTTAGGCCAAAGTCTCTCTCCCCTTTTCTCTCTTGGTCAAAGCCTCTTTATCCCTCTCAACTATTTTCTTTTGATCTTCATACACCTTTTGAGGAGATAATAGGGCTAAGATGACCTTCTTACCTTCATAAGAAAAAAGAATACATATTAGTGTACCCATTATGCATTACTTGTCTATTAAATTGCCAAAACCTCCCCAAAAGTAAATGACCTGCCTACAAAGGTACTACATCACAAATTACCTCATTCTTGTTCTAACTAATAGAAAATGGTACTCTCACCTGGCATGCTACCTTGACCTCTCCACTGTCATTCAATCACTGCAATCTTTAAGTTCTTGGATACTTTTAACATGCCAAGTTTAACTTCTCAACCATACTCACACTAGCTATATTTATGCAACTCCCTCAATCAATAATAACTATGCACACCCTTCCATTAATCAAATACTTAGTGTGAAATATATTTTCTTTTTACTTTAGGCTCTCCTCCTTAACATTCAAGTTCAAAACTCGCCTAGCCAAAAGATTTCCCACTTCTAGCAACTAATTCTTCCTCATTATCACAATCACTACAATCTTTCAAAGGAGGCATCTCATCTTCACTATGGTCCGATTCAGAAATAATTTTTCCATCATCCCTAGCTACTATTACTCTCTTATTGAGATAGTCACATGCTATATGCCTCTTTCCCAAACATTTAAAATATTTAATCTCTTTACTAGGGGTTGGAGTATTAGAGTTATCTTTTGTACATTTATTTGGAACTTGGGTAGCCCTTCTATCTTTGGAAACTTAATATGTCCTATAAGGTTTGGATTCTCTAAAGTCTTTTTTATCTACCCTTTTAGTCCATTTAGAACCCCAATTATTATTTGAGTTATTGTTGGTTTTGTTGAAGCTCTTACTCTTCTTCTATTTCTCAATTTTCATTGTCATATTCAACATTTTTTCCATAGAGTCATACCTATAAAGCTTAATGATATCAACAATCTCATTGTTTAAACCACTTAAGAACCGAGCCATGATGACCTCTTCTTCCTCCTTAATATTTTCTCTTACCATGCACATTTTCATATCTTTATGGTAGTCTTCGGCTATTTTTCCTTCCTTAACAAGTCTATGTATAACTCTTGATGTAATTATCTAAAATAATATGAAGGTACAAACCTCTTTCTTATGGCCTCCTTCATGTCCTCCTAAGTACTAATAGGACATCTCTCCATCTTTCTTTTGCCCATGTTTAGTTGATCCTACCAAAACAAAGCATAGTTAGTGAATTCTACAGCTGCAATCTTCACTTTCTTTTCCTCTAAATACATATTGCAATCAAAAATTATCTCAACCTTTCTTTCCACTCTAAGTATTCCTCAACATTATTTCGGCCTTTAAATTGAGGAATCTTCAGCTTGATGTTGCCCAAATTGCCATCCACCTTTCTACTTGATTCTTCTTCTTCTAAATCTTCAGGATCAGTCCCTACATTTTCATCAACCCATCTGCATCTCCTTGTTATCCTTCTAGATGAAGTAGATGTACTTATTTCTAACATCTCTAATCTATCATTCATATTTCCCATATCGCTCATGAACTTATGAAATGTACCATGCATAGCTTGCAATGTATAAACTACCTCTTTGAGGGTCGCTCCCTTTTTGGTAGATTCTTCAGTCATTATTTAATACGTGCAAAAAAATGTTAGATAATAGCCTCACAAATACTCGCTCATGTGTTTACACTCAAGGTATGTCACTCTTCTCATATTTCACACAATTAAGGCTTTTACCCTCTTTAATGTACTTATACTCTCTTACCTTTTTTCCACTCTACTTGCAACTTTTAGATTGCACTTCAGAAATTAATTCACAAATCAAGAATTTAAACATGTTTAAAAAATCAAAGAAATAAGCAAACTAGCAATAAAAAAGCTCAAAACTAGAAGAGAAGATATTAAACAATATAAATGTGGTACACGAACAAAAATGGTATACCACTTGATTATATATTCAATTAGAGTATTAGAACAAGCAAAGATACTCTAACAATGTAAAAGGAATAAAAGCTAGTTAAAACAAAGAAAGAAGCAACAAGAATAAAAAAATTGACAATATGGTTAAAACATGTGAATTTGACCCACTATAAAGTGAACCAAATATATAACCTAATTAATCTACCAAATCAAAGCAAGAAAATAACAAATAGATCTAATTATACTAAGTATGGTAGATTGCACTAAAAGATAAATCAATCTAGAGCCAAAATGAAAAATAGGTTGGATAGTGTATTAAGCTTTAATTAATGTATCAAGTTGTGTGCAAGGAAAGGCAATGCAATGAAGACAATCAAACCAGTTTTTGGACAATAATAAATGAATCCCATGAATTTAGATACAAAATGATTACAAAATGGTGGAAAAATGATAGAAAAATTATGATAAAATGGTGGCAAAATGATGGCAAAATGGTGGCAAAATGATGACAAAATTGTGACAAATTGATGGAAAAATGATAACAAAATGGTGGCAAAATGAAATCCTTATCTTAATGGGATTTTAGCTTGTAATACTAATCAAATGTGGAATAGAATTTTTAAAATCTAATCCCCAAACAATTAGGATTAATTTTTCCACATCTTAAAGGATTTCTTAATCCCCAAGCAATTAGAATTAATTTCCCCACCTTTTAAAGGATTCCTACTTATGTTTAGATTAGGATTAATTGATGCCTATATATACTCCACATAAAATTTTGCTTTTTGTTTTCCTTTCTTCTTTCTTTTTTTATCCTTTTTTAATTTTTTTAATGAACAATACCGTGAATAGTACAGATGATTTTTTTAAATTAGCAAACTAATCTATAAACTTATTCTACTAGGATTTGGATTCAAGCTAAAGATGTTCAAGATTCGATTCAAAGAAAATCTCATGAATAGGCATGCAAAAATTTAAGAATTCAAGAATTCAAGGCAAAAAGGTAAGAAAAAATGGTTAAGATTTAACACACAAAAAGGAACACAAATCAGAAACTTAATACTACTCTAATTAGCATGAATATAAAGAAGCAAAGGAAAAGAAAACTCAAATCTAATGCTAAGATAAATAGAAATTTACCTTACTTTGGCTCTGATACCAAATGATGCGAAACTCGATAGCTAACAAGTTACAAACCCACACATACAACTCGGATGGCAAAGCAAATTAGATAAAGACCCTCCCTATTGAACCTCCAAACAACATTTGAATGAAAACGTAAATAATTGGGAACTAAAAAATATGAAAAACACTAAAATCAAATAATTGATAGGTTAATGAAGTTCTTTATGCAATAGAAAAGAAAGCAAGCATAACTCAAAAATCCTCTCTATAATTCAGCCAAGCCAAAATAGGCTCTAATCTTATTAATGTATTAAATCTGAATTTTAAATAAAAAATAACCTATTTATATCCTAGTTAAACCTAGGTGGCACCAAATTTAAAGGAAAAATCCTAATAAGGCCTTTAACTAAGGTAGGTTGAATTCCAATGGGCCAATAAGACAAATAAGCCTATTTTAAAAAGAATAAACATAAATTAAACAAAACCTAATAATTAAAAGAATGTTGGCCAAAACCAAGCTCAAAGAAAAAACTATACTAATAAGCCTAAGAATAAATAAGCTAACCTAGGTGGTATAGGCTTGATGGCCAAGACCTAAAAGTCTTATAAGAGTTTAAAAGAAAAGAACTAAGTAAATGAACCCTTTTAAATGAGGCCCACGTGCCTAACCCATCTTACAACTTATAAATATGAGTCATGTGACTTTTTAAATGAAGCATATGGCTTGTACAATTAAAGTCCAAAGTTGCATAAACCCAAAAGATGAATTAAGTTAGCCCAATTTCATTACATGCTTTCAAAAGGCTAAGTACTTTATGCATGCCTTCAAGTTCTCCATGACATTTCTTAAAGGTATCTTCATGTAACTCCTGTGTAACAAAGCCTTAGAAATAAGATGACATAGCCATCTTCAACTTCTGAGCATGCCCTCTTATGATTGGGCCACTTGGCATCTCTAATGGATCTTTGATGGTTAATGGTTTTGATGGTGGATCCACATCATAGGCATAAAAAGAGGGTCAAAATGCAAAACTCCATGAAATTCTTTGAGACTATGTAGAAAAGCCATAAATGGCGATCCAAAGGAATGAACAAAAGTAAACTTCAAGACTAAAAGAAAGTAAAATATTATGCATTGGGTCCGAAAGAAAATGAAACTTCTTTTCTTTTGAGGCATTGCATAATGGATGTAAAAGACTTCTAGAATTACCCTACTGGAAAAGATACTGGGAAGGATGAAATGGTTGTCCCTCTCTTCATCTCCTGGTAGACTAGAAAGGAGGGCAAGCGCAGTAAGAAGAGGAGTATATTTTCCTTTCCATACATATTCCAAATTGGTATCCTAAATTCTAAGAAAAAAGGTGGCAAAAGAATCACAAAGTAACACATTTTTCCATCCGTTTCAAGGAAAAAAAGTAGCATACAGAGGAGAAAAGACTCCCGCTTCACATCAAAATGAAAAAAGGAGCGCTCACTTTGCACCAAGACAAAATGAGTCATTACCAAAGCCTACTATCGATCGGATGAATAAAGCCTATTGTGAAAAGAGGGAAATAGCCATTCCCAATGAAAAGGGAAGCAGTCAAAGGTTGAAAAGTTTGAATGAAAAAATCCAAAAGGAACAATTCTAAAATAAAAAAAGCATAAAAAATTTTGTTTTATGATCTAGAATATACCAAATATCATGATCAAAGAGGCAATTCGAAGACCCCTTTCACGGCAGCAGAACAGATCGATATAAGCGAAAAATAAGCTAGGATTTATACCTCTGGCAAAGTACCTATACAGAAAAATGGGACAATACATCTGATATTGAAGGAATATGAAATTGCTCACACCAATATTGAAGGAGGATGAAATATTCATCTCTCTTAATATTATGCACCAAGGAACAAGCCTCAATAGTTCTCTTATAAAAAGAGATTAAAAAAAGGATAGGGAACCAACGCCATACATTCGAGTAATCCAAAATTTAGGTGCTAATGTTCCAATCTCACCAGCTCCCCCTTTCAGGAAAAATGAAGCAGGGAGGAAAAATTGAAAAGTCAAATCTGATCGGATGTAAAAAAGAGGAAAAATTCAGGCGAGTGGGGGCCTTTTTCCTCTACATCCAATCAAAATAGAGATATAAGAGAAGGAAGTCGAATTAGAGAAAGAAGATACCAAGTTTAAAGAAAAATAAAATAATATAAGCCAAGTCCAAAGGAGAACAAAATGTCTTTTCTTTGAGACATTACATGGCTACCGCCACGATGAGAATAGTGAAAAACTATAAAATAACTTCTTCCCTTATCTCAACATCAAGAAAAGCTAATTAAAGGATTTAATCCCAATTGAAATGATTGATGAATCTTAGAGATGACCATGAAATTGCATCTTATGGATGAAGATAATTGAAGAAAACACCAAATAGGAAAGGAGAAAAGGAGGTAAAGAAGACCCTTAAAACCTCTCCCTGGTGATCAAAATCAAAAGGCTGATGGTTCAACACCCACAGATTGATATATTCCAGATCGAAGAATTTAATCACAATTGAAATGATTGATGAATTTCAAAGAAAGCTATGAAATTGCATCCCATGGATGAAGACAATTGGATAATGAAGCCCCTAGTATGACCCACTACTTTCAATAAAAAGGAAGAGCAGCAAAAAGAAAAGCCTAATTCGATGATGTAAAGGTGAAGAAGGCCCTAATGGTGTTTCTCTCCTTTAACTTCAAAAAGAGCAGTTGAATATCATTCAAAAATAGACAAATTGATCAATAAATTCCCGATAAAGGCAAACTTTAAAATGGGATAATTAACAGAGTGGTAACTGAAGAAAATTTTAATTGAAGATGAACTTGGTTGATGTATGTCCCATCGATGAGAAGTTTATTATAATCTCAATCGAAAGATCGATGAATTTATTTTTTTATATCCCGATCAAAAGATCGAAGAAAAATTATTATGTCCTCGATCGAAAGATCAATAAATTAAAATTTATTATATTTTCAATTGAAAGGTCGATGAATAAAATGTATCTTTCAAATCATATTGATCAATGTTTTCTTAATTGAGCTTTCAATTTAATAAATGTATTGATACATATCGCAATTATTAAAAAAGTAGATATTTGCTTCAAGTTTAAAAGTAAAGACATAAATTAGAAATTTATTAAAGTTCTTTCTTGCAATTTTACAAGGAGAGAAACACAATCCTACATCTACCATTAGTTGTTGCCACTCTTTATCAACCCTTGAGGCGTTGCAATAATCTCCTACTTGGGGCACATCAGAACCATGAAAATAAAAGAAGATTAGCCTCGGCTTAAGAAGATGAAGATGAAAGAGGTAGCAAAGGGCAGAGTCTATATCACCTGCTGTGTTAGGTGATACCATGGTGGAAAAACACCCAGTAATTCATTCATCTTCCTAAAATGGAAAAAAATAAAGGATTATTAGAGGCTTCATCAGGATAACGAGGAAAAAGAAAAGAAGAAGGAAGATAAATAGAAGAATAAAGGCACAGCCCTATTTATAGGAGCCTAAAAGAACATGTGGCAACTCCAATAAATAAGGAGTCAAAGAGAACAAATTGCCACAATTAAAGCCCAAAATCAAAGCAATAAAGGAGCAATTACACAATGTCATTTCCCAAAAGATGTGGTCAATGACAACGGATCAAAAGAAGCGACAATCCAATAGCTATAATTAATGATCCAGTTAATACAGGCTAAGCGATCGGCACTAAAAAATAGAAAGTTCATCAATAAAATCTTAATAAAGACTTTTTGATTAGGAAAGCATGCATTCACAACTCATATTCGATGGCTTAAATTACTAAATTTGAAAGATAAAAAGAAAAGTGAGGGGACTATCTACTACAAATTGATACTTATTCCAATCAGGAAAGAAGGATTTAGATCATTTTTGGAATTGCCTTTAATTTATTAGCATTACAACATAACTAGAAGAGGTTCGAAGGATACAAAGAACTCTTACTGGGTGAAAGGATTTGGAAGGATAACAAATTATCCCGATCGGACTAAGGCTACAAAAAATACCCTCATAGGATGCTCAGAGACCTCATCCGCTCGAACCCCCTTCTTTTCTTTCTCTCACTTTTGGTTTTAGATATTATGCACAAAGTTCATCTGAGGCAACAAATAAAATGGTAGAAGCACAAAAAAGAGCAATACAAGGAAGAAACTAGAAGTAGAAATTCATTAAACTTTCCAAAGGTGCAAAGAGCATTAAACGAAGAACCTTTCTGCTCCAATACAAAAAAAAAAGATAAATTCCCAGCATGACCACCTCCTATTTTGCAATCCTCTTTCATCAAGTCAACATCATGAAAATGAAGAAGAGAGTACAGATTTATATGCCCTACCATAGCCCCAAAAAAGTTCAAAATTGAAAGCAGGAAAAGAGAACAAGGAACAGAGGCTATATGACTTGTTATGGCAAGTCATATATAGTTAGGAAAGAACTTAGCAATTCATTCATCAACCTAAAATGGAAAGGCAAGAAAAATTGAAAAACAATCAGGTGGTTTCATGAAGAAAAAGAAGAAAAAGCAAAAATCTACGGAAAAAATAAGAAAAACACATGCTCATTTATAAGGACTTCTACAAAAGAGCCCTCATAACAAACCATATGGTGATTCCAATAAATGCAAAAATAAATGTTGTAATAAAATCTTGGAAGATAAAATGAAAAAATTCAAGAAAGACACCGCTTTGCAAAGCAACATAGACAAAGAAATAATGGTTCAAATATCCACTTTTAAATAAATGGGTTAACAACGGTCAATAACATCTCCAAGTCACTTCACTTTCCATTTCATAATAGACATAATTAGCATATTTCCTTGCAGAGTCTAGAAAATATAACAGGAAAGCAATTATGCCATAAAAGGCCATTTTGAATGTTCCCATGATAAATGAATTCTCGCCATATCCACCAAGTTTGCATAAACTTGTTCGAAACCGAAAGCCTAACTAAGGAATAAAGAAGAAAAGTAAAATGATGCAACACACAAAGGCATAAGGCATCACAAAACTCCTTAATGGAAAAATAATAAAATATTATAATAACAAACATCGTTAAAGGTCAGAAAGCTAAACTTTGAAAACACCAATTCGTATTTATAAGAAAAGATTGTTTGCAAGAAAGGGCGATCCCATTTTTTCAATTGATGACCATCCCGATCGATGTAACTTATCCTAGTTTCTTGACTGATGATCTCATTTTTTCGATCGATGACCATCCCAATCGATGTAATTAATTCTAGTCTCTTGACTGAGGATCTCATTTTTTTATCGATGTTATTAATCCTAGTCTCTTGATTGAAGATCTCATTTTTTCGATTAATGATCATCTCGATCGATGTAACTAATCCTAATCTCTTGACTGACGATATCATTTTTCCAATCAATGACCATCTCGATCGAAGTAACTAATCCTAATATCTTGACTAATGATCTCATTTTTTTGATCGATAACCATCCCGATCGATGTTACTAATCTCAGTCTCTTGATTGATGATTTTGTTTCTCCCAATCGAGTTCAATCTCATGAATTTAGGATCTCGATCATCGAAATTGATGATAAAAATATCTCAAGGCTACAAAATACCTCCATAAAATAATAAGGAACATCTTCTTAGCATGCACAAACAAGAATGATTTGTCCCAAACAACGACAAGTTTGATCAAAACCTCAATCTTCAATCTTTATAAAATCGATCAAACTATTCGGAGGGTCATTCAAGAAGCATACCCAGGCTTTTTCCAACCAATTAGCTAAGATGCATGGAATGAGGCAGTTCGATCAGACAAGACTCATCCCTGACAGAGTAAAATCATCTAACACATGCCTCAGTCAACTCACCATCACCTCCATGCCAACCTATACTTGCATCAGAGTAGATCTTCTATTCAAGACTACTATTTGAGTTTTTCGACTCTATAAATAGCAGGTTTTCTAAAATAAGGCATCTGGCCCTTCTATATTCTCTCTCAAGCCTTACTAATTTAAATGTCGAAGTGCTAACATCTAATCCGATCAGGCTACCTCTTTTTTTACAGGACTTTTTTCTCTATGATCTGACTAGTTGTAATCCCTTAAGCTCACATCGACTCCCTTCTCCCATTAATAAGGGTCCCCCTTTCTCTGCGAAAATTTTGGATTTATCACTATGCAACCACTCAAATATCATTGTTTATCCATTATTTGGTTATTTTGTGTTATATATGATTGCAAACTATTATTGGCAACTAACAAAAATAGTATAAAATATAACATGACTATACTTGTAAAAAAGAAAAAAAATGCAAGTAACATGCAAAAATTCATGCAAAAGAAATAAAAAATACATATTTCATCATTTGAGTTATGGGTCATATGGATCGATCAAATCCATTTGACACATAAATTGATCCACGGATGAATATAATTTAACTTAATTTCTTTTAGGATTATATGAATTGGATTAGATCAAAATTTTATATATCAGGTGAAAATCTTACTGATGTAGGAACCAATGTTATCAGACTTTTCACCCAAATGTATTCGAAGGTAATACTTATCTTGTCTTGCTTCAATAACCTCTTATCTACTTGCTTATTCTTTTCTTTGGCTAGTTTTATTTTCACTTTCTTGTTATTATTGTGAATTGGAGTTTGTATTCCTTTTTAACTAGTACCCATATAATTAAGGGAAAAATGCATTCTCAAATTGTAGAATTTACATAATTTTTTTATTAAATTTTTAAATTTTTATTGTCATTCATATCAAAATTTAAATTTACAAAATTTAGATAAAATAATAATATAATTTTAATATACATTGAATTTTTTAACTCTTAAATTATAGTGTATTAAGTTCTTATTTAAATTTAATAAATAAAATTTTAAGAATTCACTATGACAAAATAAAAGTTGAAAATTTGACTAGGAAAAAAACTGTAAATTTTGATATTAAAAAATGTATTTTGCCTAAAATTAAGTTTCAAACTTTTTATGATTTTTTTCTTATTATTGTAATTAAAAGGCAAAAACACATTTAGGTCTTAAATATTAAGATGTTTGGAAATTAAATTATTGTATTTTTATTTCTTCAGATTGAGTTTTCATTCTTTTATTTACCGATACTTAGATCCTTAATGGAACAAAAAAAAGTGTATTTTTCTCGCAACATTAAAAATTGGAGGCATTGATTTTTTAACTTTATTTTGTAAAAAATTATGGCATATTATTCTATTTTCTACATTATAATGTTAAAAATGGGGAAAATTAAATAGAAATGAATGCTAAAAAATTTGGGACTTTTTTATAGATAATATGTTTAGGAAAAATATTTATAAGAATGGGGTGTTTTGGATTTATTTAGGGAAATGGGGCATTGTGTTCCCGTAGGTGTCAGCGATGGGAATGGAGAAGGTGGGGTTCGCCAACATGAGATGCTTCCTTCAGTGATCCTGTAGTTACCTTCTCCAAGAATAGGAAGTGGGGTCCACATTCAACAGAAAATGGGACATTATTGGTGTATAATTGAGGCTTGATACCATAGATAAGAGAAATGGGTTCAGGCTCTGAACCCACAACCCAGTATTACGGGTTCAATCCATTTTTTTTGCTTTTTCAACCTAGTAATTATGCAATGTATTGAAAATTTATCATCCGAGTGCCTATATAAGGAGTCACTTCTTTGCAAAGCAATTCACCTTGCAAAGAAGTTCAGTTTGCAACAATTATAGCAGATTTGCAAAGAATTTCATTTGCTATATATATATTACTAGTGTATAGCATAATATTAATATCGGATAAGATTTTTTAATGTAATTATTTTTAATTTGATACTTTTTATTTTAGTTGTTTATATAATAAATTAATTTTATATTTGATTTGATAAATTACAGGTAGTATACATTCAATAAACAAAAAATCTTTCGATAATAGTAGCCTAAGATGCAAGGTAATTTTTCAACTATAAATTATTTATTTATTTGTAATTTATAAGTAGATAATTATTAAAGAATATATATACATTCTCTTATTATACCTAAATAAATTAAAATATTTATAAATTAGTATGACTAGTTTTAAATTGATACAATATCATGTTAAATAAAAAATGTACAAATTTAAATTTAATATAATATTTATTCTATTAATTTTATATGATAGATGATGCACACATATTTAGCTCCGAAAGCCATGAGAGGTGATATTGCAAGAAAAATTGTAAGTCAAAAATGGAATGATTTGTTTAATTGTCGATCGAGTTGAAAATAGCCCAACAATATCTTATCACATTATTATGGTAAATAAAAAATTACAAGAAATTATCATACAAGGATATCCCATGGTTGAAGGGAAGATGGTAGATGCTCTATGCATGACAATTTCAATAATTTACTTGAAGTATATTATTAAAATTTAGAATAGATAGGAGGTTGAGAAATATCAGCAATTAGTTCTTATATTTGTGAAAGATGTAATAAATATTAGTGATGAATATTATTGCAAAGTTAGAGATACTATGCTAGTAGATCAAAAAACTTATTGTAAATGGTACAATTATAATATGTGGCCTAAATACTATGTTCATTAGAATGTAATAAAAATTATTTGGCTGGATTAATAAAACATTTCTTGGATTATGTTCCAATATTTTGTAATTAAGCATGTATAATTATAATATATAATAATATTTAATATTTTTTATATAATTATATCGAAAAATTATTATCTTAATCGTGGTAAATTTTATAATATTTGACAATTTAATCTAATGAAAATGCTATTAATAATATTTGAATATAATGAAATAAATATCATTTTTTAGATTAGAAATTTAAAACATAAAAATTTTTATTATTTGATTTTGACATATAGGTAATTGGAAGATGGTAGTATATATTGAATTTTTTTTTTGCACACAGGAGGGCAAATAAGCTACGGATTGACAGGTTTTCAATATGACATATTCGGTCCAAATGTTATTAAAAGGAGACTGAAAATTAAAAATAAACCAACCCTTCCTGAATAGATCTATAAAATCAATGTTAAATTGAGTTTAGGCGTGAACGAAGTAGTGTCCAGGATCATCTACAAGTGTCCAATGTACAATCAAGGGTCATTATATTGGACGTCGGTGGATTTGGTAGATGACGATGATATTGAGACAATATATGACAATTTAAGTAAATATGAATATTATAATTTGGTGGAATTAATTATTGTAGTTAGTGAAGGAGGTGCAGGAGCCAATCTACCAACGTATGTACCAAGTTATCAGTTGACAAATGATGAATTAAGGATGGAAAATTTTGAGGTAAGAGAACAATTCTATGTGAATGATGTTGGTCCTAGTCAGCTGAGACAATATGTAAGTCCACAAGAAAGTGATTTGGCTTGCCACTGAGTAAATATGGGTCCAAGTCAAAATATCGAACCAGGCTGACTACAACATTTGATTAGCTATCGACGAGATAGGAGTGCAATTAGATGTGATTGTGACTTGCTCGGAAGACAGGCAAGTGAAAGCACAGGCTATAGTCTTCAACGACGATCTTAAATATGGTATGATTTTATCATCGATATTTTGGTAGTGAGCCTCTATACTACCTCTCCGGGAAAATAATAAATCATGTGCAACCTGTAAATATAAAAAAAGCATACAAATCTACGTGTGTGACTATTTGTGCATATACATAGACACATACATATAAATATAAAATTAATTAAATAATAAAAATATAATTACATTATTCGCCCAAATCGCATATGCTCGATGCTTTTCTTTTAACGTTAGTAGTTCATCTATGTATGGCCCTGGATTAATATATAGCTGGCTCGAAAATTGATCCATTTTTTTTAACGACCTACATTTAAATTAACAAACGTTTCATCAATAAAATCTCATTTTTTTCTTTAATAACACAATAGAGATAATATATTTAACCAGATATATTAAATAAATAATTCCAAATAAATATTATCTATTTATAAATAACTGTAATTAATAACTTACCTAATTTTCTTCAAGTTATTAAACAACCAAACAAAATAAACCTATAATGGTACAAAAATATATTCAAAAATTATTTTCAATAATTATTTTAGAAACTTTACTGTAATTATATTAATGTATATAACTTCTCTACAAAATAAATTAATTCAATAAGACATATATATTATTTTTTTACATGCCTTACTAGAAGACTTCCTTTTTTAGCCAACAATAATACAAATATTAAAAATAAATCTAAAATTTTACAACAATATGTACAAACATTATTTTCCATTATTATTTTACAAATCTTACTACAATTACAATTAAAATATATAATTTATCAAATAAATTAATTAATTCAATAATACATATATATAAATGTTTTTACATACCTTGATGAATTATTTTTTCCAATCAACAATAATAAAATGAGGGAGATTAAACAAACTTTAGCACAAATCTCACAAAATTAACCTATAATTTTGCAACTATATATACAAATATTATTTTAAATTAATATTTCAAAATCTATTTATAATTATAACTAAAGTAAATAACTTATCAAAAAAATAAATTATTTCGTTTTTTACATACCTTGAAATGGGAATTGAAGGCTGAAGTTTTAATGGCCGAAGAGAGTATATTTCAAAGAAAAACTCAAATCTTAAGGAAGAGGGTGAAATGAAATTTTGATAGAAACTTAAAGAAGGCAGCTTGGTAGTGAAATTGGGTAGCTTTTATATTGAAAATTACTGTTCACGCATGAGGAAACCACGATCAAAGGCTGTAGGGCCGTCGGAGGACAGGCTGATCCCGCAACTGCTGCCTATGGGATCAGACGCTAATCCCACAAGTGACAGCGACGGGATCAACCTAATCCTGATGCCCTCGGTAGCCTCATCGAGAACGTGAAACACTCTATTCCCGTAGTTAACTACTACGGGTTAGTAGTTGACCCCCATAATAAAATCCAAAATATCCCATTTTTATAAATATTTTTTCTAAACACATTATCTATATAAAAATTCCTAGAAAACTTATGATGCATTTGGAGAGAACTTTATTTTCGATTTTTTGTTTTTTTATTAAAAATAAAACTAAAACGCATTCGATAGATTTCTTTCCCTTTTAATTTTTGCAAAAATTAAAAAAAATAATTTTCACACAAAAAATAGAAATTAAAAATTTTCAAAATATTGTTTTTAAGGTTTTTCTTTTCTTAACAATTTAATTACGTTATCCTCATTATCATCACAACTACCACCACCATCACATTGCCATTACCACCGCCGCTACCACCACCACCAGACTGCCACCAAACACTACCACTTTTGCTGCCACCACCACCAAACCGTGGTCACCATTGCTACTATAGATGCCACCGCCATAGTTGCCATCACCACAACATCACCGCCACCGCCACCACCACACCGTCGTTGCTGTCGCTATACCATTGCTGCTTGCCGCTGCCACCACAACCAAACTACCGTTGCCACCGCCACCACATTGTAGCTATTACAACCACCACACCACCACTATCTCTGTTGCCATCACTCCTATAGTCGTTGCGACCACCGGCTCCGTTGCTGCCACTGTTAAAATTATTATCATAATATACATAAATAATTAAAAAAGTGTGATATAGTTTTTAAATATATAAAACAAATTTTTAAAACATAGATAATAAAAATTAAAAATAGTTTTTAAATTTTAAAAAATTAAAAATATACAATTTTACCAAATGCACCCTTAACAATTTCATTACTTTATCCTCATTATCATCATTATTACCACTACAATCACACCATCGCTACCACCATCACCAGGCCGTCACCAACCACCATTGCTATTGCTGCCACTACCACCAAACTGCCGTCACCACCACCAAACCGCCATCACCAATTCTACTGTCACTGCCATCGTCGCCGTCGCCGCAGCTGTCGCCACCACCGGACTACCGCCGCTACCACCACAACATCATCACCACTGCCACCACCACACCGCTACTACTATCGCTATGACCACCACCACCATCACCACTACCACCACTACTACTATCATCATTGCCGTTGCCATCGCTGTTGCCACTACCACCACACTGCAGCTATTACAATCACCACACTGCCGCTATCACTGTTGCCATCACCCCTACAGTTGCTGCAACCATCGTCTCCATCGTCGCCACCACTGAAATCATTATCATAATATACATGAATAATTAAAAAATATACATAAATAATTATAAAAGTATGATACAGTTTTTAAATATATAAAACAATTTTTTAAAAAATAGATAATAAAAATAGAAAATAATTTTCAAATTTTAAAAAATAAAAAATTTACAATTTTACCAAATGCTGGCTTAGTTTTTAACTGACTGGGCTATGAAACATGGAAATTCTTACAAAGAAAGAATTTGAGGTTCGAAATTTATCCAAATGGAGGAATAGTATTGATTGGAAATATTATTTAAAAAGATCTTTAGGAGATAATTTCAATAATGGTGAGTATATAATGCGCAATAGAAAATAGACAAAATTCTTGTCTACTCATGCAAATCGAAATTATAGTCATTTTTTTCCTAGTTGCATCCATCTTGTTTGTGATATATGGGCTTGATAAATCTTAACTTGTCTTTATCTTGTGAGAGGAAGCACTGACAGTTGTAGGATCGATCGAATAGCTATACCTGCAAAAAGGAGTGCTTGATCGGACCCAGGCATTAGCACTCCGATGCATAAGTTAGTAACTTTATAGAGAGAGTGCTTTAAAAGGAGTGAGAGGGTCTCAAATGTTCAATACCCGGAGCCATTGTGTTTTAGACTATTTATAGGAGTTCTTTGAAGGGGTACTTGAGTACCTTGGGGAGCGATAACCGTCAATCAGAGTAGTTAAGCGGTGACGTGACAGGAAGCAAGTGAGTAGTGTAGGCGTTGGCTTGTGTTAGTGGGCTGATAGGACATGTTATCCCATCAGTCCGATCGGACATCATGCTTCCCTGTACTGTCTTTCAGCTCATATTTTATCCTTTTGCCACTGAGCTTGGGCCCTGTTTGGGCCGCACTGATTGAGCCTTTGGAAATGTATTTTCCTCAATTATCAGGGCTGTTTTCAGATGAATTTGAAATAAATTAAGGACCTAACGTGTCAGTAAATAAACATTTAAGATCCAATATAAAGAAATAAAAGGATCCAAATATGTTTATTTGCCTAATTATAAGGGTAGCATTCAACCGAATGAAATTTTAGGGGCAGTTGTAAGCTTTTATTTATATGAATTTCTAATTAATTATAACTTTCCTTTCTAAAACTGTGTCATTAACTGGGCCATATTTTAGAGGTAAATTCTTTCTTTCTTTTTTTACATTAAATTTTGAAAAACTCATATTCCCAAAGTCCCGCATACATACACAATTTTTTTTCTTTTCTATTTATCCCAAATTATTACAATAATATGAAGTGTCTCAATCAAAATTAATATGTTATCCTTTTATCCATAATTTAAATGCATGGGAAGTAGAATAAAATATGTCTCATTTCATGGCTTTATCTACATTTAATTATTAGCAAAATGTGTGCCACATTTCTAATTCTTATCGGTCCAAAAGTCAAAGTTCAATACTGGGAGGCCCATTCTTTGCTAACCTTTTATTTTTTTTAGAAAAATGCACTAAATCCCAATGTTATTAAAATCGGACCGGATAAAAAACCGAAGAGGCTGGGGGTTTGTGGTTCGACCGGTTTAATCGGGTTTTTTTCTATTTTTAAAATATTATAAATTATTATAATTTTATAATTACTATTGTATAAAAATTAAAAAAATATCCATCAAACATTAATATATGTCATAAATATCCTAATAATAAGTTACAAAACATAATTTTAATTTTATTATTACAAGTAATTAATTATGAATTTTTGAATATTATATATTAGAAACATAAAAATACAATCATATCATGAAAAAATTTCCTTTTTAGATGGAGTACTAATGAAGCAAACACAAAAAATATTAACCTTGCATATATGAGTATAATTATATTTAATTACAATAAATTCAAATAGATAATAAGTATATTAAATTATTAAGTGACATCTTTAGAATTTAAAATACTAATTTTTTCAAAGAAATAAATTATGAAAATTTCATATATATATATATATATATAATTACAATGAATCAAATAGATAATAAGTATATTAAATTATTAAGTGATATCTTTAGACTTTAAAATACTAATTTTTTCAAATAAATAAATAATAAAATTTAATATATATATACACACATATATTTGATTATAATGAACCAAATATATAATAAGTATATTAAATTATTAAGTGATATATTTAGAATTGAAAATACTAATTTTTTCAAATAAATAAATAATGAATATATATATATATATATATATATATATGGGGGGTGAAAAAATACAAAAAAATATGTTTTTTTGTAATTTTTAGCCAAAAACCCAGTTTTGTTCGGTTTTTCGATTTTTCGATTTAATTTGGTTTTTTTCGGTCCAATTCAATTTTGTGTAGTTGAACCAACCGATTGGCCTATCGGTTCGTGGTTAAATCGGTTCAATCGATCGGTCCGGTTTTAATAACTATGCTAAATCCAACTCTTTTAATTCTTTTCGAAAAAAAGAAATTTCCAACTAATTTTATTAGAGATGATTCGGTATTTTAAATTTACCATATATCAATAAATTTAAACCATTAAATGAAAAAGTATCCAGCGATATATATTTACTAGTATTCGTATCAAATCAATTCCATTGAATTGAGCATCATCTAATCTTAACCATTCAATGTTTAACTCTAATCTAACAAAACCCATTTAACATGTTACCAGACTAACGTCCTTCATTGTGATTGAATAAAGAAGTAAAAACATTCAACAAAGAAGGAGAAAGAAAGAAGGGATAAACATCCCATTCTTAGAAACAAGAATGTAAATAGAAGCCTTGTGAAGTTAATTAGTGATGTTAATAAATTGTAGTTGAATTTTATGTGTTTAAAATCAATTGATAATAACACATTTACCCATTGTTATGGTATTAAATCTCAAACCATTGGTGAAACTTTTTTTTATAATTACTGATATTATTCAGTTCGAGGTAGATTGGTTCATTATGGGAATAAAACTCTTCAAATATTGATTTTCATTAATTATAAAACTTTCATTTCATAGATATTGAAAGAACTGAGAAATTGGCAAACAACAACCAATATTTTCTCTCTTTTAAAAATAGCAGCAATCAATATATAAAACTTTATATTTTAAAGAAACTCTTTTATCTAAATATGGAACAATGCCCAAACTAAATGCGTCCAAAATGTCCAAATCCATGTAAAATTTCTTAAATGTTTTTCTATATTTGAATCCAAAATTTCTTTAATTAGTCCATATAATTCAACATTTTATTTTTAAAGAGAGAAAGGAAAACCCTCAACCATTTATTGCCTCTCATTCCTTTTATTTTTTAGGGATAATACATAAATTTTCCCCCAATTAAATTATCATAATTTATCATATTTTATTTTTAAACTAATTGCATATTAGATTATCCCCCTGAACTTATTGAAAATATTAGATTACCCCTTTATAGGGACACTCGTTAGTTCATAATTGGTGTATGAAAAACATTTGTCAAACAGTAATACAAGAATAATTTTACATTTTTAACAAGTTTTAGAGATGTAATTTAACATTTTAAGTAGAATATGATGTATTTTTTTTACTTTTTAAACAAGTTCAAATGGTTAATTTGATATTTTCAACGAATTTTATGGGGTAATCTAATATGTAATTAATTTAGTGAAAAAATCTGATAAATAATGATAATTTAGGAAAAAATTTATATATTATCCATATTTTTTTATCATAATCATTTGATCTTCTGACCAATAAAAAAAGAACTATCTACAATATATATATATATATATATATATATATATATATATATATATAATTTTGTATAGTTGTATCTATCACTAGGCAATATAATTCCTTAACGTGTGGTTGTTTGACTGCATGCAGGGATAGTTATTGAGGACGCATTGATAAATGAGCAAAATAGCATGTACATGTGTCGAGGATTAGGATATGAAGAGTAGTTGACTCATATAATAGGTTTAGATACATGATTAACAATGTATTATGTTTGTTATGATTATGAACTTGTAGTGAATCTATTCATACATGTATATATTTTAGGTATGTGTATATGAAACTTTATACATGCATTGTGTTGATGAACTGGATAATTTTAGAAGTGATATGTTTGCTAATGGTGTTTAGAAGGCGGAAGTTGCCTTTTGGGAATATCAATTTGCTATTTGTAGGTTTGGACAACACAATTTACAAGTCATTATATTGCCAAAATTTGTATTGAGTGAACAATAATCATGAGATGCCTTTAGTAATAGTAAATAGTACATGGATCATATCACCATTTTTTAAAAGCACCATTTTCGTAGATTTCATGAGTTATGTTTGGTTTATTGTATTATACATGTGATAATATAATATAATATAATATAATATAATATAATATAATATAATATAATATAATATAATATAATATAATATAATATAATATAATATAATATAATATAATATAATATAATATAAGGACATGGTTTGAAATTTTTTTTAAAAATTAGTATAGAGATAATATAATTAATGTAGACTACTTACTATTAGGGATTAGCAATCGGTCCATGAGCAAAAAAATTAAGCAGTTCATTAATGTCAATTTTTCAAAATTACTAACCATTAATCAGTCTGTTACATTCGGTTAATCAATTCATCAATTTGTGTTTGGTTAACCAATATTGTTTGGTTAACCATTAAAATTTATAACATAAAATTATATAAAAAATTAGACAAAGTTTAATTCAATTTTCAATATGTAAAGTAAATTAATATAAAAATTACAAAACAAATATAATTTACTAGCTAAAATTCATTTTTCATAAATTAATAGTTAATATTATAAAATAGATTTGATATTTATTGAAAATTACTATGTTTGATTCTAAGTCAAATAAAATTTTGGATAATAATATAATTAAATACTATTAAGTAAAATATAAACACCAATATATGATAAAAAATATAAAAGTTAATTGTATACTGTATATAAATATTGCTATATAATTAAAGAGAATGATATAATATAAATTTAGTTTAAAGTATTATATAAATTTTATAGAAAAATATAAAAAATTAAGGTATAAAAATAAAAATATATTTTAAAGTATTATTTTATGTAAATTTTTGAGAGAAATAGAAAAAATTGAAGATATATATATATATATATATATATATATATATATATATATATATATATATGAACCGGTTAACTGTGGACGAACAGTTAACCAATACTTAAAAATCTAAACCATAACCATTAATCAAAAATGTAAAAATCAAAAATTGTAATTGAGTCAATCGGATCGTAAAAATCGATTTAATTTCGAATAGATTTTGCGATTAACTATATTTTTGCTATTTTTTGCTCACCCCTACTTACTACAAAATAGAGTAATAAATTTTCATTATCTTTTTATTTTTTGTGGCACCTTTATTTTTGTTATCTATTCAGATTATTTTTTTCCATTTTTGATTTAGAAAATAAAAAATAAGAAAAAAATATGAAACCACTAGTGTACCTTTTGGACAATTGCATTATGTTCCATTTTATAATTATTATTTCTATATATATATATATATAGGCACAGTAATTCCTTTTCGACCATCTTCAATATTGTTTTTGTTAGAACACATTGAAATTGTTCTTCCTATAAGAATCTATATTTGTATTTAATTTTAGTGTACCTTGAGTTATGTTCAGCTTTCAGCTTCTTCTCATGCCTGTCTCTAATTGCTATCCCATATTGCTCAACAAAGTTTTTGAGAGTGCTTTTATTGTTCGCAAATCTATCGAAGGGAGTATGCATAGACTCACTTATTTGCATTGATTGGATACCAACCCAATTCTCCCTTTCAACATGCAACTTTATCAGCCACTCATTTCCTTCTAAGCCTGCCAGCTCTATCAACATCCAATATATGAAAAAGAAAAATCCTTATCTTTTCTTTGTATCTCACAAAAAATTTATAAATCAACTTAGCGTCTCCTTCATAAAGTCATAGCCTACTATTATTTTGGATGTAGTTTCTACAGCCCTCTAGTAAGCATCCAAGTTGATCTAGTCCACCCAATCGAACTTCCATCATTTTAATGCTTTTATAGGTTTTTTTATCAACTATATCATTAGCCTTAAGATTCATCTTCAGTCCATTTCCTACATTTTTGTGACCAGCCATAAGCCTTGACATATCAAGATCCAATGTCTTGCATGACCTTTGTTACAAGCCACATCCCATATTTATCTAGAGTCGCGTGCATTGACTCTTACCTTGCAATTTGTCCTTTTACTATACTTAGTATACTTTAGTTTCTATGCTTTATCATAAGTAAAGTGGACATATCCATCCATCTATCTATCTATCTATCTATCTATCTATCTATCTATCTATCTATCTATCTATCTATCTATCTATCTATCTATCTATCTATCTATCTATCTATCTATCTATCTATCTATCTATCTATCTATCTATCTATCTATCTATCTATCTATCTATCTATCTATCTATCTATCTATCTATCTATCTATCTATCTATCTATCTATCTATCTATCTATCTATCTATCTATCTATCTATCTATCTATCTATCTATCTATCTATCTATCTATCTATCTATCTATCTATCTATCTATCTATCTATCTATCTATCTATCTATCTATCTATCTATCTATCTATCTATCTATCTATCTATCTATCTATCTATCTATCTATCTATCTATCTATCTATCTATCTATCTATCTATCTATCTATCTATCTATCTATCTATCTATCTATCTATCTATCTATCTATCTATCTATCTATCTATCTATCTATCTATCTATCTATCTATCTATCTATCTATCTATCTATCTATCTATCTATCTATCTATCTATCTATCTATCTATCTATCTATCTATCTATCTATCTATCTATCTATCTATCTATCTATCTATCTATCTATCTATCTATCTATCTATCTATCTATCTATCTATCTATCTATCTATCTATCTATCTATCTATCTATCTATCTATCTATCTATCTATCTATCTATCTATCTATCTATCTATCTATCTATCTATCTATCTATCTATCTATCTATCTATCTATCTATCTATCTATCTATCTATCTATCTATCTATCTATCTATCTATCTAATCACCTTTCTTAGAAATATTTCTTTCGAAGACACAAAAACCTTTAAGTTTAGCATGAATTTTATAAAATTCAAATAATGAATTGCTGCTTGAAAATTTCATGCCCCTCAAGAGTTTGAAGTTTTAAAGAAAAAAAAGAGAGAAATTGTATTTAGGTATAAGAATGAATTGTAGTAAAAGAAATGAAAAATTATACATATATAGGGATATATACAATCAAAGATAACAGTATTAGACAATACATCACATTGAATGCAAAGTATTATAAATCCATTTAACTTAAATTTCATGCAAAAGAAGTACTAAACTTAATTCTATTAATCGATAAGGTTTTATTGTATTAATACAAAATATATTAGCCTATTTAATCTTGTTTAGATTTGTAATAATATACATGCATAACAAATCACTATGTACTTATCATAATAATATATCCATGCGTAACTTACACTTATATCAATGGATCAATAGTAGATTATTGAAATCTAAATGTAAGAGAAACTATTCATAAGGGTATACTTGGGATTGAACCTTGTTCTATATCCCTATTTTCCAAGCGTTGCAAGTCTATGTCACAATCTCAGTTTTCTTCAAAAAATCAACATGGTGATAATTTCCATCACCATAATCATCCACCTTTGCACTCCTACCTAATTCATAGCCACTTTCATGAACATATGTTGATGAATAATTATATTTTTCTTCCCCATTGTAAAAACTATTGTTGTCTGAAAATCAAAAAATATAATTCAATGTTTGACTTAAATTTAAAGGTTGAATATGCAATTTGAGTCCTAAAATTTTCCAAAATGTACAATGTAAGGCCTAAAATTCTTTTTTGTACAATGTTAGATCCGAAGTTTCAAAAATGGTGCAATATGGCCTCCACTGTCATAGAGGTACTAATTTGATTAATCGGCATTAGTTGACCGATAATGTGACATGTTAAGTGACATATAACAGTTCAGATGGCAAAACGTAGCGAATGATATGGCAAGTAGATGATACATCAGTGACACATGGCAAACTACATGCACATCAAGTGACCATTAGAAAAAAAAGTTAACCTATCTGTATCTTCTTTCTTTTCTCTCTCTAACAGCTCTATATCTCCTTCATCAGACTCGCCACCCTTGTCTCCATCATCAGACTTGCTGCCCATGTCTCCTCCATCAAACTTCTTAGAAGCAAAAGATAAACAACATTACTCTGCCGATTCATTCCTAACCAAATAGAAAGTTCCTCATTTGTTTAGCAAGGGAAACTTATACCAAACTAGACCTTAAGAAGCCCAAACTTCTCATTTTTTTTTGCATTTGTAAAAAAATTTCTCCTATTTAACATGATGAGAAAAGCAACTTATTCATGCTGCAGATTGATCAAATGGAACATTATTTTTCTTATGGAGAAAAAAATGAGCAAATCCAGTCTAACCTTATTGGCATTCACAAAAGAGAAAATAAATCATGATTTTACAATTGGCCCTTCATGGAGCAAGTGAAAATTGAACTGAAGGTTAGTAAATCTTGAACATATAATGTAACAAAAGAACCCTAGAGTAGAATTAAGATCTCTGGTACCATTTTGTACTGCTGAAGATGCTCTTCGCACCCTTTTCTTCTTTGCTCCAGATTTAAAAAAATTATAAAGAAATTTCTAAAAAGAATACTAAGGAATGTGGGCAAGTTTTATATTTGACGTTTATACTATTGGCTTCACAATATCTAAAGATGACATAGTTTTGCTGCCAAACCAAGCTTTCTTAAATTCAACTAATCTTAGCCACTTCACCGTCTTTGATTCTTCTGAATCCATTGTGATTGCTCATTTTCGCTGCCGGAGATATACTACCCGATGACACAAGAGTGATTATTTCAGTCACATAAAGCTGCTGATAGGTAAAACCTATTCTCTTAATCTGCTGATGACATGGTTTTTAACATTTATCAATCGCCAATTTTCTGTTATTATTATAGTCATGTAAATTAGTAAAATAGAGCTAATTCACCTCATTGTGAACTCTTATGAGGTTAAGAAGTAATGAAGGAGACATCAACGGCGAGTCTGATATAGGAGACATGGGAGACTCGATGAGTCTAATGAAGGAAATACAGAGCTGTTAGAGAGAGAGAGAAGGAAGGTGATAGAGATGGGTTTAATTTTTTTTTTCTTTTTTAACGGTCACGTGATGTGCATGTAGTCTGCCATGTGTCATCTACTTGCCATGTCATTCATCATGTTTTGTCATTTGAACTGCTACATGTTATTTAATGCGCCACGTCATCAGTCAACTAACATCGATTGATCAAACTAACAGTTCCATGATGATGGAAGCCATATTGCTATCTATTTTGAAATTTCATGTCCGACATTGCATAAAAAAAACTTTAGATCTTACATTGCAAATTTTGAAAATTTTTAAGAATTAAATTACACCTTCAACCTACATTTAAATATGTATGACCTACATTTAAATATGTATGGTCCTTTTCTTTGCTACATAAGTGTTCTTCTTAAATATTATTGTCATAAAAATTCTCTATTTTTGGGAGTTCATAAGCATTTTAATGAATTACAAATTATACTAATATATTTTTGGAAAAGGAAAAATTATTAATTAGCAAAAATTTTAGGATCCTACTATTCTCATTTATTGCTTAAATTTGAAAGGAAAAATAAGGAAAATTATTAATAGGGCATTAAGGTCATTTTTGGTCCAGAGAAGGTTTTACATTAAAAGTCCATCTTGAATGTTAGTCACTTGCATAAAACAAACTTTGTACAGGCATTAAAGGAAATAACACAAGTCATATCTTCTTGTGTTGAAAATTGAAAATTCATACATGCCTTTGACAAATCTTGGTAGATAGTCATGTTGGTAATAATAACATAATCAAGAGTAGCAAATTTACCAGATGCTTCACCGTTTGAAAATTGGGTTGGCCAACCCTTATTCCCACACTTTTGCTTGTATCTTCCAAAATTCCAACAGCTGGTGTATTACTAACTATGAGTTTTCTCTTTCTTCTTCTAGTCATTTTAATAGCTAGATCGGTTATTACAGGCACCGACCTCCTGCTATTGCCAGTCACGCGCCGGCGTCTACCAACTTTATAAAGATTTTTTAAATTTCAACTTCTATTTAAGAGAGAGATAAACTGAATTATTCGTCTTTTTTATTTTATTTCTTTTCAGAGTAAGAAGAACCTATTACTCACTCTTAGCGATATACCCAAGTAGTCAAATAGTGTATAAATTTCAATCCAATAGCCTAATTTTTATGTTAATTGCTGTCAGAATTTAATTAATTATGAGCTTTAATATGTGCCTAATTTTCTAGATATTGACTTGATCCCATTTGTATAATTTTATTAGTTATTGGTAATGAATCAATTAGGTTCTTATTGGATATGGCTAGATCCATCATTCAATTTTGTCATCTATTGGGTTCTAGACTTTGTTCTATTATCTAATTTCATTATTGAATATGAGCTTTGACCTATTATCTACTTTTACTTATTGCTGGAATTTTTGCTTTGTCCTATAAGTCGATCCATATTTTAATTTGGGCTTTGGCCTAGTTTAATGTTACTAATTAGGTTTTTAGATTAACAATCTATTTCTTTATTTTTTTTAGTTTTGGAAATTAAACCCATTATTTAAATTTCATTTATAAAGGGTTGGGATTTTCACAAAAATACCTTAGAAAACTAAAAGCACTTTTTAAAAGATTATCCAATTTCCTTATTATAAAAATACCATTTTTAAAATTTCAATATTTAAAAATACTACATTTTAATAAGGGTTTTATTTTCACTCAACTTTCTATTAATTCACTATTGTAAAAGTCTCCTATTTAAAAATAGTGTTCTATACAGTTTTAAACTATACAATTTTCTCTAGAGATTTTGCATTGGGCTATGGACCGATTCCCAATAATCCTTAAGTTGAAAAAAAGAGTTTTATTTATTATTTTCTATTATCAAATATTAAAAATTATAAAAAATAGAAATTATATATATATATATATGCCCATAACTTTACTTGTATTAATCCTAATCGGTTTAAGATTATCAAATCCTAATCCAAAAAGGAATAAAAGTTTTATTAGAGTTTTAATAGAAACAATTTGGCTAAAAAGGTTTATGGACCATTTAAGAGTAACTACTTTATAGAAGTCAGTAACAATTTATAGTGATAATCAATTGCCTATATATTGCTTACATTAAAAATCTAAAATTTCATAGTCGGACTAAGCATATCAATATTAAGTATCATTGCATGAAAGATATTATTGCACAAGAAGAAGTGAACTTACAATACCTTTCCACGCAAGATATGATAATAGATACATTGACTAAATCTATACGAGAGATGTGTTTGCGAGACACATTAGATCTTAGGACTTGCGTAAGATTTAATTTGTATTGTTTTATATGTTATCCCTTAACGTTATTATTTATGAATAATAATCGAATTCATTATTGGCAATACATAAGTGTAAATATTTAATGTGTGAATATTTACTATTCATGATTATGAGATTGAGCATATTGGATAGAGAAGTAATCCACTCACATGGGTGTTTACCTTAATTTTGCCAATGAGTTGACAATAACTAAGATTAGTCAAATTTTGAACATATAGTGAAACTCCTTATTCAAAATAAAAGTGTTGTCTTGTAGAAATTACAAGATTAGTCTTGTTAAGGGGCAACATAAAGACATACATGAGGTTCTATGCTTTGGATTAACATCCAAATTTGGATTATAGGTGATCCCATGGTGAGTTAAATGTAACTACCATGTTCAGTCCTAAAAGCTAGAAGTAGTCCTTATGTAAGCAGACTAAAGTTAAATGCTTCGATGCGTCACAACCTTATGCTTTGGTATGGTGCTAAATACATTTTGTAAGACATACGCTCCTTAAAAGGAAGGAAAGAACACCATAACACATGTTTCATACCATGTGTACTTAAGTGACCAAGGGATGGGAATTTAATAAGTAAATGATCTCTCTTTCCCCTAGTGTGAAACCCTATTAATATCGACCCTCAGAACCATTAATTTATCCCTAAAGTATGCTTCAATATGACTAGCTTAATTAGTCTCCAAAAGGCTATAAAATAATTCGGACTGGTGGATTTAACTAGAAAAGCAAGTTAGAACATGATGGATGGCATACAATAAGAGGGGAGGTGGCTTTTGATCACATTTAATAGTTTCATGGTCCATCAATATACCTATTATGGCTTCTATAAGTAGAACACAATATTGAACATGAAAATCATTTTATGAGTCAAAATAATAAGTGTAAGAAGGCAATTTAGGGTTAAGCAAACATAAAAAAGATGATCTTATTTTTCGAGATGTTATATATCCCTAACAAGTATATAACACTAGTGCTCTCGATGTATGCTGATCATACAGTCTATTTACCTTTATGACTAGAAATATTGGCTGAAAATCATTCTGTCATATGCGAGGGAAAGATAAAGAGTTTGAATACGTCCATGACTCTATTTGTATTAATTCTAATTGGTCTAGGATTATCTAATCTTGATCCAAAAAGAAATCAAAGTTTTATTAGGATTGCGACTCTAATAAACCTCTATATAAAAGGGATTAGAAAACCTATTTGAGGTTACTGATTTTGTCAATTGATTTTATATCTCTATTTGACACATAAAATATTTGGTTCTCCTAATTCATTGTTCTCTGGATCTCTAAAGGGTTTTAAAATCGTGAATTTGTTGTCTTTTTTTTCCAGCGTAATTGCTTATGATTAAAGGCCTAACCAGTGATGCAAAACTAAGATCTTGTGCTTCCACTTTATCAAAAATTTTGTGTTACAAGGGATAAATATGTTTCCTCTAATTATTATTCATGTGTATTTATATGCGTGTTTTCCAAACATTTTATATATATATATATATATATATATATATATATATATATATATATATATATATATTGTATTTTACCATAACACCTATATATAGTAATTATTATAATGTAATTTAAATGTTATTCCAGTACAAAACACGCATACAAAATCCAATCCTACCTATACATGCTACATATAAAACACAAAATTATCCATTCATAGCACCACTCCGTTTGTGTCTAATGCCTACCCCTTTTGAATTCTTGCCTATAACCTTTTAATTACCTGTGCGCAGTAAATAGCTACATGCTAAGTATAGAATGCCTAGTGGTGGATATCCAACTAACAAATTTTACATCTATGCATACACAAACTTAAAATTTTCATTTTTACCCAAATTTTATCTAACATTTTATTTTGTTTGATTCTATTACCTTTAATTCTTATTCCTACATTTAATTTCTCTATTCAATTTATTGATTCTTGATTTGCATCACTAACTTGCTATTCTTATTTCAGTTCCTTGTATTGGACTGGCCATTTATTCTTAACTCATACATGTCATTATTTGAATACTTTCCAGTCCTTACATAATTATTTTAATATCATATATATTTCTAATTACTTGTTTCCATATTTAATGCTTGGGCTACAATTTATCTTATGCTTTTCCTATCTTGATTTGCATTTCATTATTTCATTTTCTTATATATTATATGGCTTGGTTCTCATTACTCAGTTTTACTACTGTTCTTGTCATCCTACACCCATTGTTAAAAAAACATTTTATCTTTAAAGTGTTTACCAAATTAAATTCATTTTTTATTATTCTTGCTCATTTATATTATCATCATTATTGTTCAATTTCGATTTATTTATGAATATCCTACCTTAATCCTTTTTTATTTTACTCACACTGGTCAAATTTCTTACATTTTATCTCAAAAATTAATAATCCAATTCAACTTTTGTTGTTTACACCTTGCTATTATTTTTATTTAGTCTCTAATTCGTATTTTAACACTAGTTTTCACTTGTTTTTTTAAATCTCTTATTTTGTTTCTAATTTACGATTAGACTCCTAATTTAGTATCCAATTTTCCATTTGTCTTTCATTTGTTACTTTGCTCCTATGTTATCAATTGTGCTTTAATGTACTAATAAATTTCCAATTTTTATCTTGAAGCTTAATGCTCATATGCAATAAATCCGTAATGTTTTATGACGCAGCCTCAACAAGTTTACTGAATCAGCAAGTAATATAGGATACTAAATTTAAGATCTATAAATATCATACCCAACAGATTATGTGTGCAAGTGATAAAAATCAATCGTATGTTAAAGAATTCCTAGATTTTTTGTTGTGTGTATGCTTATAACTATGAAAATGCAAAAATTAAACAACTAAAATGCAATTTCAAAATTTAACTAATAAAAATAAACTTGTAGTAATTTTACTATGGCTTAAACAATTAAGAATTTAATAAGAATGGAAATTTATATATTAAAAACTTTGCTCAGGTTCACTCATCCTTCCCATATCAAAATGTAAGTTAATTAACCTAAAATTATATATATGAATTCGAGATAACCCTCTTAACCCAAGCATCCCATTTTGGAGCAAGCTATTCTAAACATAAGACATCCCATTCTGAAGCAAGTCCTATAGTTAGCTTAAGTACGAGTCTAACATCCTAGGTATGGTTTGCTTTCCCATTTCGAAGCCAAACAACCCAACACCCATCCATTTTACTCTTAACTCTAGTTCTAATACCATAAATTCCATAATCCATTGAGTCCCATTTCGGAGCAATCTCAAGGTCACAGAAAATATAGTAAAAAAATAGAGTAAATAACATTTATGGTGTTCAAACATCCAAATAATTTACCCAAACAAGATAGCATGATAAAATCATTCATCTAACTTAGATAAATCACTCAAAATATCAAAACCCAATAAATATCAATGAAGCAACAATAAAGTGAACCATTCATATGTACAAACTTAAAATTATTTAATATTCACATTAGGTAATTAGGGATTCAAAGATCCTCCAAATAACAAGCTACTACTCACCACCCATTACAAAATAAGAAGAAAAAAGGATAGAAAAAACCCAAAAATTTAAGTGAGGAAGAAACCCAGCTGAATACCAAGATTTCTTCTCCAAATATCCAATGAAATATGAGCTCCAAAAAGAAAAACTGAAATCTAATCTATGGTTTTGAGCTTAATCTATGTATTTTTGTGTAAATCTATGTATTTTCAAGTATAAATCTAAATCTAAGTGTATACAAATGAAGAAATGAAAGAACAAAAGCAAGAGAAAACCCTAGATCTCAAGAAAAATTCTTCTCTTATCCAAACAGAAAAATTTGGTTTATATAGGCTCGAAGAGGTCAAGGTTAATAGTAAATTTTTACTGACCGTGATAGGCTGAAAAATTGCCTTTGAACTGATATAGGTCACAGTCAACACTCTTTTCCTACTGACCGTGACATAATCCTCAATTTACTTCTGAATTGAAAAATGCAGACCTCACAGATAACACCATTTTTCTACTGACCATAACATACAGTTCCCTTGCATTCTGGATTGAAGTGTGCATACCTCATAGTCATTACAAAAATTACTGCTGACTGTGAGGTCTTCTCTTCGGCTCTAGACATGAAAAATGATTAAGTCAATGTAAGCACAGAATCCATACTAACCATGACATAATTGAAATAATATATTTTAACATGAAGCACTAGATCGCGGTCAGCACTAAGAACCCGCTGATTGTGAGGTACCTATAAAAATTACAATTAAGTACAAAAACCCATCAAAAGTGCTCCAAAACACACAAAAGATAAGATTTATTGAATTTGATAAAAAAAATATTGAATTCAAGCAAAACAAAGCAAAAGATAATGAAAAGACACTTAAAACTATATTGAAATCGACTAAAAATTTGACATTGAACTGGAGTTATCAACTACCCCACACTTAGAATTTGCTTGCTCTCAAGAAAATGAATCATCCACAATCTTGAATATTCAAACTAAAACTTAAAAAAAGAAAATTTAGAATAGCTAAAATAACACTTAGCAGAAGACACTCAAACAAAAAATTCAATAAAAAGACTCAACTAATCTATATCGAACAATTTCTTATGTGTGTGTTATGCCAAAATTATTTTTTCACTTTTTAAAACCAAAAACCACCTGTGAGTTCCAGAAATCGAGCAAAGAGAAGAATATGATGGTTTCACACTTAAAACTTAGAATAGCCATAAATCTGTCCTTTAGCACTGGAACCATAAAGGTCATCTCTACTAAATAACTCACAATAAAAATAAGATCACTAAGTCTTACATTAAGGTCGTAACGGGAGATTAAGGTATTGGTTCCAAAGAAGAGATAAGGTTAACAAATCAGAATCAACCACACTACCCAAAAATACCACTTAACTTTCTGAAGTTTAATAACTTTTTCCAAATTTTTAGCCCTTGCTATTAATACTAATAGATCTTATAATTGTAAAGGAAGTGAGAGCTAAAAATTTTCTTTTTCGTGAACTAGATCAAAAGTTAATACTTCCTCTTAAATGCTAGATACCCCATGCTTATTCATTGCAATAATAAATTAAATAAAATTTCTGCAGCATAACCCTTATTTTACTAGTTTTTTCAAAATGAACCAGAGACACTAATACTTTGATCTTTCAAATTATCAAAGTCTTGAGATTTACAAATCTTAACTCACACTACCCCAATTTTTTTTCATAATTTCCATCCAGTTTTAACACCCTTACTAATTAAGTACAAACAATTCCATTACTCAAAGTTCACAATATTGCAAAACTAGAGTGGTCAGTTCTAAAATTGGGAAGATAAATGACATTTAAGTTATATGGTTAAATTAACAAGTGTAATCAAGAAAAATTTAAATAGTATGCTTTTAGCATACCGATTAAGGTCAAAAGGGCTAGCAATGGTAAAAATAAACACAAGGTAGGATAAAAGTCATTTCAAAGTGATTGCCAAAGAAAGGTTACCTAGGTCATGTCCTAATTCTACTTGAGTTGAATATTTATTTTGAAAGGTGATAAGGAAGGTTTTAGCTATTCCAAAATTTCTTCACTCAACTGCTCTCACTCATTAGTTTTTCAATAAGTTTCACAAAATTAGCCTAATGTGTACAAAGAAATAAAAATCAAATGATATATAACTAATTGAGACTAATAAAAAGAAAATTCTCTCTTATATTACTGCTCTTTACCTACCCAAGGCTCTCTAAACAAACAGTTCGCAAATCCGAGTTTAATAATTTATTCATTCAAGAATTACCTGGGCAAACTCAGACTAACTATAATTGATAACAATAACTCAATAGACACAACAACATTATTCAAAAACTAAAGCTGAAAATTAAAACTAATGACACACTAACGATAAAACTAAATATTAATAAAAAGTAAGGGTAAAAATAAAGTAGTAAATAGTTTAAACTGAAAGCAAACTACTTAAACCAAAATAAACTAAAATTTGAAATTCAAATGAAGCTATTTACTAAAACAATCCAAATAATAACTACTAAAAATGTTCAACTAAAATAACTATTTAAGACTTTAAAATCTAAAAGACATAAAGTTTGTGGTTCAAAGAACTTCACAAAAATATAAGCACTTGAGAGCAATCTTCTTCTTCACAAAATCTGCATAAAAATTCTTCATAATCTTCATAAAATAATATCTGCAGCAGTGGTCATAAAAAATTTCTTTAATAATCACAAAAATAATTACTCCCTACCCCACACTTCGAAACTTACTGCCTTCAGCAAACTGCTAAAAAATAAACACAAGAGAAATTAAAGTGAGGTAGGTATACTCCCTACAATCAATCTTAAGGTGGAGATGGTGGTGGAGGAGGCACTGCAGGTGGTAGGAAAAGTGCATCTAGCCTTGAGGCTACAATGGATAATTCTATTATCATTTGGTGCTGCTTCTCCTTGAACTCATCTTACTTTGCAGTTAAAGCATCAATCCTGGTAAGTAGCTCAACTTACTGTGGAAACGTAAGGGTAACTGCTCCTTAATCAAGCCTAAATGATGGATTGCTCAAGCTTGTAGTCATTTTTCCATGTACTCATCCCTATCCATGAGTTTGATGCCATGCTTTGCAGTAGCATCCTTAGTAAGCACTTTTATATTTTTAGAAGCTTTTTGTCAATATAAGCTACAGTAGGAATGGCATCATCCTCTTTCAAAGGATGACATAGAGATTTAGCTAACATAGTGACCCATCCTCCAAAGAGATTCTCTTTAATTTGGTTTCTTGCTGTTGGATCTCTTTTAATTTTTTCCACTAGTGATAGGCACCATTGATAGGGTAACTTCTAAGTATTGATGCCAAAAATAGAGCCTCTGGAAGATTTACTTGCCTTGCAAACTTAACATGGCCTATAGGGGATAAAAAGAAAAAATATGTGCTGAATTCTCAAAGAATGATCCCTTAGATGATAGGATTTAGTTATCCCTAAAATATATGGACCTTCTGCAAGGGGGTCTTTAATTTCTGCCTAAATTGTGTTCTTATTGTAATCAGGGAAGGCATCGGGTGCAATGGAAAAAAATTCAAAAGCCTCCGAGAATTAAACAAAAGTCACCTTATAATGTGTGCTTTACAACCAAAATATAACCGTGTCTGGGTCATCCTTATTCCCAAAGTGACACTGCATAGTGGCTATAAAATCTTTGGTTAGGTCAGGATATACAAGCTCACAACAGGTGAAAAATCTTTCCCAACCAATAGCAGCAATGAGCCCTTCCACCCTGTCTTTAATTCTCAATTTCTCTAATAGATTCATGTCTAAGTAGGCTGAGGGAAGGTATTGGTAGTTGGATAGAATCTCATAAGTTGTTTTGATGTTTTCAAACACCCAGCTAGGTATCTTAGGGCCCTTTGTCTTCTTCTTTTTTTTTTTTGGAGAAAAGGGGCTGACTTACTTCTGCTGGTGGGCTAGAGGACATTGGTTGGCTGGAAATAGGTTGAACAACTTTTGCATGAGGTATTTTGTGTGCCACTGCAAAGAAAAATCAAATCCAAAACTAGACCTCAAAATAGATGTATCAGAATCAATGAGAAATAACCAATAATTAAACAATTCCACAACCATTATAACTCTCAAGTATAAGGATTAAGAATTTAAATCAAATGATATCATGCAAGTGTATTGTCAACAGAAAATCCTTCAACTGTGGTTACATGTATTCAAATAGGTAAACTCAATGACTAGGATTCAACACTAATTTTCCAAGCAAATAAATTCAAACCGTATTGCCAAACAGGATTAGGCTACCTGCATTTCAAGAATTCACACCCATGAAACAAAATCAAACACCAAAATCAACATGCCATGATTAAAACTTGAAGAATATTTAAACAAGCATGGCAATAGGCAAGTATAATTTAGAGATTGCATGCATTTTCAAATAAAGTATGAGATGTACAAATGAGTGAAATTCTTGCTTAAAATAATTTATTTTCTCAAAGGCAAGCATAAGTTCCTGTTCAAAAATATAAATCATTGAAGTGGCCAAGCCATGTAGACTAGCATGCACTAATTTAACTCTCATTTCTCAAGAACACAAAAATTGAATGGCTTAATTAGTAATCATATAGGCTAGGGAACAATTGTAACCACAGAGTGCATAAAGTTCTAGCATACTGAAGCTGAAAATCAAATTCCATCCAAAATTAGCAGCCAAATACTCTGATGTTATAGATGTACTGCATGCTGACAATGCCTTCACGATCAATGGTAAATAAATGTAAAGCATAGGGACCATACGGTGATAAGTCTCAATAAATTTAGTTTATGCAAATGCAAGTGAACGTGACATTGTACTAGTGTGAGTGCATATTATAGAAACAAAGTTGCATAAGGTACGTGGCATTCAACCATGATAATCGAGTTATCCTTTGGAAATCAGTAGCCTGCAGGTCAAATCATTTCAGCCTGTATACCTTGCTACAACACAAATATAATGCAAATAAGACTTTGATGCACAAGCAGACTATTACCTTGACAAAATTGCTAGCAAAGATATACCAAAAACATGCATTGGCCAGGATCACAAGTAAGGATTAGTCTTGAAAAAGACTAGATATAAAAAGTTCTCAAGAACTTAGTTAGTGCAGCCAGGTTCAAAATGCATAGTAAAACATTAGAGCCACTTTAATTTAGAAGGCATGAACACAAGCAAAATGATGAAAATGCTAATTGCATGAATCAAGCTTAACTTTAAACACACATGAGCAACACAAAAATCAATTTTCTCAAGTTGTTGTTGACACTTTATAACAGTTATTAACATGAATCAATAGGATAGATGAAAAGCTAGAATATCAACCTTCACGGAATTCTCAACATGGTCTAAATTGAAGGGTAAGGTTGACTATTGAGGATTAAAGTTTAAATGCTCACAGTTTAATAGTCCTAGTAAGGTATAAAGTGAGATTGGCCAACTTTTTCAATGCTTGCTTAACCCCTATAACTCATATGGAAAACTAATGCTTAACTATGCTCAACTCATCAAACAATTAGAATCATGAACCCAATTGAAAATTCTAAGAACAAATAACGTTGAAAAAATAAGGGATAATGCTCATTAGGATTAGGAATTCAATGAAAAACCCTTAATTGAAGTGCAAAAACCCTAAATCCCCTAAATGACATGTAGTTCAACTTCAAGTAAATCAACCCTAGATTCACAATTTTCCACATAGTACCCAATCAATCAGAGATAATGATAAAGAAGATATTCATGTGAAGAATGCTTGGAAAAATAAAAGAAATTGAAAAGGAACAAATAAAAATAAATACCTAGAGAATTTAAGAAAAATAGAAACATTAATCCAGCAATAATCGCCTAAAATCACATCAATACCTCAATAAATAAAACATAAAATAAAAACAAAACAAAGAAAAAGAATGTGAAAAAAAAGAACACAAAAAGAAAATAAAAAAAACAAAAGTTAGGGTTCGTACCTATTGCGAGAAGAAGAACATGAAAACAAAATGAGGAATGATAAAAAATCAAAATCAAAAGGAGATAATGATATTAAAAGGATGAGAATCACTTACTTGTGAAAGATCTTAGTGAAAATAGAGTTAATTAAAGCTTGGTAGAAACAAAGAATAAACAACAAAAAGAGAAAGAAAGTTAGGAGAAAGAGATTGGAAAAAAGAAAATTACAAAGAGAACAAAACAAAACAAAAACAAAAACAAAACAAATAAACTAAAGAGAATAAACTAAATAATGAAGAAGAGGAAATTGTGCTTACCGATAGAGCAATAAAGTAATTGCAGTTGAGAAAGAGAGAGAAGAAGACGAAGAAGAAGAAGAAGAAGAAGAAGAAGAAAACCTAAAGATGAAGTGAAGAAAACAAAAGAAAATAAAAAGAAATTGAAAGATAGTGGTTAAAAATTAGTGTTTTAAATTAGGGCAAAAAGAGGGTCACGGTCAATAGTAAAAAACATACTGACAGTGAGATAAATTTTTTTTTCACTACCGGACTAAAAGAAGGGTATAGTCATGGTCAACAGTAAAATGATAATAACTGTGACCTATAAAAGTTTTAGTACATAATCAAAATGCCCATTATATCATGGTCAACAATAAAGACCTACTCACCATGACCTATGACTTTTTGAGCTCCAAAAATGAAAATGTCCCTATGTCACTGTCAGTAGTATAAACCTACAAACCGTGATCAATATAAATCACCCAAAATTTTCTACTTTTCAAACTCTCTTGACCATAAAAACTCAGTGAAAAACTACTTCAACAGGCAATAACTCAAAATTAAAGGTATTTAAACCAAAATTCAATTGAACTATAAACTACACAAATTATAACTATAAAACAAAATAAAAGCTACTAAAAAGAAGGGTTGGAGTTCTGCATTTACCAAGTTTGCAGCTGAACTTTTAAGTACTATCAAGGATCTATCAACATGACAATCACGAAAGCACCTTCAAATGTTGATTCAAAATAAGGCTTCACACGTTGTCCATTCACCTTGAACTCCTTTTCATCTCTAGGGTGCTTTAGGGTCACCACTCCAAACTTGTCCACCCCTACAACTTCAAAAGGCTTTTTTCACCTTGATTTCAACTTTCGAGGGAAAAATCTCAATCGACTATCGTATAAGAGTACCTTCATCCTGAGTATAAACTCTTTTTGATTAACCTTTGATCATGCCATTTCTTGGTGTTATCTTTGTACTTCGTGGTATGGTTGTATGCCCAAAACCTCGGCTTATTCAGTTTAATTAGTTGTAGAGCCCTACATCTACCTACACTTTTAAGATCAAAATTTAAGAATTTTGTGGTCCAATAAGCTTTATGTTTCAATTCAACCGATAGGTGATAGGACTTGCCAAATACCAATCTAAAGGATGGCATCCCTATAGGAGTTTTAAATGCTGTTGTAATAGCCCAAACACTGGGTTGGTCAAAATAATATTTTTTTATGGTGAACAATAACACCATGGTGAATAGTATCTCTCGGAGTCAAAAAATATTTTATTCGACCATTAGAAAAAGGAGGTTAGCAAAAGTTCAATAATATAATTTGGACTGAAAATGAGGTCAAATGAGTTATCAAAAGTTAAAAATAAGGAAAAAAATCACAGTTCCAGTTCACATAGTGCCCGTATTGATTAAGATTTGATCAGGATTTTAAAAATAGCAAATAATCTCTAAAAATACTAGAATTTTCAGATCTACATTAAATGAGATATAGAATCATATGGTAAAGAAAAAGTAATTTTTCAGTGACACGAAAAATCGGACTACTGAACTAGTAAATATGGATCAAATCAAAAAATAGTCTCTGATTTACCCAAAAATATTCATGAAGCCTAATGAACACATTTTGAGAATTTTGGAAGTATTTTTAGGAGAAATTGAACTTAAAAAGTAAGAGAAAATTATGATTTTGATTTAAATAGTAATCGATTGACCGTGAATTTGATCGAGACTTTAAAAATAGCAAATAATCTATAAAAATTGCAAAAATTGTTAGTTGAGCTCTAATTGGTATTTAGAATTATCTGATAGTAAAAAAATAATTTTACAATAACACCAAAAATTGAGTGAACCAGTTCAGAAATGGACTCCATTTGAGCCAAAAAATTTTATGAATGCTATATTATATATTTTAAGAATTATGAAATTGATTTTTAGTGAATTTGAGTTTGGAAAGAGAGGAAAATAATTTACAATGTATTAATTGGGCCTAAGGATTAAATTGCTCTTAGTTCTGCCCAACCCCTTTGGTTGAACCAAGCCTAGCCAAAACCAGCCCTATAAATAGCATAATAATCTTCCATTTTCCAGAGAATTCACCTAGTATCTTCTTCTTTCCCGTTTCTTCTTCTTGGCTAAGGTACTTTTCTTTTCCTTTCTATTGATTTCTTTATTTTTTAACAAATTTTCTCTCTAAATCCATGGTGCTCTACCATATTTCAGTCCCTATATTAGCAAATTGTGACCTCTAATCTTTATTTAAGGGAAGAAAAGTAGGAAAAGCTAAGGATTCAAGGTTAGGACATAAATTTTAGGTAAGAAAAATTAAAAATTTTAATCTAATTTAATGATTCCAATAGACTAATTAGGATGTGTAGAGTATTATTATGATGTTCTATTGAATTAAGGAAGTAAAATAATGGTGATTTTCTTGTTGCATGAATTCAGCTATGGTAGAATTTAAGAAAGAGGAAAAAAATTCTCAAAGAGAAAGATGGAAAAATTAAAGAATAAGGTGTGAAGAACAAGGAATGAGGTAAGTGGATACATAATCCCTTAATTTCCATCTAATTAGGTTTGATTTAATGTCATGTTTGTTATGTGTGCATGTGATTAATGTTTATATAATTGAATCCATTATTATAAAAATGATTAAAAGGATTAAGAATGATTTTTTGAATGGTTAAAAATGGAAGAAAATTCATTTAAGTGGATGAATCATGAGTGGCCGAATTGGGTGTGTATGTGTGATGGTATATTTTGGTTAAATTTTGAAGGAAATGCCATAAATTATATGTAAGGTAGTTTTGATGGTATACTAATCTAATTGAAATTTTTGGAATTTAGTAAAATATTTTTAAGTGGAAATTTACACTATTTTGTTGTGAAAATATTGGATTTTAATGAAATAAATTGAGTTTATTGCATAAATGAAAATAATATTAACCGATTAATTAATTGAAATAAAAAATGGTAAGAATAAAAAAGGATTAAAAGAAGGCAATTAGAAACAAAGTGGATTTAATTAAAAGAAATATAAGTAAAAATAATACCAAGGTTTATGTTGAATGTTAATAAGTACTAAAGGTATATGAATATTAATTTACATAATATAAAGTTAAAACAATGAAAAGAATGGAAAATGATATAGTTAGAATGAAAAAGACCTAAATGGAGAAAAATAAAAGTTTAGGGACTAATTGGCAATTTTGCAAAGTGTTGAGAAAAATGATAAACTAAGTGAGCTAAGAGTTAAATAGCTAATATAAGAAATTAATTGAGTACTAATTATTAAATTTTCCATAAAATAAAGTTTAGGAATCAAACTGTAATTTTACAAATAAATGACGAATTAACAGTGTAAAAGAATGCCAAAAATTTTTAATGGAGTGAAATAGTACTTAAATGAAATAATTTGAAAGAAAAAGGGGCAAAATGGTAATTTTTTTAAATATGAAAGCAAAATGGTATAATGGTAATTTTAAGTAAAGTTTAGTTTAACTGGGTAAAATGAAGGGATTAAGTAAGTTTATATGTAAATTTATGAATGAAACAAGGTTGAGGGACTAAACCATAATTTTTCAAATGAATATTGAATTAATAAGTGTAAAATATATAATTAGTGTCAAAATTGTAAATAAAATGAATAAAAGGGTATTTTAGTAATTTAGTGAAAAATGAAGACTAAAGGGTAATTTAGTAACTTACTAAAAAAATGACGATTAAATGGTAACTTTATGAGTGAATATTGAGTTAATGGTATTAATTGAATAAGTAATGGGATAAATAAATTGAAAGTGAGGGGCATAATCGAAATTTGATAGAAATTAAAGGTTTAATTGATAATTTAGCTATTCTAGGGATTAATATGTGAATTATTCCTAATAATATTAATTGAGGACTAAACGATAATTTGATAGGCTTAAAGGACTAAAAAGTAATTTGAAAGCAAATAGTGTAATAAGTATAAGAAGATAATTAAATATTGATTTTATGTAAGTTAAATAGAAGTAAAGGATGAAATTGTAAATGAACAAAAAATCAGGGACTAAAGTGCCTAATTTAAGGATTAAATTGTAATTAATAATATATATGTATGTCATAAAAGAAATTGTTAGGAGTGAAAAGTGAATGACTAAATAGTAGCAAATAGCAAGGTTTTAGATTTGTCTAACAATAATGAAGAAAAACTGTAAATTTAGAATAATAATGATAATACTCAATAAAGAAAATATTGAGTGTATTGGATATATGTGTGTGTGTGTGTGTGAGAGAGAGAGAGAGAGAGAGAGAGAGAGAGAGAGAAAATAGTTAAATGAATTTTAAGTTGTGCATAACCAAAATTTGATAGAAATTAAAGGTTTAATTGATAATTTAGCTATTCTAGGGATTAATACGTGAATTGTTCCTAATAATATTAATTGAGGACTAAACGGTAATTTGATAGGCCTAAAGGACTAAAAAGTAATTTGAAAGTAAATAATGTAATAAGTGTAAAAAGACAATTAAATATTGATTTTATGTAAGTTAAATAGAAGTAAAGGATGAAATTATAAATGAACGAAAGTTCAGGGAATAAAGTGTAAAAATATACTAAAGTGCCTAATTTAAGGATTAAATTGTAATTAATAATATATATGTATGTCATAAAAGAAATTGTCAGGAGTGAAAAGTAAATGACTAAATAGTAACAAATAGCAAGGTTAAAGATTTGTCTAACAATAATGAAGAAAAACTATAAATTTAGAATAATAATGATAATACTCAATAAAGAAAATATTGAGTGTATATATATATATATATATATATATATATATATATATATATATATATATATATATATATATATATATATATATATATATATATATATATATATATATATATATATATTTGTGTGTGTGTGAGTGTGAGGGAGAGAGAGAGAGAAAATAGTTAAATGAATTTTAAGTTGTATATATATATTGTTTAAAGTGAATACTATTGAAATGTTAAGGCAAGTGGAAAAGAGAATGATATATTTCAAACTGAAAAGAAATAAGTATTATAGAATGAATGAATGAACGAATGCATAATTATCAAATGTATAAAAATAGTTTGGCAGTTTTAAATGAGTATTGACTGATTGGAGCCAAATGTGTCGGCAATTAAATTGAAAATAAAAAATGTTCTGGAAAGTGAATGGAAATTAATTGAATGTTGCCTTTAGTAGTAATTTGGTACATGATATAGTTGGCTAGCCATAGGGATATTAAATGTATAGTTGTGGCGTGGGTCATGACGATTCGCTTTAGTAGGCCAATGACGGTCTACTGACTGAATGATCGTTTAAATGTTGAAATGTAAAATGTGAAATGTGAATGGAATGTAATGTTTGAGTGGTTCTTTAAAATCACTCTAAATATACAGATTCCATGTATCCAGTTCAAAGATTCTTACCAGATTGATACTAGGGGCAAACCAATGAAAGAAACTGAACTGAATATTTCATAAAGGAATGAAAAATAATAAATTGAAAGAAAATTCAATCATAAAGTATAAATATTATATTGAAATGTCTGATAAAGTACTGAATAACTAATTACCAAAGTAAAAGTACAAGAATAGTAATATAATAGTAAAATGAATAATTGATAATTAATCGAAATTAATGCCTACAAATAATGAATTAAAATGAAAATGAATGAAAAAATATTGGCTAACGAAAATGTATACTCAATATTGGTACAAGAATTTAATTAAAATAGTATTTATACTCTCAGGTACAAATTAATAAAAGAACTGAATTGTTTAGACCGTACTAAGTGACTGAACAAAAAGGAAAAATAAAATAAGTTAGATAATGTTATGACTGCAAATACTGAAGTGAAAACTGAACCGAAATATAATCTAATGAAACTTCAAGGATTAAACCATAAATATACCTTAATTAAGATATTGAAATGTAGAGTAAAATAAAGGTAGGAAAGTAATGGGTATAATACAAACATAAAGACTGAAATAAGGAGACACTGAGTAACGTAACTGTAAAACTAAAGATTAATGTTTAAATATATAAGTAATGATGAAATTGTCAACAAAAACAGTACATGATTGTAAATTAAAAAATGAACAGAAGAATTGTAAATGGCTTAAGTACTGTAGTATAAAAGAAAAATAGAGGCACACAAAATGTAAATTGTTTAATGGTCTAAAGAAATATTAATACCGAAAAGAGTATAAAGAAAATAAAAGTAAGTTAAAGTAAAAGTTTAATTGAATTAAAGAACACAATTTAATCAAAACAAAGGACATGGGAATTAATAACGACTACTGTAACAAAAGATACTGCTACTGTTAACATAATGGACGTAATGCATTAAGTCTAACTAAAATAAAGTAAAAATAATTACAATCGAGTACGTTGGAATTAATGTAAATGATCCAAGTGTATTAACACATTGCATTAATAAGAAAAGTAATAATTACTGAAAGTATTATGAAAACCAACTGAAATGTAAAGTAAGATAAAAGCCAATATATGTAATGATAGATTAAAAATACAAAGTAAAAGGAAGGTTAAACAACTGTTAAATAAAGGATTAGTAATACCAAAAGTTAAAGAAATAGATGAGTTAAAGTATTAAATGAATAAAGTTATGTAATAAGAGAATAATGTGTGTGCTTGTGTATGCATGAATAAATCTGTAATTGGAAAGTTTGGGATTTATATCCACCATTGGGTATTTTTAATGTTCAGCACATAGTATTGCTACTGCATGCAGGTTATGGAAGTAGGAAGTTGAAGTGGCCGTAAGCTGAAGTTGATTGAGAATAGGGATACAAAGCAAAAGTGACAGTATAGACATGGCATGTATATATTCAAGCGAAGCAACTGACTTAGGTATAGATAGTTATGAGTTTTATATGTAAGTATTGGTACTATTCTGTATAGAGTAGCTATAAACTATTATTGTTACTATTGACTGAATGTTACTAGTATGATATTGCTTGATGTTTAAAAAAATGTTACTGTACAGCTTGTTATAGTTATTGTAACTATCATAGTGTGTTAACATCCGATCACCATACGTACAACACGGTTGTATAAGGGTGTTACAACTGTCATATATGCCCACAATGCTTCATCTAGCTTAAGGTACCAATCTTTCCTAGATGCATTAACTGTTTTCTCTAAAATAGCTTTAAGTTCTTGATTTGACATCTTAACTTGACCATTAGCTTGTCCATGGTATAGGGTAGTGACCTTATATCTGACTCCAAAATTTTTCAGTAAAGCTTTAAATTGATGGTTGATAAAGTGCTTGCCACCATCACTAATTATAGCTCTAGGAGCTCCATATTGGGTAAATATGTTCTTTCTTAAAAATTCTAGCACTACCTTAGCATCACAAGTCCTAGTGGCTATGACTTCTACCCATTTTCTCACATAGTCTACTTTCACTAAGATAAATTCAAACCCTTAGGATACCAAAAAAGGTCCCATGAAATCTATTCCCTATAAATCAAACAACTCTACTTCAATCACATTGGTAAATGGTATCTCATCTCTCCTAGATATATTCCCTACCCTTTGACAACGATCACAAGATTGGATATAAATTTTCACATCATTAAATAAGGTAAGCCAATAAAATCCAGAGGATATAATTTTTGATACCATTCTATTTGGCCCATGATGTCCATTGGCTTCCCTGCTATGGCACACTTTAATGATCTCTTCTTGCTCCTCATTTGGTATGCATCTTCTCAATACTTGATCACCACATAGTCTAAAAAGATAAGGGTTATCCCATATGTAGTGCTTCGCATTAACTTTTAATTTCTTCCTTTGGTGCCATGTATAATCCCTTGGCGTATAACCAACAACAAGAAAATTTACCAAATTAGCAAACTAAGGAACAACAACTTTACATATAAATAAGGCACATATATGTTCATCAGGGAACAAATCTAAAATCTCCCCCTTTTTCAATGTGATCGTGCTTAAGTCGAAATAGATGATCTATTATAAAGTTTTATGCCCCTTTCTTATCCTTAAATTCTAAGTTAAATTATTGTAAAAAGAGTACCTATCGATCAACCTTGGTTTTGACTCCTTCTTGGTAAAGATATGTCTCAATGTCACGTAATCGGATCACACCATAATTTCTGCACCCAGCAAGTATGGCCTAAATTTCTTAAACATAAAGACAACTATAAGAAGTTCCTTCTCAGTTGTGGTGTAATTAACCTGACCTCTGGTCAATGTATGGCTCGTATAGTAAATTGCATAAAATACCTTCTCCTTCCTTTATCCCAGCACTACCCTTACTGCAAATCAGTTACATCACACATTAGTTCAAATTGCAAATCCCAATCCAGAAAGAAGATTATTGAAGCTTAAATAGGCCTCTGTTTTAATGTCTCAAATGCCTGCAAACACTCATTAATGAAATGAAAAAGGCCATCTTTCATCCAGCAAATTGGACAAAGGTTTGGCAATTTTGGAAAAATCTTAAATAAACCTGCGGTAAAAACTTGCATGTCCTAAAAAACTCCTAACTCCCTTGACACTAGTTAGGGGTGGAAGTTTCTTTATTACCTCTACCTTGGCCCTATCCACCTCTATTGCCCTTTTTGAAATTTTGTGTCCTAATACAATACCTTCCCTCACCATAAAGTGGCATTTCTCCTAATCCAACACTAGATTGGTCTCCTGACATCTCCCTAGCACTAAATCAAGATGCTTTAAACAACTCTTAAAGTCTCCTTCATAAATAGTGAAGTCATCCATAAATACCTCCATAAATTTCTTTATGAAGCCATGGAATATTGTTATCATGCACGTCTGAAATGTAGATAGTGCATTGCAAAACCCAAAAGGCATTCTCCTATAGGCAAATATGCCATAAGGGTAGGTAAAGGTTGTTTTCTCTTGATCTTTAAGTGCTATGGGAATTTTTAAATATTCCAAATACCCATCTAAAAAATAATAAATCCTATTCTATGCTAGCCTCTCTAACATCTGATCAATAAATGGCAATGGGAAATGATCTTTCCTAGTTGCATTATTTAGCCTCTTATAATCTATACAGACTCTCCAATCCATAACTGTACGAGTTAGTCAAGCTCATTCTTAACCATTGTCACTCCCCATTTCTTCGGAACACATTGCACTGGACTTACCCACTTGTTATCTGAGATGAGATAAATAATACCTAAATCGAGGAGCTTTAATACCTATTTCTTAACTACCTTTTGCATCGCTGGGTTGAGCCGCCTTTAGGGTTGAGATAATGGCTTGTATTCTTCCTTTATCAAAATCCAGTGAGTGCAATAGCTCGGATTGATCCCCTTCAAGTCAGATGTTTCCCATCTAATTGCTTCCTTGTGCCTTTTCAACACTTCGATCAACATCTTTTCTTCAAAACCTATCAATATAGAAGAAATAATCATTGGTTTTCTTTCATTCTCCAAAAATACATATTTCAAATGAGGATAGAGGGGTTTAATTTTAGTTTTTAAATCTCCCTTTTATGGTTGAAACCCTTTTACCTTTGATTCCTCCTTTTCACATTCTTTATTCATTGCAGCTACTATTTCTCTTTCTACTTCATCTAAATCCTCATTCTCTAAAGAATGCATCAAACTCAACTTCAATGGGTCATCTATCAACACCTTCTCCTGAGTTTCCTCTACACATTTTTGCACCTTATCGACAAAATAAATGGACTCCTCTAAATCACTTCATGTCCACTACCAACTCTTCATTGTTAAATCATAGGGTAACCTTTTGACCATGCACGTCAATTAAGGCTTTCATCATGTTCAAAAATGGACTCCCTACAATAAGTGGCACTTTCTTATCCTCCTCCATCTCCATCAGTGCAAAATACATAGGAAAGATGAATTTCCCCACTTTCACCAATAAGTCTTTTATCATCCCTTCCGATTTCCTCATTGACCTATCAACTAGTTGAAGCTTCATTCTCGTCTTCATGAGATCTTCTAAATTCAATTTCCTACACATGAAATATGAAATTAAGTTAATGCTGGCTCCTAGGTCACACAAAGCATTACCAATAAAATTCTTGCCAATTTCACAAGGTAAAGTAAAGCTACCTAGATCTCCCAATTTTTTTGGAATCTTGTTCATGATAATAGCACTACAATTTTCTGTTAGTTGCAAAGTCCCACACCCTTCTAGTTTATTTTACAATAAATTTCTTTTATGAATTTAGCATAATTGACATATGAGCTAGGGCTTCAGCAAAAGGCAAATTGATATGCAATTTCTCAAAGATTTCTAAGAATCTAGCCAATTGCTCATTTTTCTTCTCTTTCCTAGCTATAGCAGGAAATGGCAACCTAATTATATCAAGATCCTCTACATTGCAATTCATTATATTCTTACCCGTGTCTATAATAGGAGCATCCACATTCACCTCTACCCTGGGATTAGAGTTACTGAAGGGATATCACATGGCATAAATATAATGATTATGCAGCGAAAAAAATAAAAATTTTTTATCATACAAGCCATGCAATAACGACATAGAATTGAAAACATACAATTTTAGGGTTTTGATTGAACTTACTTCTTTGAATGCACTTCAAAACTTGATTTTTACAATGACCAGTATATAAGATAAACCTATATACCCTTGAAATCAATCACCAATGCCAAAAGTGTTGCCTTTTACGCCACACCACTATATGTTCACACACACACTTGCAAAGTCGACCTAAAACGAAGAGTGCTAGCTCTAGGTTTTGTATTCGGCAATGGGTATGGTATAAAGATATAAGATTTGATCTTTTTCTTCCTAGGGATTACAATGGCTACCCAAAATACAAGAGAGGAAGAAATAATTCTTTTCCTTGTGAAAATTGCGACAATAAGAGAGAGAAAAAACCTAAATTGGCAAAGTTATTTAATCAATATATATCACTTAGCTAGGGTTTAATATGGATGCCGAAATCTACTAGCTTTTAGGTAGTAATTTTAGCCTCCATCTCTTCCTAATTAAGTGGTATAATTTGATTCAAATACATATAGGATTTTAAACTTTATTAACTTAATTATCTAAGGATAAATAATTAATTATCCAAAGATAAATAAATAATTATCATTATCCTTGTCTTTGCCGTGTTTTTCACTCTCTCATGGACTAAAGTCCATTAGCAATTTAATTACCCATTATCCACATTAATTTGACTTTAAATAAAAGCCAAAATTAATGGCCAATACTCTATTTTAAATATTTTAGGCCCAATGCTTTGTGTACAATCCTATAGGTCCATTTAATATTGACAATGAATTAATAAATAATCCAAATGTTATATATATTCTCTAGCAAGATATTATATCATTCTAAATTAAATAAAAATGTAAATAACATTTAGTGACCTAATGCAATTTTGCATAGTCCCTTACCCATAAATATCAAAATTAATATAAGGTATGGAACTAGTCATCCTTATATATACTAATTTCTTTTTTGATATTCCAGTGACACTAAACTCTCAGATAAATAATGATTATTCATTATTTCATCTCGGTATGGCCATACACTTCTCAATTCACTGATCAAGTGGCCGGTGATATTTTCTCTCTTATCGAAAAGGGTAATCCCTTTACTTCTCTCATGCTCTCTAACATGAATTAGTGCATGCCCAAGCATACCCATACTAGTCACCCTATTACGATTATGTTGGGTGTATGTTAAATTACACAATAATTCATAAAAAGTTTCATAGAGATTTTAGGTCTAAGAACTCGATGCAAAACTTGCAATTGAGAAACACTTATGACTTGTACCATATAGTATTCTCATATGCGAATTGAATCCAGATGCCATGTTCTAAATATGCATCTATGATATCTGATTGACACTCCAGTCCTTACGATTCGTAAGACAGAACTCAACTTATCAAAGAGAGCATACCAGTCTTAATTCATTTGTTATTCCAATAACAATGACTGACTAGGGATATTTAGAATGAAGTCTCAAATATTTCAAGGTCTTACAACCATATGCCTTACACATGATAACTTAAACTAAAACAACATTCTTGGATAGTTTTATCACTTGATATGCAGAGGAATATAATAGATAAAACAAATGCCTCATTTATTAACTTGAATATTTTATAACAATGTATTGGGGCTAGGGCTTATACTAATAGTTACTTACCTTCAGTGTCAGCTCTTCTATACTTGATGATGATGGTGAACATGATTTACCTTTCTTTTCTTTTGATTCTACTTCCTTGCCACTTCTTAGCGTGATTGCTTTGGCTTTCTTTTTTGGATTTCGGTTGACATTTGATTGAAAAACCACAGCCAGGCTTATGGATATAGAATTTACCAATTGTCCAATCTATATCTCTAGGTTCTTCATTGAAGCATCTTGATTACAATTTCGTTGCTTCTATGATTTCTACCTTGTCTTCCGACTAGCCATAAATTGTTGCTGACTATTCACAAATTATTGCTAGCTATTCATGAAGCTAGCTAGCATATCTTTAAGATTTGGCTTATTCTCTTGCACAGGTGGCCTTGGTTGATATCCCGATGGGTGATATGATGATGAACTCTGATTTTGGTTGGAACTTTGGCCTTGATGATGGTGTGATTGATATGGGGCTTGATAATAAGTAGTCACTTGAGGTTGGTAAGATTGACTATGGTTATGGTTAATATTTTGGTTGTAGGGAGCTCTTGCTTGTTAATGTGAGCACAACTAGCAAAACCAAATACAATGGCAATAAGAGAGATGACTTAGTTATGTCTCAAGGACCAACTACAAAAGCAAAGTAAAAAAAAAACTCAAAGAAGCTCTACAAGCTTTCATAAAGCCATTTGTAGAGAAGTTGCAAGTCCAATAGATTAAAGAGGCTAACTTGAACTTTGAAGACCAATTTGGTGTTAATTATTTATGGAACATGTGTTTAATTAATGAAACATGTGTTTGAAGAAAGGAGTTCGGATGAAGCAATAAGAAACGTGAAGATTTATTTTAGTCAGTAGCCATCCACTCGATGGAGTGAAATGTCACTCTACCAAGTCAAAACACCCACTACATGAAGTGGATTTCCATTCTACCAGGTCAGGCAAGTAGACACAAAGAAGACAACAAGCATACACTCGATAGAGTGAAATCTCACTATACTAAGTGACTATCTAGAGAATGTCCACTCAGTAGAGTGGATTTTCACTCTTCGGAGTGCTTAAAAGTCCTGTTATGATTTTTTTTTATTTTTTCCAATTTTTTAGTTTAGAAGGTTCTATTTCAATATAAGTCTTTTTCTTTGATATTTAAACGATTGAAGCTTTGTTACAGATATATAGAGTTTTTGATTAATTAATGATTATTGAGATTATTTCTCTTAGCTTTGCCAACTTTGTGAGAGTTAATGTTTATTGATTCTTACTTTTGCATGAAGAATTAAACTTAGGTAGGATTGCATGATTATGTATGCTTGATTCTATTTCTTTTTGTTTTAATCAATCTATCATAAGCATTTCTATACATATTTATTATTTAGAGGTTTTTTTAGATTGGAGGTTAATTTCTTGTTTATGTTCAAATATTGTGGTATGTTGGCATTCTAGTTTGGCATATAAGCTGGAGTTTCGTATCAATTGGTATTAGAGCACAGGTTAAGGGATAAATTTTTAACTATCTTTTACTTTGAGTTTATCATTTCTATTTGCTTGATTAAAGCTATATGTATAACAAAAAAAAATATTTGTTTCTATACTTGATTGTAGTGGAAAAAAAAGGAAGGAGACGAAAAGCATTGTGATCAAATTTAGGTTACTATCTTACTTAAGTTCAAAATTAAACAAATTTTGAATTTGTTGCTCTTGTTGAATTCAAAAATTGAGCATTTATCTTACAGTTTTGAGTGAATTGCTTTTTAAATTGAATCTATACAACAAGAATTGTGTACTAAAATCTTCACAAATTGGTTGAAGTCATCAATACCAGGTTGGTATTCTTGATTTTAGTTCTAGGTTGCATTTTATTGCATGCTATCTTTGTTTTCTTCTTGTTGAGTCTATATAACTTATGTTTAAACTAAACATTAGGTTTAGTTAGCATTGTATTTAAGTGCATCCATCTTGTTAAATTTCTTTCATTCTAAAGTTATCTAATTGTGTGCCTAAGCTGTTTAGTGGTTCCAATCACACTAGTTTAACACATTTCACATTGTTGAACATCTATATACAATATAGTATATGAAATCTTCTTCTTGTGTACTAATTTCTGATTCTTGTTTAATTTAATCAATTTGCCTCCAGAGTTGGTACCCTACTATTCTTATTAGGTATTCATTATTTCTCTTAATCAATTTACTTAATTATGCATATTTGTTTGAGTTTATTTTTGAAGTATAATTATGAGATATCAATTTGAGAGTTGAGTGACAAACACATGAGGTTGAGTGAATTACCTTTTCTTATTTGTTTACTTTAAGTGACAAGATGTCTAAAATTTATATTAAAGAGGAAATTGAGTTTATGTCTAACAATAAGCTTATTTATAAAACTTTCATGGATAGTTTGCAGAATTTAAATATTAGGATTAATAGTTTAGAAGATAGCCTTGAGCATCCAAGTTTAGACCTATAAGGGAAGAGGAAATAGATCAGTTGTACAATGATAATGGGGAGGAGGAAGATCATTCTTTCCAAGAAGAGCAAAGAGGTTTGATAACCAAATGAAGAGTAAGGATAATAATTTAAGTGCTATTAAGATGAAATTCCACCATTCAAGAATAAAAATGATGTTGACACCTATTTTGAGTGGAAAAGAAAGGTGGAGATGATCTTCAAATACCACCACTGCTCGAAAGAGAAAAAGGTAGAACTTGCCATCATTAAATTTTTTGATTATGCACTAATTTGGTGGGATGAATTGTTGAAAAGTAAGAGGAGAAATGGAGATCTCCTTATCACTTATTGGAAGGAGATGAAAAGAATCATGAAAAAGAAGTATGTGCCTAGCTATTATCATAAGGAGCTCCATAATCAATTACAAAGACTTACACAAGGGTCTAGTTCTATAGAAGATTATTATAAGGAGATGGAGATACTTTTGATTAAAGTAAGCGCAGTAGAGGATGAATATCAAATAATGTTTCATTTTCTAGGAGGTATGAATAGAGAACTTGCTAATGTTGTTGAATTACAACATCATATGGATATGGATGACTTGGTCAACATTGCCATTAAAGTATAAAGACAAAAAAGCAAAAAGGTGATCTTTAAATCTTATTCGAACTCCAATAACAAATGGAATTCAAAGTGGACTAAGGGTGATCCAAAGAAAGAATACACTTCCAAGTACCAGTCAAGTTCTAAAGAGAAAATGGTCACAACTCAAAAAGGTACTTCTGAAACAACCCCTAAGACTAATAGACATAGGGACATTCAATGTTTTAAATGTAAGGGTCGTGGTCATTATGCTAATGAATATGAAAATAAAAAGACCATGATAATAAGGGGGATAAAATTATTTCTGAGTTTGAATCTGATATAATTTAAGAAAAAATTGAGGTCAAATATGCCTGTGAAAGGGTAAACAAAGAAAAATTTCATAGGTCGGTGTAGGTTTGATTAAAACTTTGACTGCACATTCGGGGATGCTAAAGACCTCCAATGGACTTCATATTTCACATAGATGTTATAAATAGTGTAAGTAGACCCAAGGAACTAAAAAATGGCAATTTCAACAGTTCTAAAATTTTAGGTTTCGGGACTTCTACACAAGCCACTAAAGCTAAAAGTATATCGAAACGAAGTCGGAATAGGCTGAAATTTTTATCATATTTTTTTGAATATATACTGACACTCAAAAAAAATTTCAAGGCTATCAAACATCGGGAATGAAATTCATATTTCGGGATGCAAAGTCGAGACTGGGTTATTTGGAGGGTCAAATCTAGGAATTTGACCCTAAAAAGACACATGGGTGACTAATATGGAGTTATGAATAGGTGTGAGTGAGATTAGATCAGTAAGGTGAGCCTAAGTGCATGAATGAGTGACAAGTAGCTAAATTTGAAGCCTTTAAATTCAATAGTAAATGAGAAAATCTTGGCCCTTCCTTTTGTATATAAATATCCCATCATATGAAGATTAGAGACATCTAGAAGTCTCTCAAAAAAATACAGCATCTTCTCCCTCTTTCCCTTAAAAATTCGAACCCCTTTTTTCTCTCTCTCCTTTTCATTTTTCTTCACGTCAAGTTTTTTTTTCTCTAAATATCAAGTCCTAATTGCAATCTAATACTTAGAATTTCATCTTCTTTCACTTAAAAGAGGGCTTGCAACAAGAAAAGGCCAAAAAACTAAGGATTTAAGGTAAAAGCCCTAAAGTGCACTTTCGATATTTTATGAGTTTTAGGTAGAATTTGATAGAGAAATTGTATAGGCATATAGGATAGGACTAGATAATTATAGTTGTAGCTTTAAATTGCTGAAAATGATGAACTAAACTTGTGTTTTGTTTCCTTTCAAATTCGGCCAAAAGAAGATAACAAAGGGGAAGGCCAAAACTAAGGAGGAAAAGGAAAAAAAAAAGAAGAATAGGTGGAAATCAACTCAAATTAAGGTTAGTGGATACAATTTACAATTAATTTCATTTATTTTCATTAATTTCCCTAAATTTTTACATTATGTAACAAAGTATCATTGTGTAAATTGATGAAATAAATTGATATAACTTGATAAAATGATAGAATAACCTAACATAAACTTAAAATAGTGAAGAAAACCAAGTGTAAATGTATGAACCCTTGGTGGCCAAATGGTATACATTGAATAAATGTGAAGTATGCTAATGTTAAATGGAATATTTAGTTGTAATTGGACAATATAAGGTATGAGGAAGACATTAGACTTGAGGAAAGTGAAAAATAATAAATGTATATGAATATGTATAAGTGTACATAATGATGAAAGTTTATGATACTTGAGAATTTGTGTGCAAATTAAGTATATTATGATATAATGATACTTAAATAGATTTAGTAACATGTACGCCATAAAAAGGAAGGATAAAATATTGTGGCGATGAAAAATTTCCAAAAGGCCGAAGGGAATACATAAGGATAATGGCATGTTTTGGCTTTACTTTTGTGATATTATGTGTATATATGGGAAATGTGCAATTAATAAGCCTAAAGGAACAAAAATTAACTCATGAAAATGATAATATAATGTAATTAGTATGTATAATAGTGTACAATTAATATAAGGTATGAAAATGTAATGATTTATTATGCCCTTAGTGTCAGTGGGTAACCCAGGACTCTAGGATAGTATAGCTAGCCATAGAGGCACTTATCCCATGTGTTCTATTACTATAGTGCCATTTACTGCTACTGTACTGGGGAATATCGATTATATTGTTAGCCGGCTCACTATTGATACATTGGAGAGTAGCCACATACCCCTAAGTGGAATGGACACTCCCACCTACTGGATTTGCTTATCTGTTTATCCGATTCGTGATTTTTCTACTTTCGTCAACTAGGGAAAAATGGTAATTTTGTGTAAAACTGTGTAAAAATGGTATTTACAGCTTTAAAAATGTTAAAAATATGAATAAGAATGAATTAAAATGAAAAAAGAGGTATATATGTGCAATAAGGGTAAAAATATAATTACGCAAATAGGAAAAAAGTTATTAAAATTATTGAAATAGTAAACTGGATTAAAAAGGGCAAAATCATAAATAAGGAAAAATTATAGGGACCAAACCCAAAATTATAAGGACTAAAATATAATTTGTACAATTAAGATCAAATGGGAATTAAAGGAAATTAACCGAATCAAAATTGAAGTTAAATTAATTAATTAAAAAAGTCAAAATTTGGAAAAAGTCAACTATAGGGATATAATGATAATTTTTCACCTGAACTGAGAAATTACTGAAATTAAATAAGAAATAATTTTTTTAAATAATTAAAGGAGAAATTTAGTATGAGGGGAATAAATTTGAAATTTATTTAGCTATAAGAATTTAATTAAAATAATAATGAATTAATTCACATAAATGAATATAATAAATTGAGTAAAATTTTATGTAAATGTATCAACCACTAAGCAATTATGTTGCTTAGAGTGTAGTTTATTGTGACTACACGCAGGGACAGGTACCACAAAGCTAGCACCTGAAGGGATTATTGTGGCATATACCTAGAGAGAGAAAGTCTTTTGATTAGGTTATGTAATTATATGTAAATATTATGACAGTTATGAGAATTTTTGTAATCGGGCATGTAATATTAATATTTGTGAATTTGATAGATGCTATGAATGGATATAATGTGAAGTATGTGTGGATATGAATGACTGTGAGTATGTATGATGAGATGGAATTATAGAAGTGTTGTGTGTTGTTGGTTGGAGTTCGGGAGTAGGAGGAAATTATATTGGGAGTGTAATTTGAATTTTTACAGGTTTGGGTAGCACGATAATTAAGCCGTCATGCTGCCGAAATTTTATTTAATGGAATAGTGTCTTAATTATAATAGGAATATTAATAAGATAATACGGACTAAGAGAAGTATATAGACGGTGTTACATTAAATGGTATCAAAGCATGGCTTAGGCGATCCTAAGATCGAAGTCAATATATGTGAAACTGACTGGGGAAGAATGAATGGGTATATAATATGTGTACATGCCACGTTATTGTAATATAAATGCTGGAATTTGAAGCTTACCTACCCCTTGTGCATTTCAGTATTGGCAATGGCTTCCAGCTCTCGGCAGATTGCTGAGTTGGCAAGCGATGCTGAGAGTGAGGCTTCTACGAGCCCAGAGACAATAGAGTTGATCCCGAGCACTAGATCGCAGCAGTCCTCCCAGCACACTCCTGTACTAGTGCATCAGGTTCCTTCGCCTTCTGCACTAGCTGACCTTATGCAGATGATGGCAGAGTTTTTCTAGAGATTTCAGCCTCAGCAGCATGCACCACCTCAGCCATCCAGGAGATCTATATTGGAGCAGTTAAAGCGATTGGGTGAAAAGGACTTTTATGGCCGAGAGCCAATTACAACGACGCAGGTAGAAGAATGGCTTAACAAGATAGAGAGACTATTTGAAATCACCCACAGCATGCCAGAAGAAATGCTTGAGGGAGTAGTTGCACTATTTTAGGGATCTGTTTACATTTGGTGGGACACAGTCAGACGTCATACCCCACCAAAAAAGGTTACCTAGGACTACTTCTATTAGCAATTCTAAAACAAGTACGTGGGCAAAGAGTATTTGAGATCTATGGAGTATGCTTTTTGGCGATTGTGCCAGGGTAGTCAGATGGTCCAGGAATATACCAAGAATTTTAGAGACTCAGCTTCTATATGAGGGATTACAAGTTTCCAATAGAAAAGATGTGCAAGCTGTTTGAAAGAGGCCTCCACAATGATTTGAGGAAGATTCTGGCAGTGTGAGAGTATACAAATAGAAAGGAGCTAGTAGATACAGCTATTAAAATGGAGATTGTTCACCAGGAGAAAGTGAGTAGATGGGCCAAATTTCAACAGAGGAGGAGACCAATTTCAAGAGCTTATGGTAGTGGATCTAGTAAAAGAGCCAAGGGTTCTACCGTAGCTCCCCCTCAGGATTCTTTAGCTACTCCAGCAGCTAGTCAGCATACCACAGCATGGGCGCCCTCTTCTGTAGCATTGGTATGTAATGCCCCTCGAGGCTAGGGTTTTAGTATATCTGAGATACCAGTTTGTGAGCACTACAGGCATCGACATTCGGGTGATTGCTGGAGGTTAACTGGGGCATGTTTAAGGTGTGGATCTCGAGAGCACTTGGTGAGAGATTGCCCCAAAGTATAGACACAGACCACTACACCAGTTGCACAGACTTCTACAGGCAGACAGGGTGCTCCTTCAGCCCGAGGTAGAGGTAGATCCAGTAGGGCTATATCAAGCCAAGATAGTGCTCCAGCTCTAGATAGGCCACCTTTAGTCAGGATTTATGCAGTCAGAGCCTAGGAGGACTAGGATGCATCAGATGTGATTATAGGTAAATTTTACCTATTTGATGATGTTGTTTGTGCACTAATAGATCCCAGGTCCACACTTTTATATTTGAGCACCAGAGTGCACAGGGAAAAGGGTTAGAAAAAGCACAATTAGATCAAAATATTCTGGTGAGTAATCATTTGGATCACAATGTGCTGGTGAATAAGGTTTATAGGGATTGTCCTATCCAGATATAGCAAGCTACTTTCCCTGCAAATCTGATCGAACTTTCATTCCACGAGTTCGATGTTATCTTGGGGATGGATTGGCTTCATGAACACCCGATGATTGTTGACTATCACTTAAAAGGAATCCCCTTGAAAACCCCGTAAGATCAAGAGATTATGGTTCTAAGGGAAAGATCTAACTTCCTATCCAATGTTATTTTAGCCACTATAGCAGACAAGTGTATTAAGAAAGGGTGTGTAGCTTATTGGGCTTTTATCACTGAATCTAAAGCCCAGAAATCGGAAGTTAGTGATGTGCCCACAGTTAAAGACTTTCTTGATGTCTTTCCTAATGATTTACCAGGATTGCCTCCAGCAAGGCAAGTTGAATTCAGCATTGATATGTTACTTGGTACAACACCTATCGTCATGGCTCCTTATTGTATGGCACCAGCTGAGTTGAAAGAACTGAAGATTTAGCTATAAGAACTGTTAGAAAAAGGCTTCATCCGCTCGAGTGTCTCTCCCTGGAGAGCTCTAGTGTTGTTTGTGAAGAAGAAAGATGGATCTCTTAAATTGTTTATTGATTATAGGCAACTGAACAAAGTCACCATCAAGAATAAATATCCATTACCTAGAATTGATGATCTATTTGATCAACTGAAGGGTGTCACACATTTTCAAAGATTAACTTGAGATCGGGCTACTAGCAGCTTGGAGTGAAAGAAGCAGACATTCCAAAGACTGCTTTTTGTATGAGATATAGGCATTACAAGTTTGTAGTTATGCCTTTTGGCCTTACTAATGCATTGGTTGTTTTCATGGACTTTATGAATTGCATCTTTCACCCTTATCTGGATTAGTTTGTGGTGGTATTTATTGATGACATTCTAGTATATTCCAAGACACCAGAGGAGCATGATCAGCATCTAAGAATTATACTATAGACTCTGAGGAACAAGCTGCTATATGCTAAATTCAATAAATGTGAGTTTTGGCTGAATGAAGTTGCTTTCCTTGGTCATGTGATTTTAGCAAAAGGCATCAAAGTAGATCCCAAGAAGATTGAAGTCGTTCTTGATTGGAAGCCACCTAAAAATGTTTTAAAAGTTTGAAGCTTCCTTGGCTTAGCTGGGTATTATAGGCAGTTTGTGAAAGGATTCTCTATGATAGCCTCCCCACTTACCAAACTGCTACAAAAGAATACAAGATTTGAGTGGACTAAAAAGTGCCAACAAAGTTTCAAGATGGTTGGAACTCATCAAAAACTATGATTGCTTGATTGACTACCATCCTGGTAAAGCAAATATGGTAGCTGACACCCTTAGCAAGAAATACTTAATGGCCTTACGAGTAATGAAAGTGAAGTTGAATGTAGCACAAGATGGAGCACTTGTTGAAATGCAAGTAAAACCAGATTGGCTTCAATAGGTAATAGCTGCTTAGAGGCAAGATGATAGGTTAGCGTCTATTATCTCCCATCTGCAAGTGTAAGCAGGTAAAAGCATCGAGTTTTCACTTGGCTGTGATAATTGTCTTTATTATAAAGGCAGAATATGTGTACCCAATGATGCAGAATTGAAGAAGAACATCCTGATAGAAGCTCACAGTAGCCCCTATACTATGCATCCCGGTAGTAACAAGATGTACCAAGAACTGAAGAAATCATACTGGTGGCCAGGAATGAAGAAAGAGACAGCGAATTTTGTGATCAAATGTCTAATATGTCAATAAGTCAAGGCTGAACACCAGGTGCCTTCAGGATTATTGCATCCTATCACTATACTAGAATGGAAATAGAAACAGATTACTATGGATTTTATAGCTGGCTTACCACTGACAAGAAGACATCATGACTCCATCTGGGTAATTGTGGATAGGATGACTAAATCATCTCACTTTCTTCTAGTGAGATCGGATTTCTCTTTATCCAGATTTTCAGAAATTTATATGAATGAGATTGTGAGACTTCACAATGTTCCAATATCCATAATTTCTAAAAGGGACCCACGGTTCACTTTTAGATTCTAGCAAAAACTTCAAGAAGCACTGGGAACCCGCTTAGACTATAGCACGGCCTTCCATCCACATACAAATAGCCAATCCGAGCATATTAGAAGACATATTACGGTGTTGTGTGCTAGAGTTTGATGGCAATTGGGAGAGATATCTTCTATTAGCTGAATTTGCTTACAATAATAGCTACCAGTCTAGCATTAAAATGGCATCATATAAAGCATTGTATGGGAGGAAATGTAGAACGCCCTTATGCTGGACAAAATTGAGTGAAAACAAGCCAGTGGGACCCGATCTGATCAAAGAAATAGAGGAAAAGGTTAAGCTGATCAGAGATAATCTAAAGGCAGCCATAGACTGACAGAAATCATATGAAGACTTAAAAAGAAGAGACATAGAATTCAACGTGGGGGATAAGGTATTTCTAAAGGTTTCACCATGGTGAAAGGTTCTCCATTTTGGTAAAAAGGGTAAGCTTAGTCCCAGATTTATCGAGCCCTATGAAATAACACAGCGTGTGGGACCAGTGGCGTATAGGTTAAAGCTACCTTCTGAATTAGAAAGGTTTTATGATATATTTCATGTTTCTATGCTAAGAAGATATCATTTGGATCTTTTTAATGTCATTACATCAAAAGCAATACAATTGAGACCTGACATGTCCTATGATGAATAATTGGTTAAAATATTAGCACGGGAGATCAGACAACTACGAAATAAGCAAATCCCTTTAGTCAAAGTGCTTTAGATGCACCACAATATTAAGGAAGCTACCTAGGAACCAGAAGAGACAATAAGACAACAGTATCCTCATCTATTCGGTTCAGGTAAATTTCAAGGTTGAAATTTTTATTTAGAGGGGGAGTACTATAACATCCCTAAATTTGCATATGTCATGCATAGCATGTTATTGAGTATGATTAATTACCCTAGGATAGATTTCAAAGTGATCAGGATTGAATAAGACAAAAAATATTAAAAATTGTACAGGGTTAAACATGCCTGAGCCAAGGAAATCCGATGATGGATGATCCGGCAGGCAGTGTGAGCTAAAGATAGATTATGAAAGTACATGTTAAACGGAGTCTAGTGGTATAATTTGAGAAGAAATTGAGGTCAAATAAGCCGCTGAAAGGGCAAACAAAGAAAAATTTTACGGATCGGTGTAGGTTTGACCAAAACTTTGATTGCACATTCGGGAACTCTAAAGACCTCTAATGGACTTCATATTTCACACACATGTTATAAATAGTGTAAGTACACCCAAAGAACTAAAAAATGGCAATTCCGGCAATTTTGGAATTTCGGAGTACGAAATGGCTGCACAGGTTGCCAAAGCTACAAGTACATCGAAATAATATTGGAATGGGCTGAAATTTTTACCATATGATTTTGAATATATATTGACACTCGGGCCAAAATTTCAAGGCAATCCGACATCAGAAACAAAAATTCATATTTTAGGGTGCAAATTTGAGATCGGGTCATTTAGAGGGTCATATCCAGGAATTTGACCCTAAGAAGACACATGGGTTACTAATATGGAATTATAAATAGGTGTGAGTGAGCTTAGATCAGTAGGGTTAGCCTAAGTGCAGGAATGAAGGAGAAGTGGCTAAATTTAAAGCCTTTAGATTGAATAGTAAATGAGAGAATCTTGGCCCTTCCTTTAGCATATAAATAGCCCATCATATGGAGATTAGAGATATCTATAAGTCTCTCAAAAATTACAGTATCTTCTCCCTCTTTCATTCAAAAATCTGAACCCCTATTTTTTCTCCCTCCTTTCCATTTTTCTTCACTTTAAGCTTTCTTTCTCTAAATCTCCAGCCCTAATTGCAGCCTAATAGTCATAATTTCAATTCTTTCACTTAGAAGAGGGCTTGCATCAAGAAGAATCCAAGAAACTAAGGATTTAAGGTAAAAGCCCTAAAGTGCACTTTTGAGATTTCATGAGTTTTAGGTAGAATTTGATGGAGAAATTGTATAGGCATATAGAATAGGACTAGATAATTATAGTAGTAGCTTTAAATTGTTTGAAATGATGAACTAAACTTATGTTTTATTTCCTTCCAAATTCGGCCAAAAGAAGATAACAAAGGGAAAGCCCAAAACAAAGGAGGAAAAGGAAAAGAAAAAGAACAATAGTTGGAAATCAGCTCAAATTAAGGTTAGTGGATACAATTTACAGTTAATTTCATTTATTTACATGAATTTCCCTAAATTTTTACATTATATAACAAGGTATCATAGTGTAAATTAATGAAATAAATTGATATAACTTGATAAAATGATAGAATAACCTAATATAAACTTGAATTAGTGAAGAAAACCAAGTGGAAGTGTATGAACCTTAGGTGGCCGAATGGTATACATTGAATAAATGTGAAGTATGTTAATGTTAAATGGAATATTTAGTTGTAATTGGACAATATAAGGTATGGGGAAGACATTAGACTTGAGAAAAGTGAAAAATAATAAATGTATATGAATATGTATAAGTGTACATAATGATGGAAGTTTATAATACTTGAGAATTTATTTGCAAATTAAGTATATTATGATATAATGATGCTTAAATGGATTTAGTAACATGTATGACATAAAAAGAAGGATAAAATATTATAGGGGTGAAAAATTTTCAAGAGGCCAAATGGAATACATATGGATAATGGCATGTTTTGGCTTTACTTTTGTGATATTATGTGTATATATGGGAAATGTGCAATTAATAAGCCTAAAGGAACGAAAATTAACTCATGAAAATGTTACTATAATGTAATTAGTATGTATAATATTGTACAATTAATATAAGGTATGAAAATTTAATGATTTATTATGCCCATATTGTCAGTACCTTAGGATAGTATGGCTAGCCATAGGAGCACTTACCCCGCGATGTTCTGTTACTGTACTAGGGAATACCGATTATATTGTTAGTCGGCTCACTACTGATACATTGGGGAGTAGTTGCATACCTCCAAGTAGTATGGACACTCTCACCTACTGGATTTGCTTATTCTCTTATCCGGTTCGTGGTTTTTCTACTATCGTCAACTAGGGGCAAAATGGTAATTTTATGTAAAACTGTGTAAAAATTGTAATTATGGATTTAAAAATGTTAAAAATATGAATTAAAATGAATTAAAATGAAAAATGAGGTATATATGTGCAATAAGGGCAAAAATATAATTACGCGATTAATAGAGGGTAAATTGGACTATTAATAGTGAAAATTGATTAAAATGATTGAAATAATCAACTGGATTAAAAAAGGGCAAAATTGTAAATAAAGAAATATTATAGGGACCAAATCATAATTTTCCACTTAAAGAAAATTTTTTAAGACTAAAATGTAATTTGTACAATTAAGGTCAAACGGGAATTAAAGGAAATTAACCAGGTCAAAATTAAAGTTAAATTAATTAATTAAAAAAGTCAAATTTTGGTCAAATTTTGAAAAAAGTCAACTATAAAAACACTATGGTAATTTTTCATCTGAACTGAGAAATTACTGAAAATAAATAAGAAAGAATTTTTTTAAATAATTGAAGGAGAATTTTTGTATGAGGAGTATAAATTTGAAATTTATTTAGCTATAAGAATTTAATTAAAATAATAATTAATTAATTCATACAAGTGAATACAATAAATTGAGTGAAATTTTATGTAAATGTATCCACCATTAAGTGACTATATTGCTTAACGTGTAGTTTATTATGACTACGTGCACAGACAAGTACCACAGAGCCAACACCTGAAGAGATTATTGTGGCATATACCTAGAGAGAGAAAGTTTTTTTATTCGGTTATGTAAGTATATGTAAATATTATGACAGTTATGAGAATTTTTGTAATCAGGCGTGTAATATTAATATTTGTGAATTTGATAGATTGTATAAATGGATATAATGTGAAGTATGTGTGGATATGAATGACTGTGAGTATGTATAATGAGATGGAATTATAGAAGTGTTATGTGTTGTTGATTGGAGTTCGAGAGTAAGAGGAAATTATATTGGGAGTGTAATTTGAATTTTTACAGGTTTGGGTAGCACGATAATTAAGCCATCTTGCTGTCGAAATTTTATTCAATGGAATAGTGTCTTAATTATAATAGGAATATTAATAAGATAATATGGACTAAGAGAAGTATATAGAGGGTGTTACACTTTAATGGTTGAATGACAGTGGAGAAGTTAAAGTGACCATACATGTAACCATATTGTTTTCAATTGGAAAATATGAAGATAGGGTCATTTGTGATGTGGTACCTATACATGCTAGTCATATTTTGCTAGGAAGACATTGGCAATCTGATATGCATGTAATTCATTGTGGATTTAGAAATAGATACACTTTTGAGTTTAAGGAATGTAAACACACACTTGTCCCTTTGTTACCTAAAGATGAATATGCAGATCAAGTTAAGATACAACAATCTGTAAAACAGGTAAAAGGAAGTGAGACAAAAAAGAAAAATAAGGGAAAAGAGGCCAGTAGTTAAAAGAATAAAATTAAAGGCCCAATGGTGAGTGACTACACTAGTGAGAAAAAGAAAGAGAGAAGTGCAGCAGAGAAAATGGTAATAAGTGCTAAAGTAAAAGGAGCGATGAGTGAGTCGAGTGAAAAGGTTAGTAAATACTCTTTTTATGCAAAATAGAGAGAGTTAAAGAGTGCATACATAGGTAAGAGAGCTTTAGTACTTTTCAAGTTTAAGGAAAATTATTTTTTTGAAACTGACCTTAACCCAAATTTATCTAGTTCTTTTTCTAAGATGTTGCAAGATTACAAAGATGTTTTTCCTGAAGAGATGCCACTAGATTACCACCAATCAGAGGGATTGAACATCAAATAGATTTTGCTCCTGGTGCACAAATTTCAAACTATCTAGCTTATCAAAGCAATCTAGAGGAAACAAATGATTTGTAAAGAGAAATGGAGGAACTTTTAGCAAAGGGACACATGAGAAAAAGCCTCAGTCCTTGTGCCATATCAGTTCTTTTGGTACCTAAAAAGAATGGAACCATGCGTATGTGCATTGATTATCTAGCAGTTAACAAAATCACTGTAAAGTATCGCCATCCCATTCCTAGGTTAGATGATATGCTTAAAGAGTTAAATGGTGCTATAATATTCATTAAAATTGACTTAAAAAGTGGTTATCATCAAATTAGGATGAAGTTAGGTGATGAGTGAACAACTGCCTTTAAGAAAAAATATAATTTGTATGAATGGTTGGTTATGCCTTTTGGTTTGACTAATGCACCCAGTACATTTATGAGGATCATAAACCATGTTTTGCATGAATTCTTAGGTAAATTTGTTATTGTGTATTTTGATGATATTTTGATTTACATCAAAAACTTAGATAAACACTTAAGGCATGTTGAACTTATGTTAAAAGTTTTGAGGGAACAACAATTATATGCTAATTTGAAGAAACGCATATTTTGTGTTGATAGTGTTTTTTTCTTAGGATTTGAAGTGAGTGCAAGTGTTGTAGAGGTAAACAATGAAAAGGTTAATGCTATCCAAAAATGGCCAACACCTAAAAATGCAAGCTCATCCTCCCCATACCCAAATAGGAGTTAATTAACCTAAAATTATATATATGAATTCGGGATAACCCTTTTAACCCAAACGTTCCATTCTAGAGTAAGCTATTCTAAACATAAGACATCCCATTCTGGAGTAAGTCCTATGAATATCCTATGCACGAGTCTAGAATCCTAGATATGGTTTTCTTTCCCATTCAGGAGCCAAACAACTCAACATCTATCCATTTTACTCCTAACTCTAGTTCTAATACCATAAATTCCATAACCCATTGAGTCCCATTCCAGAGCAATCTCAAGATCACAACAAATATAGTAGAAAAATAAATTAATATAACATTTATAGTGTTCAAACATCCAAATAATTTATCCAAACAAGATATCATGATACAATCATTCATCCAATTTAGATAAATCACTCAAAATATCAAAACCCAATAAATATCAATGAAACAACAATAAAATGAACCATTCATATATATATATATATATATAAACTCAAAATTGTTCAATATTCATATTGTGTACTCATTACCCATTACAAAATAAGAAAATAAGAGGATAAAAAAACCCAGAAATTCATGTGAGGAAGAAACCCAGCTGAATACCAAGCTTCCTTCTCCAAATCTCCAATGAGATGTGAGCTTTAATAAAAACTGAAATCTAATATGTTTTTGAGTTTTATCTATGTATTTTTGTGTAAATCTATGTATTTTCAAATATAAATCTAAATCTAAGTGTATACGAATGAAGAAATGGAAAAACAAAAGCAAGAGAAAACCCTAGATCTCAAGAAAAAATAATCTCTTATCCAAACATAAAAATCTGGTTTATATAGGCCTGAAAAGGTCACTGTCAGTAGTAAATTTTTGCTTACCGTGACAAGTTGAAAAACTGCCTCTGAACTGAGATGGGTTACGGTAAGCACTCTTTCCATACTAACCATGATATAATCTTTAATTTACTTGTAGAGTGAGAAATACAGACCTTATGGTTGAAACCATTTTTCTGCTGACCGTGACATACAGTTCCCTTACATTCTAAATTGATATGTGCATACCTCACGGTCATTTCAAAATTACTGCTGACCATGAGATCTACTCTTTGGCTCTGGATTGGAAAAATGACTAAGTCACGGTAAGCATAGAATCTATACTGACCATGACATAATTTAAATGGTACGTTTCTGTAATGCTCTAAAAATTGCCGATCTCATGATTAGTGCCACCCGAGGCCTACCGGGCTCATAAACTTTTTTATTCATCATTGAAAAGTACTATTTATGATGAGTTTGGTGGTATAATTTGGATTGAAATTGAGATCAAATAGGCCTCCAAAAGTGAAAAATAAAATAAATAACCAGGACCGATATAGTTGACCGAAAACTTTGACCGGCTTGAAAATATTCCATGGACTTTATAAAATTATTTTGATTGCACCAAATCATTAAAAATTATGTATATGAATTTTTGGATGGGTAAAATAAATTTTTTTAAGACTTTGAAAATTCAACTTTCGAATTGTAAAATATACATTCGGGTTAAGTTTGATATCGAAACGATCTCAGATTGATCCAAAATTTTAAATATGACCTAATTAATATTTTTAGAAATTTTTAGTATAATTTTTATCAAAAATTAATAACTAAAAGTATTTTGGCCAATTATATTGTGGTAAATGGTATTGGATCCACTTTAGACTTAATTACTTTTGTCCTAAAGTAGGTAAGCCACATTTATGGGAAAAAAGGGAGACTTTATCTCCTGGTTATCTCTTCTCATTTTCTGGCCATGGCTTTCTCTTCTTCTTCATTCATTTTTCTTTATTTTCAAGGCTTAATCCTTAGGATTTTTACCCCTTAATTTCATCCAAATAATCTCAAATTGCTTCTCCTCTATCTTTGGTTGCCTATAGTGGTAAAAGAAGCTAAAAATAACCCATTTCATCAAATGAGTATTTTGATAAGTTTAGGAAAAAATGAGTTTTTCTTGATAATTTGGTTATTTAAGTATTCATTATGATTTTGTAAATGTTATTTGGGTGATAATTGATTGAAATCATGGTGAATTTTAGATATAAAAATGCTGCCAAGTAGAGAATCAAGGTGAGGGAAGCAAATTAATCAAAGATAAGGGCAAAAGTAAATTTGTTGAGTGATTTGGAGTGAGATTATATAAGTGAACAACTCAAAACTCTTTAATTTAACATATATGTTGTGTATATAATCAGAAAAGTTTAGGTTAATTATGGATTAAATTAAAATTAAACTTAGAATTGAGAAATTGAATGTTGAATTAATTGAATTATGACATTTAATTAAAATTTAGACATGACTAATTTAAGGGGAAATTTTGGCAACATTAAAAAAATTAGGGACTAAAAATGTAATTTTACGGATTAAATTGAAATAATTGAAAAATATGTGGTTATATGTTTATTGTGATTAAATTGAGTAGAAAATACAATTTAAAAGGAAAATTGATATAATGTAATTTAATATGGACTTGAATAACTGTGTATGGATTGAATAGTCTTAATTGAAAATTTTGGTATTTTTGAAATATTGATACTGTTTCTGATAATGTATATCAGTTATTATTGTAATACCATGAATATGTAATGATGCATTGAAAAAACTATATTATATTGTAATGACGATTTGCCCTTAGTATTAGATGTGAAATCAGCAATTAGGATGTGCATGGCTAGCCACATGGACATTATTGTAACCATGATAGCAAATCATGGCGACTTGCATAGTGATAATCTCGATATATTTTCACGACTGTATTGGAGTTTTTGGGGAAAAAAAGAAAAGAAAAAAAATAAATGTGTATAATTAATAATACTGAAGTACTAGGATCCACGTGATCCATTGTTCCGCTCATCCTATTCAGTTATATATTTCCATGGTATACTAGGATAAAAAGCATACAAATATTGTATGGGCAAAACATAAAAATATTGTAGAGGCAAAAGCATAAAAATATTGAAATATAATAGAAAATCATAAAAGAAATGATAAACAAATAAAATAGGACAAAAGTGCATTTTTAAAACTTTAGGGACTAAAGTAAAAATTTATTCCGATATTGTGAAATCAGAATATAAAGTGATACAAATTTGAGAATAAAACTTGAAAAATCATAATTGAGAATGAATTTTTCAAGTAAGGGCAAAATAGTAATTTTATCAATAAAAGAGAAATTTAGAATTTAATAGAAAAAAATTTGTGTAAAAAGTAATTATAATGAAATTAACCGATGAAAAAGAAATAATGAAGTGTAAGTATGAATAACATGAATGAACCGTAGTGAAATTCTGGGGTTTAGGTTTTGTGTTATACAATCTTGTGGAGTTTATAAATATTGTCGGAGGTTGGGTTACATGTTTGTGATTATTTGGAAGCATTTTTTTAGCTTTTGCAGGAAGGTAGAATTTGAATTTCAGCCGTTATGCTGTCCAAATTTTTGTAAATTAAATAATAATATATTTAAAATGTGGGACTGACAAAGAATTTGGATGTTATAAAGAAGGATAATTTAATAATTTATGGAGCACTGCAGTGTATTGTGACACCATTACTCGGATCAATATCCAATTATCGGATGTTACAATTTTAGCATGAAGCACTAGGTCACAATTAGCACTTAGAACCTGCTGACCGTGAGGTACATGCAAAAATTGCAATTAAGCACAAAAATCCATCAAAAGTCCTCCAAAACAACAAAAGGTAAGATTTATTGAATTTGGACAGAAATTATTGAATTCAAGCAAAACAAAGCAAAAGATAATGAAAAGACACTTAAAACTATACTGAAATTGACTAAAACTAGGCACTGAATTAGAGTTATCATTTTATTTTCATCTTTAGTCTTTATGATGCCTTTTAATTTACGTTTTCCTTTTCGCATTTATCTTTGAATTTATTTCCATTTTATTATCTTTTTGAATTAAAATTTACAGGTTTACTTTCCAAATTATTAATTTTTGCCCTTGTTCTTTTAGTTACTTGTAAAATTACTGTTTGCCCTTATAATATTTTGCTTTCCTTCATTAATCCTCTTTTTATCAATCTATTTAGGTCACACTAATTTTTACAGTTTATTCCACATTTGTCGTCCCTTATCTTCCTAATTACATTTTAATCATTCTTTTATTCTTTATGTACACCTAAGTCACTTACACCCACTTATTTACAATTTCAACTATTTTCAATCATTAATTACATAATTACCCTTTTTGTATCTTTTTTTTATCTTCTTTTCCCAATGCACATTTTTAATTCTTGTAATATATTCACACAATGGCAAATTATTATTTGGTCCTTATTAACTTCATTCTTTGCTCATTTTCAGCCTTGATAATTCGAATTTATATTCTTAATTTTCTAATTACCTTTTAATTCCTTTTTAGTCCCCATAACTTTATTTTATTTTATATTCATCTGCTATTACGTAAATTTTACATTTGATCCCTTTTGTATTATTTATTACACTGCCCTTCAATTTACGCCTTGGTCCTTAAGATTTCTTCATATAGGGGTAAATTACCATTTGGACCCTATTGATTTCATATATTTTCATCCTTTTTATCATTTTATCCCTTTTAACTCCATTTCTTTACATTTATGCCCCTATTAATCACTTAACCTTACTTTCTTACTATTTATTTTTTTAATAAATTATTTTATTTATCATAGTTCCTTAATTTTATTCTAATTTCATTATAATTTACAATTTTAGTATTAATTAAGCATACCAATTATATTAATTCGAATTCTAATATAAGTAACTTACCTATTTTAATTTACCAATTAAAATCTCATCTCATTTAAATTTTTAATTACTTTTAATCATTTTTCAAATTTACCAAACTTCCTTAATTACTTACTTTATATATAATAATTCTTTTTTTAATACAAATTTTCACTATTATCTTTAATCTAGAGTAAAATTTCACTTTTACCCCTTGATATTTTCATCTTTATCAAAATAATATTTATTATCTCCATTTTTTATCAAAATTACATCTAGATCCCTAACTTTTATCAAAATGATATTTATGTCTTATCTTTTATCAATATGACATCTAGATCCCATCTTTTACCAAATTGACATCCAAGTTCCTTCTTTTATTAAAATGACATATATGTACTTTCTTTAACTAAAATGATATCTATGTCCCAATTTTCATCATAATTACCTTTTTAGCCATAATTTCTCTTTTTAAAGCATTTTCACCATATTTTTACATTTTTTATCCATAAATTACATTTCATTTCATTTTAGTCCGTAAATTCATTTCTTTTACCAAAATTATAATTTAGCCCATATTTTTACACCTTTTCACTAAATTACGATTTTACCCTCCATTTACCAAGTTTATTTCACAATTTCATTTTACCCTTTTTAACTACAATTTTGTCATCTTTAGATCACTTTACCCTTAAATACCTATTTTACCATATTTTTTTCCATTTTAATCCTTAATTGCCATCTTTGTTCATTATTTACCATTTTCTTCCATTTATTGTCATATTATCGTTATTTTAGTTTTGCCCCCAGTAGTTTTTAACGTAAATGAAACCCTTGAGTTGGACAGGTGGGATATGGACCCATAAATCTAGAATAAGTTGAGGTAATCACATGGAGGGCCAATGCCTCAATTAGCAATATACTATTTTTCCTTTCTCTTTTTCTTATTTCTATTTTTCATATTTATGGTGTGGAACCACCTTTGGTCTACTCATGCAAGTCGTTATGACTCGCTACTATGGTGAATGTCCCTATGGCTAGCCATTGTATCCTATACCTCTAACTTTGATACTAAATACTAAGGACAAAACTAATTTCTTAGCATCCACATAAAACATGCATAATTTACACATTTTCTCACATTTTCACATTATGCATGAATTTGATTTAACACCATACACATTTTCATCCATTTAACATGTAACATCATTTCCATGCATAAAATCATTGTAATCACATTAATTTCACCCTTTATACTATTCGGCTACATAAGGTATCATACCATCCAAGTTTCATTTGATGCCATACATTACTCCTACTATGTTATTAAAGCATAAATCATAGTCATTTAACATTATTCCATCATTTTCAATATTTATCCCTTTATAACTCCATTCATTTTCATTCGGGCAAAAATAGTGACATACCTTCCAAATTTTTTTTCATGCCATTTATAGTTCCTTTCATGTTCTTAAGATTTAAATTGCATGTATCTAACATAACTTCATAATTTTCATCATTTATTCTTCCTTATATCCATTCATTACCATTCTGCTATCTTAGTGTCACACACATACAAATTTTTATAATTCACCAAACACATTCCTATTATGTTTTTCATGTATATTAAACATGATTCTAGCCTTAATCATTTTAATTCTTTACCTAGCTTTAATTTTACTTGCTTACATAATAAGTTTCATAACTAATGTACTATTTTTAATCATATTTTCATACATTTGACATCACATAACTCATTATTAGTCATCTAATTACATTAATTTACCATTATTTTGAATTAAAGTTCACATTACATAATTAATCCCTAGGTGACATAATAAGTTCCTAAACCATTTTAGTACATTTAATAATTGTCTCATGTAATTTTCATACCAAATCAACCATTTAACATTTAATTTTGCTGATCTACCTTTAATTGGAATTTAGATATAACATATAATTAAAAGCCCTAAAACACAAAAATGAGATTTTCATGAAATAAGTTAGTTTAGGTATCCACATACCTATTGTTCAAGCTTCGTCTATGTTTACCCTTCCTTTTTCACCTTTTCCTTCCATTATTCCTTTGATTTCACTTAAAATTCAATTGGACCAAATCAGGACCAACCACTTTGGGTCCAACCAATTGATCCAATTATTTTGCTACCACTTATCTTACTCAAATTTTTATAAAAATAGATCCATAATGAATAAAAATATTTGTTAGGATACAAGAATATTTTTGGATCAATCATATACTATTTTTTGATTTGGTAAATTTCCACCGATCTGTAAACTTATGTTTTGAAATCATCGCAAATTTTATTTTTTATTGCCAAATAATCCTCAATAATATTTAAAGTAAATTCATATATTTATATAATTTTTAGAAGCTTCTAGCATTATTTTTAAGTCCGAAGACATCATTTATCGATCCAAAATCTAAAATTTTAAAATTGTTAAAAATATTAGTTTTCATTTACAAATTTTAATTGGGATTATTTCAAGTATGTCCATATAAACTAAATAATTTTTTAAAGTCTGTGGAATATTTTTGGACCGATCAAAATTTGGTAAAACCCTATTACAATCCATGAAATTTTTTCACTATCTATTTTGAAGGCTTATCCGATCTCATTTTCACCTTAAAATATACCATCAAATTCGATTTAATTTGTACTTTCTAATGGAATAAAAATATTTTTGCGGATTTCAGATGGTACTATTCACCTTGATATCATCCCGATGTCACTATTTACTGCCTGAAAAATAAAATTTTGGGCCATTATAGTTTCTTTGATTAATTATTTGTAGTTATTTAATTTTTGTATTTTATATTATATTTAAGATATTACTTTTTTAATTTAAATTTGTAAAATATTATTAGCATTTTAAATTTTTTTTGGGGTTCAAATCCAAGAGTTAGGGTTAACCTACATCCAAATGAATACTTATATTATATGAATGACTAATAATTGAAAAAGTACATTTTTGTCTTTAATTTTAATCTTTTTATATTAAATTTATGTACTTTTAAGAGTTGACATTAAATTTATATATATATTTTTATATTACTTATATTATATTCAATTTAAATAAAACTGATCAAATTAAAATATACGATTTATTAATTTTGTATAAAGTTAATTTTAAATAATTAAAAAACTTGTCGAAATATTAAAAAAAGAAAGAAAAAATAAACAATCATTTCAAACATACAGAAGGTGATGAGTAGACTTTTTCAAGTTTTTATATTTTGGTAGATTCCATAATCATTTTAAGTTGATGTCATTTAAAAATAATAGAATGTGTGCTTTAATTACGTTGTTATTGTCTAAATTGCATATGGTGTGAGTAATTGTAAAATACATGGATTCTATGTAAATTTCAAAAAGGCAAAACTTATTTTTAGGTTTCTAAATTTTTAAAATTTTCTAAATTGGATCCATTTATAAAAAAAATTGATTACGTCTTACTTTAATATTAAATAACATGCAGTTTCTCATAAAAAAAATTAACAAGCAAATGTTTCAAATGTCGTTAGAAAACGTATCATTATTTTGCAAAGGGATCCAATGAGAAAAAATTTTGAAAGTTTAGAAATTCATATGAAAAAATTTAAAAGTTTACATATCCATTCAAGAATAAATTTTACTAGTATTACATTTTATTAATGACAAATTGAAATACACATTAATCATTTTTATAAAAATTGTATTTTACTCGTATTAAAATATAAATGCTTAACAAGAATTTTTTTTTAAATACAATGTAAAAATTTTGAAAAATCTAAAAATATTAAATTATGCCTTTTTAAAAATATAGGATTATAATGTTGAAAAAAAATAGTAAAGTTTATTAACTGATAAATTTAGAATTTTCATAGAAGAAAGAAAGAATTCGAAGTAGGGAGTATAAAGAGTTGATGTGCACTTAAAAACTTGATGCCGACCGGACTGAAGTGTATAAGCCCTACAAAAGTTGCTTACCCAGTTGGACTAGGCGTTAGCACTCCGATACTTAAGTTAGAAATGAAAAGAGAGAATCTTAAAGAGAGAATGTAGATATAAATTAGAGAGTGAGTGAATGTGTTGTTTTAGAATGAACTTGCTATTTATAGAGCAGAAGAACAACATACTTGAATAGTAAACCTACTCTAAAGCAGGTATAGGTATTATACAGGTGATAGTAATTTGATAGAGACGTGTGTCAGATGATTTTATTATGGCAAGGAGGGGTCACGTTCGATTGGACTGCCTCATTTCCTATGTCTCAGCCAAGTTGCTAAAAAAGCCTAGGCATCTTTAGGCCTTATAGTAACCCTTAATGGTTAGGCTTAGTTTAATTTTTAGAGCAATATCATTTGTCCCTCTTGAGCAGTTCGATCGATCTTTACAGAGATTGAAGTTAGAAGTCTCAAACATTTTTTCATTTGACAATCTCTACGATCAATGATTAGAAAATGTGATTTTTAGCCTTTAAGATTGGAGTTTAGTTGCATCGATCATTGATCGGTAAAGTGAGACATCAATAGAGAGACTAGGATTGTAATTACATCAATCAGAATGTACATCGATCATGAAAATGGAACATTAGTCAAGAGATTAGGATTTTATTTATGTTGATTGAAAAGATAGAACATCAATCAAAATACTAGGATTTTAATTATGTCGATCGGAAAGATGGGACATTAGTCAAAAGATAGGGATTTTAATTACATCGATTGGGATGTACATCGATCAAAAAGATGGGACATCTTTCTGCAAATAATTTCCATAAATGTGAACTGATTTGTTCAAAATTCAATTGTCTAACCTTTTTAAATGATGCTCATTGTTACAAGGATTCGTTGTCCGAGGGTCTTCACGAGGCTTTATGTCTTTGCATACCTTTTTCCTTTAGTTAAGCTTCTAGAGACAAACTAGCTTATTTTTTTGTTACATTTTCTAGATTTTACAAAGGAGTATGTTGATTATACCTTCTTCAAAATAAAGAGCAAAGTTACCTGAGAATTTTACCAATCGTTGTTGACTCATTTGCTTAACAATGGGTATTTGAATCATCGTTTCTTTTCCCATGTCGCTTTTATTATGGCATTTACTCATGTACTTAATAGTATTGCCATGTGTCTTTCCATGAGAGCTTTCCTGGAGATGAGAATTACTATATATAGGTGTGACTTTTTTCTTTCTGAAGCTTTTCTTCATCTTTCTTATGAAACCTCCTAACTACTCCTTGATTTCTTTTACTTTTATTTTCCATTTTAGGAAGGTGAAAGAATTGCTAAGTCTTTTTCCTAACAATATATGACTTGCCACAATAGGTCATATAACCTCCATCCCTTATCGCTTCTTTATTTTTTCTGCCCTAGGCTTTAGAGGATGCATGCCTGTATTTTCTTCTCCATTTTCCTGATGCTGACTTTGTAACTTTTGAAAAGCTTTAATGAACTTCATTCTTTGGATCTTTCCTTATCTTGCTTTTATCTTACTCTTCCTTGCTCCTATATTTTCTCATTATGTGATATTTACCTTCCCAATGCTAAAAATTAAATATGAAGAGAGAGGTATAATTGAGTGACATTTCAACTTATCTTACTAGAGTCTCACTTTGTAGATTTACTCTGATCGGGCTAATTTGTTGTAGTTTATACCTTTCTTTATTTATGATTCCAACAAGTTTGGAGGTGACTCTAGGGATGACTTGGACTTATCAGTTCCGATTAGGACCGATGCCTTTAAGCTATTTTTTTGCTAACTGCTCATCCTATATTAATTTCAATATTAATTCGATCATTTCTTTCTCAAATTGTTGTATTTGACTGCGTTTCTTGGAAAATAATGCTAATTAATTGCTCTTTTATTTCTTCAATTATAGAGCTTCGATTGTGACTATTTATTTTCTTTGACTCCTCATTTATCGGGGTTGCCACATGTGCTTCTAGACTGTTATAAATAGAGTCATTCCTTTATATTCCTATTTATCTACTTTTTTCCCTATCTTTTATTTTTCTTGCCTTTTTCATGGAGCCTCCTGATAACCTTTTATTCTACCTTTTATTTTGCTATTTTAGGAAGATGAATGAGTTATGGGGTGTTTCTTCACTATGGTATCACCTACCATAGCAGGTGTTATAAACTCTGCCTTTCGTTGCCTCATTCATCCTCATCTTCTCAAGCTGCGACTGATCTTCTTTCATTTGCCAGGTTCTAATATGCCACGAGTGGGAGATGGTTATAGCGTCTTTAGGGTTGATGGAGAGTGGCAACAACTAAAGGTAGATGCAAGATTCTATTTTTCTCCTTTATAAAATTTTAGATGTAATTTCGAAAAGAAATTTAATAAATTTCAAATTTCTGAATTGTCTCCATCTTTATGTTTGAAATAAATATTTGTTGCTAATAGTTACGATGTATATCGGCATGTAAATTGAAAGCTTGATCGGGAAAACATTGATCAATATTATTTAAAGTGGTTGAGACTATAAACCCTTTTTCTACAGAAGGGTCAACAACCTACCATATACATTCATAAGTTCTCGCACATTGGTATCAACATCCATAAATACTATTATACTAGCCGCACTATCACATTATTACTATGCTTAGTTTGGTTCCACTCAGTTATTACATGGATCCATTACATATAGACTTGTAAATAATAATTAAATTAGTTTATCTCCATTACATATCAAAAAATTCTTATGTTAAACACTTTTTATACAAGATGTATATCTATACAAAAAATGTAAACATAACAAATTATGCTAGAGATACTCTAGTCCTAGCCTTTGTGTTGACTGACCTTCAGCAAGCTTCATCCTTGAGCAATCTTAACAAAGTACCTACACGATTAAACACCCGTGCTAAGCTACAAATCTTGGTAGGGAAAGAGTACACTAAGAGCAACTACTTATAGTAAGTAATATTAAACAAAACATGCGAGTAACATAAGCATGTAGAAGAAATATTTCATTCAATATATATATCATATCATTAGTTAATAGAAACAAGTCCTTCATTTGAATATTAAAGTCATGCTTTTAAATCAAAATTCATACATATGTATAATTGCATATGTACATATAAAGACATTCATTATGCTTTCATGCTGTCAATATGATATGTCATGTAACTTTTCATTCTTTTTTCACTTTGTCAATATAAATGCATGCCTAAGTTATATGGGCATAGATAACGGGTATTGTGAATACCCGAAGGTATCAATCCTGTAGGATACCCGAAGGTATCAAGATTGCAGGACCTAAATGGGGTCAAAACTATAGGTCTAAATTTAAAACTAATTGGAGGATCCAAAAGGGGATCCAGACTGTAGCAGTTGCAATATCACCCTATAGATATGCCTATTTATCCACTACCAGGTACTATACGCATACATTACTTTCTTTTCGTATCACATTGGATTGTACACATAAATATTTCACTACCAAGTTCCTTCTACACACTTTTAGATCTATATCTTAAATTTAATTTCCAACTAGATTGAATTAATTTGAGTATATACAAAGAAAATTATAGCCTTTACACTAAGATCGGTGCAAGTAAACCTTTAGATAAATTTTCACTAAATAATTCTTTAAATTTTCATGTATTTATTCATCATTTTTAGGCTCAAACATTAATTATAAATCAAATAATTTACACTAATCATCTCAAATAAATTTAAATATACCAAAGAGAGTATAAAATTTCCATGCCTTTTTTTAACCCATTTCTTCCTCTAAACACCTTGTCTTCACTTTCCTTTGTCCTTGTTGCTTCCTATTTCCATAAACACATTCATTTACACATTTAAATCAAATTTCGATCCTTAAAACTTAGATCCTCTTATGGAGCAGGAAAGAGGTGGAGAAAATAATAAAAAATCTTATGTAAACTTACCTCAATTGCTTAAACCTTTAGCTTGATTTGCCCTCTATCCTATCTAACCTTTAGAATTAGATTTTTGAGAGAACAAATAAGAAAGAATTGAGGTGAAGAAATCTGAATTTGGGCACTAGAGATGGTCGGCCAACCTCACACTTCTTTTTTAAATATCTCTTAATTTTCACCTTCTAAAAGACCAAGTGCTTAAATCTCATTGGTTAAACCTTTTTTATCTTTATGAAATCACAAATTGACCCTAAAAATTTCTCTAATCACCTTTTGGCATATAACTCTTATCTCATTTACATATTAACCCATAAATTATACTCTTTATACATTTACATCTTAATTTAAATAAATTACTGAATTACCCTTCAAAATTTTTGTTAATACTAATTATATCTCGAGCCGATCACCAACTCATATAACCATTAATATTCACTCTATGTATACCTATAAACACCACATATATCCTACCAAGGTGTAATTTGGGGCCTTATAGAGACATAAATTTTATTCATCGATTTTTCAATTGAGATTATAATAAATGTTCATCGAGCTTTCAATTGGGATAACAGATTTTCACCGATCTATCAATTAGGAAAATAAATTTTCATCTTTAATTAAAATTGTCATTACAACTTTGCTAACCTTCCTATTTTGCAATCCACATCAATTGAGTCTGATCAGCTTGGATAATATTTAACTACTTTCTTGGTTTGAAGTTAATGGAAGAAATCACTTTTAAAGCCTTTTTCACCTTTGTCAAATCGGGCTTCTCTTTTTCCCCTTTAGGACTATACTGGGCTTTATTATCCAGATGTCTTCATCCATAGGGTGTTATTTCATAGTTCCTGTATTGTACCAATAATTTTGATTGTGATTAAATGCTTCAATCGGGAACACGTTGATCGGTGGGTGTTGACTCATCAGCTTTTCGATCTTAATCACCGGGGAAGAGCTTAAAGGGTCTTATTCACCTTTTTTTCTCCTTTCCTATCTAGTGTTTTCCTCGATTGCCTTCATCCATGAGATGCAATTTTAAGGTTGTTTTCAGGATTCATCAATCATTTTGATTGGGATTAATTACTTTAATTGACCCTTCTTAATGTTGAGATGAGGAAGATTCATTTTGCTGTCTCTCCCTATTCTCATCGTGGCGATAACCATGTAATGTCTCAAAAGAGAGATGTTTCATTCTCCTGTGGACCTAGCTTATACTATATCATTCTTCTTTAGACTTGGTGCTTTATTTCTCTAATTCGACTTTCTCCTCTTATGCATCTAGTTTGATCAAGTGCAGGGAAATTCCTCTGCTCACCTGAATTTTTCCCTTTCTTTTCACCTGATCAAATTTTAACTTTCTAATTTCTCCTTTCCGCTTTGCTTTTGTTGAAGGGAGAGGCTAGTGAGGTTAAAGCGTCAACACCAAAATTTTAGGTTACTCGAATGCATGAAGGTAGTTCCCCGTTCTTCCTATATCTCTTTTTACAGGAGAACCATGTAATTTTACACCTTGATGCATGATATTGAGGGAGGGGAATGTTTCATCCTCCTTCAATATAGGTGTGAGTGATTTCATCTTTCTTCAATATTGGGTGTGCTTTCCCCCATTTCTCTACATGGCTACTTTGCCAAAGGCATAAATACTAGCTTATTTTTTACTTATGTCGATCGGTTTTGCTGTTGTGGAGAGGAGGTCTCTGAGTTGTCCTTTTGATCCTAATATTTGGTATATTTTGGATCATAAGGCATGTTATTTTTTATGCTTCTTTTAACCTAGAATGGCCCTTTTGGATTTTTTTCCTTCATACATTTCTGCCTTTGAATGTTCCCTTTTTATTGGGAGTGGTTATTCCCTTTTTTTCCTCTGCGTATTCCGGCCGTTTGATCGGTAATGAGCTTTAGTAGCGACTCGTTTTATCTTGTTGTGAAGCGAACACTTCTTTCTTCATCTTGATGTGAAGCGAGGTCCTTTCTCCTCTGCATGCTGCTTCTTTTCCTTAAAGCATATGGGAGAGCATGTTGCTTTAGAAGAAGATGCTCTTCTTCTTGCTATGTTTGCTCTCTTTCCTGGTTTGCCTGAAGATGAAGAGAGGGGCATCCATTTTATCCCTCCCATTATATTTCCCAATAGACTAGTTTTGAGAGTCCATTGCATCCATTACGTGGTGTCTTGAAAGAAAGATATTTTGCTTCCTTTCAAATCCAGTGTATAATTTTTCGCTTTCTTTTAATCCCAGACTTACTTTTGCTTATTCCTTCAAGCCACCCTATGTAACTTTTCCATGTAGTCTTAGAGACTTTCGTGGAACTCTACGTTTTAACCCTTTTTTTTATGGTAGCCAATTCATATCTCTCCTATTGGCGCAGAGGTTAGGTACTTTTGCTCAATCATCAACTCTCAACGAAAACATCAAATGATAAATCTAGAATTTTCATAAAAGAAAGAAAGAATCCGTAGTAAGGAGAATGAAGAGTCGATGTGCACTTATGGATTTGATGCCGGTCGGACTAGAGTGTGTAAGCGCACCCTGCAAAAGGTATTTGCCCTGTTGGACCGAACGTTAACACTCCGATGCTTAATTTAACATGCTTAATTTAGCAATAGGGAGAAATGATCTTAGACAGAGAATGTACATAAAAATTAGAGAGATAGTGAATGTGTTGTTTTAGAATAAACCTGCTATTTATAGAGCCGGGAAACAACATTTTTGAATAATAAATCTACTTTGAAGCAGGTATGGGCTATTATGAAGGTGATTGTGATTTGACGGAGATGTGTATCATATGGCTTTATTATGGCAAAGAGGGATCACGTCCGATCGGATTCTCTTGTTTTCCTTGTCTCAGCCAAACGGTTAGGAAGGCCTGAACATCCTTAGACGTTCTTAATGATGGGCCTTCTGGTGAACCTTAATGGGTTAGAATTAGTTTGATTTTTGGAGCATTATCACTAATCGATTTTTTCCCTTGGTAATTTTCAAAAATCCATATGGATGAACTGCTTACTATTCTCTTCGTTTTTTTATCTATCAATTTTATTATTTTTATTAAAATTAAAAAATATTAAAAAATTTTAAATTTAGTATTAAATTGTATGATTAAAATTAAATTAAATTAATTTTAATTTTATTAAAAAATAAAATAAATTAAAAAATTATATTATATTATATTAAAAATTTAAAACATGGTAAATAAATAAAATTTAAATTTTATATAAAAAGGACACGTAAAAAAATAGTGGGAGTAATTGAGCAACTATAATTAAAGGGTTGGCGATGGAAAACAAGTAGCTATGGACCAATGGTAGAGTGGGATAAGTAGCGATGAGCATGGTTAACCGAAATTTAGGTTAATCAAAAAATTGGTCCGAAATTGAACCCATTTTTAGGTTAATTGAATCGAAATTTTAGGTTTATAATTTTTACTTTAAAAATCGATGGTTAATCGATCCGAAATCAAAACCGAATATATATATTTTTTATAAATTATATTTTAAATTTTACACTTATATTTTTTTTATTTTTGTGTAATTTATAAATATTATGATATATAATTTTGTAAAATATATATTTTTAGTAAATAAATATTAAAATTATTGCATAATTAGAGTTTTGTTTTTAGTTTTATATTGAATATTTTTAATTTTTATAATTAATTATGAAAATTTTATTTTTATTTTAATTATTTTAATAAATATTGTATTTAATTAGTATTTTTTCATTTTAAAGCATTTTTAGCTATTAAAAATAATATTATAAATTGTATAATTTATTAAATTTATATATTAAAATTTTTTAATAGTTAACCGATAAATTAATCTAAAAAATTAAATTAAAATTAAAATTAATATAGCGATTAATTAATAATAATGAATTAATTTAAAAAAAATTATTAATGAATTAATTAATTGATTCATGCCAATATACGGGATAAGAGCACAAAGCCAAAAGAAAGAAAAAAAAAAAAAAAAAAGAAAGGCACACTGTTTATATAGCTTCTCTCAACAGAAGCTGCCATTGATAAAAAGAAGAGATTTTGAAGAAATCAAAACAACAGAGTGAGAGATTTGGAGTTTTGGAAGAAAAATGGAAACAAAGCCAAGTGAGGTTAGCAGCTCAAAAATGTTTGGAGGATACAACAAGAGATACAAACACTTCAGTCCAACTCTCGGCTGCTCCATGACTTTTCACATCTATTTTCCACCTTCTGCTTCCCCTACTCATAAATTCCCGGTTTGTTCTTTCTATTTTATTTTATTTTTTCAAAAATCGAATCTTTTTTTCGTAAATTGTAATTCCCATTTGCCGTTTCCATTCATATTTGCTAATATCCTTGTTCAAATAATTTTCCAGCATTCTACTTTATTTATGCTCTATGATCATTGTTTATGTATTCTTTTGGAGTTCATGGTTGATTTAGATAATTATTTAGTTCATTTTTTTTATTCAAAACCGTCTTTTTATTTGTCAAAATTCTTATCCAAATTAATGGCGACCCTATTGCTCACTTATGATCAAATGTTTATCTAGCCGCAGTCGACTATATTGAATTAATTATTTATTGTTTTAGAATTTTGCTTTAGGTTTGTTCAATATTAACATGTACATATATTTCGAGTGATTTTATTTTCCTTTTAAATTGTTGAACAGGTCCTTTATTGGCTCTCAGGCCTTACCTGTACTGATGAGAACTTCATTGTTAAGTCGGGAGCTCAACGTGCTGCTTCAGCTGAAGCTGTTGCGCTAATTGCCCCTGATACATCTCCGAGTAAGATCATAAATTGTCTTAAAAGCAACTATTGGAATCCTTTTTCCCAACTGTTTACGATTTTGGACTCATTTTGGTGTACAATTTCAGTTTTCTTTTCCACACTCCGTGTGAAGGTTTATTAGAAACCAACCACAACTATGTTAGAATTACTAAATGCTTATTTTAAGAGTAAAAATTTTTTCGTGAATGGCTTCAAGTATATTATTATGCATATTAGCATGTTTTGGAATTACTTGATTAAAAATTAGTAGAGCATGGTCAATTTTTATAATTTAAAAAGGACCTAAAAATAGTGTGTGTTCTTTTAACTGTTAGGATCAGATGATAGTCGTTTTTACACACCCAATAATTCTCAATTTTCTAAATGTTTGACACAATTTTAGCTGCTACTTGCTATTTGTTATTGAAAGACATCTTTCTTCCTCCTATATATTGAATGGGTTAAAATAAGGATGTTGTTTTATTATGCGTTTGCTCAGTTTAGGGTCCTTCAGTTTTTGGAGTCCAAGTTTTCCAATATGACCAATGTGATTCAATTTAGTTTGGTGTTATCAGTTAAACTAGCATCTATTTGTTGTAAACTGGTTGTGGACAATATATTAAGGTAAAAGGTGGTGTTTGTTGATAGACTAAAAACAGGTATTGATCTTCAGTGAATTATGTTAGACTTTCTGTTGAATTGGCACTATCGAGTGAGCTTCTATGTCTTTTCACTTGATGATTTTCCCATTCTTATTGTTTGCTGACATCTTTATTTAAAAATCATGTCAGAAGTTTTGGTGTAGATTGTGCTGATGAATTGTTATTTCTTTTGCCATTGCAGGGGGTCTGAATGTAGAAGGAGAGGCAGACAGCTGGGATTTTGGTGTAGGTATGAGGCTTGGATGGTTTAACTTTTAGCTCATTAAACATTTTCAGATTATGTTGAGATACGACTGAAAATTACTTGTACATATGAAAATTGCATCCCAAGGGTTCTATATTTATTTAAATTTTCTTCTTTCTTTTTAATCTTCCATTCACAATTTATTTCTAAACTGAGATTTCTGTAAGGCCATGATGATCATCAAGTAGGGTGGAGGGTTTTACCGGTAACTCATAAGGTTTGTGACAATGTATAGTACCTTTTGCAACATGTGATAATGCACCTTCAATGCATTAACATTGTAGTAATGCCTCTTTTAAAGGTTGTCAATTTCTTAATTAAACTATTGATTTCTCGGTACCAAGTTTCTTATCCTTCATGTGGAATGCTTATCTATAATAGAATCCAAGATTTAAATTTCTTTTCCCTTGCTTATAGAAATATCACCGGCTCAATTACTACTTGTATTAAGAATTAGTAATATATTACTCCTTTAAGTTGGTTTAGGGGGTCAACTAACACTGGCAGCTCTGGCTTATATGCTTTTACATATCATGTGTGTAGACAGGCTTATTCTTACTCCTTAAAATGAGATTTGATATGTATAGTTGTATGGCATTTTAATATTTCACAGATGTTGTATATAGTTGGTTTATTATGAGATATTTGTGATATTTTGGTGTTTGTTATGCATGTACATCTGGATGTTGGGGGTGGGCAGAAGAAGAGAGAAAGCATTTTGTAGTTGTGTAAAACATTGTTCAAGCATATCTACAAGTTGTTTTGCTTGCATGGCTTAGAAGAATGGGAAAAAAAAATTGACTGAAAAACAGAAGTCTTCAAACACAATCACTTAGAAGAAGAAAATTTTTTATACCTGGAATAATATGGCTTTGCTCCCTGCTGATTCAAGGTCGACATGGGCTGTGGACTAATTTCTGATATGCAACATCACATGTTGCCGTAGAACCATATGCTAAATCAAATTTCTGTAGTAATCACACCAGTACCGGCATGCACAATTGCCGGAAACAGCTCTTACAGCAAGATTATACCATTAGAGCTTCAACTTCTAATGTGCATGAGCTAGTTACTAATTTTATTTTGTCTGATTTCTTTTCAACTAGGTGCTGGGTTTTATCTGAATGCTACTCAAGAGAAGTGGAAAAACTGGCGTATGTATGACTATGTTGTCAAGGAACTTCCAAAACTTTTAAGTGACAATTTTCCACAGCCGGATACATCAAAGGCATCAATATCTGGACATTCAATGGGTGGCCATGGTGCTTTGACAATCTATCTGAAGGACCTTGACAAATACAAGGTAGTTTGCTATGACTCTATCAGTGTTTTAAGGTTTTGGATTACGTAAGCTGCAAATGATTGATGGATTCATCTGAAATTATATATCTTTGATCCCCACAGCACCAAGTAAGGTAAGCTGTTGGGTGTGTGCATAATGGAATGAGCCAATTTTAATGACTTTGGTTCTTGATTTATCTTCCTTTTTCTTTTTAGCTTTTCACTTGTTTTCCAGTCAGTTTCTGCCTTTGCACCAATTACAAATCCTGTAAACTGTCCATGGGGCCAGAAAGCTTTCACAAATTATCTTGGTGGCAATAAAGCTGATTGGGAGGTAAGTGACATGAAGAACAGATATAATAAGTTTTCTTTTGTTGTGTTCTCAACTTGATTGACGTTTAAAATGCAGGAATACTATGCTACTTCTCTGGTTTCAAAGTTCAAGGATGTATCTGCTACCATTTTGATTGATCAGGTAAAAATTTCTTGATTTTGATTTTATCAAGCATTTTCTGAAAGTGTCTGAAAACTTGCACCAGAATTAGTCATTTTTCTTCCTTTTCTTTTTCTTGGATTACTCTAATGCAAGGGACACTGATGTTGTTTAGAAATTAAAGAAAGTTGCATATTGTCTGGCCATGCTCGTTACTAGTGGTTGTTCTTTGTGGTTTTTTGGACGATGATTTAGGATGTGGATGCCAAAGATGGGAAGAGGGTATTGTTGGCAGTCATGAATTTGTAGCTAACACTAGGTTGAAGATAATAATTCAGTTTAAGAGTTGAAAATTTATGCCAAAAGCAAGCTTAAGACATCAAGGAGGAAACTACTCATAGGGGGTGGGATTGAGCGTAGGAATTGCAAATTTGGAAAGAAAATAGGATTAAGCTTTGCTTTAACCGTCACCAAAATGAGCTTATAAAGCACTCTTCAATATTCTTCAAGCAGTGGGGATGAAGTATGTCGTAGAGCATGAAATGTCGAGATTATATTTATTATTATTGATATTCAAGTTGATAGGTTCAGCTTTGGGGTTTCCCTAATGGTGAAGTTGTTGCATGTGTTGGTCAGGGAGACGAGGACAAATTCTTGCATGATCAGCTGATGCCACAGAAGTTCGAGGCGCTTGCAGAGGCAGTAATGTTCCAGTTTCGTTGAGAATGCAACCATGTTATGATCACTCCTACAACTTTATTGCCACTTTCATAGACGATCATATCCGTCACCATGCTCAAGCACTTAATCTCTAATCTCTCTCTAAAACCAGTATATGGCTTCTCAAAGATTTAGTGGTGCCTTTATTAACTTTGTGCTTATTCTCTTCCTTTCCTAGGGTGCTTCTGGACTTTGGTGTAATAAACTATAAAGATACAGTATGCTGTGCTTGTTCTCTTTTCATGAAAACATATAGTACTAAAATTAGTTTCTTTGAAGCTAGTAGCATCGGTTTGTTGTTTGTCAATATTATCGATATACTGTATCAATTTAAGAATTATTGCTGTTATAACACTATATATGTCAGGATATTTTACAGAAATTAAACACCTTAAAAAAACTAGACATCCATAAAATCCTAATGCTTATTGCCAATAAATATAGGAAATTTATTTCCCGTTATAAACGCAAAATTCTGGAAGTAACTTTTGTCCTGAAAGTCTTCCTTCTGTTTAAAAATAGCAAAACATGGCAGAAGAAAAAAAGGGCAGCTTTAGCAAAACTAATTAAATAAAGCGAATCAATTCCTAGGGCTGTACCGTGGTTGCAGAGTTAAAAGATACAAATATAAGCAAAAGCAAAAGCAGATTAAAGTAGACACCATTTATAATGGTATAAAGTGAATCAACTTGCAAAGTTGCATCCGAAAACAGCTAACCTATGCAATATTAGTGGTTTACAACACAAGCTATTCTTTAGCTAAATTGCAATAGATCACAATTATCTCATTAGAACTATAGAAAAGAGAAATGCAGCCACCAAATGACCACTTGCTACGAATCCCTACCCACAACAGTTTCTAATCATAAGAACACAGGTTTTTTAGACCTGTAATATATATACTACGATAATAAGAACACAAAAGGTACTCCTGTACACACCCTTTGTCTAATTAGCTACCTTAAACCAAACCCCCCCCCCCCCCCCCCCCCCCAAAAAAAATAATAATAAAAAAAAATATTATATACATTTTACAGCAGAAATAGCATTGCCTTCCCTAGACGTAAACCATGTCCCTATACCAGAGACTAGCCGATCACCGCACTAAATAAGACTGGCATCTCAAATAAATTTAACCTTTGTTATTCCATAAAGTAGTCAACCTAATGAGTTTGTATGAGCAGATCCAAACTCATTTGTGGGTGGATATTGTACTGAATCAACTATAGGGGTGGCAGTAAATGCTGGTTCAAGATTTTCATTTACACTTTTCTTTGGCCTCTTCAGTCTCCTGGGTCTCTGTGATTGGGATTCAGTGGTTGGAAAAGTATCATCCAGTTCATAATCCAAAGAGGAGTTTGGTTCGTTCAACCTTTGAGAATTTCTTGGCTTTGGTTGAGCTTGCTTCTCAAATGTGACTTTCCTCTGCAAACCAGACATTTTTGTAAATAAAAACTGAAATTGACATACACAGAACATTTGCCTAGAACCTAACCTATTAATCCAAAACAAGAACATTTTTCAATAGGATAAAAGACCCAAAACTCAGTCTGGAAACAATTAAATAGCAGAACATTAAAGAAGAGACCGATGATTTCTGTTGAATACACTGATGACTTCTGCTGAATGCTCATACTCCAAAGTTTACTGATAAAGAATGTTACCGAACAAGAGAATAAAAACAGAGACAGAATCAGCTGCATAGTTGACTAGCTCACCTTCTTACCTCCTCTACAATATCAATAATATTAGTAGATTCCCCTTGTTAATTTGCATGACGTTAAACGAGGTAAATTTTCCTGTGTTTCTTTCTTTCTTTAGCTGATACGACTACAAGTTAAATGAGGTCAATTTTCCTGTCCTCAAAGACATGAATAAATTGCATTCACATCCACCAGATAGCATTTCGCTGGTATAACCTTGCAGTATGCACTTGAAAAACACACACTGGCCATGTCCAATGCTTTGTAAATAGTAGTTCATGGATTATGTTTCAAGAACCATTTTTAATTGTTCCCAAGATCTTACTCCAGGAAGTAAGGTGGTCACTCAGAGTCAGATATTGTTAATCACTCTTTTACTTATCATAAAATAGGGTATCTGAGGTCTAAAATCTCACTGCAAGCAATTATCTGGCAATCAACAATATAAAATTGTCAAGCAAGAAAAGTTCTATATGTAAAATACTGGAACTTAAATCCAGCCTAATGTTGTTTCCTACTAATGGATTTGCCGTAGTCATATAGTTTTCCAAAGTTTTTAACTTTTTTTGGTCATTATCCCTTTATTTATTATCTGTAAACTCTTGCTAAGGACAAGGCAGTACAGTTAGTATATCTTGATAGAAAAAAGAAACAGCTAAAGATGAAATGGAAATAAGGAACTAAAATCACTATGGATGAAGCATCACTCTATATGCTTGCAAACCCAAGGATTCAGTGTTACCTTTTTGTTATTGGATTTTGCTATCTCTGGATCATGAGAATTTTCATGCCCAGTACCTTGAGCCTCACTTTCTATCAAATCTTCAAGAGTTGCATCACCTTCAGCATCAAGACGTATTGCCTTTGTTGCTTTTTTCTTAGGTCTATCTTTAGCCTGAGACGATGAATGATAAAAAGATGAAATATAGATTACATATATTTTTGGCTTCTTTTATTCGGCTTCAATCACTCATATTTCTTGCTTTCCGAAATGTTTGGCCACTGGTAGAATTTGCAGGTAGGGAAGGGGGCCAAGGGAAGAAGTTAATGATTGATAGACAAGTAAATTAGAACATTTCCAATTTAAACAGCCTACCTGCAATGGAATTTCTTTTAGCTTCTGCTCCAACTGGGCATCATCCAATAGTAGTGATACAACATCCTCAGGGGCCAACAAATCACCCTGCACATGACCACCTGTCATGACAAGCTGCTGGACAGTATTCTTCTGACTTGCTCTTTGCAGAATCTTCTCCTCGACAGTTTCTTTACAAATGAGCCGGTAGACAGTAACCTACACCATGAAAGAGTCCTTCACTCACAGAATCTTGTGACATATCAGATAACAATCAGCAGATAATCCTAACTATTTATTTAATATGGACTCTTTCTCTGCTCCATGCAAAATCACACATTTCAGGGGGTTAACAAATGAGATATCATGCAAAGCTTGTAAAAATTTGTGGTTACACCATGGAATAATCAGAGAGTATTCATGAGGAACTAACATCCTTTGTCTGACCCAACCGATGAGCTCTATCCATTGCCTGTAGATCTAAGGTTGGATTCCAATCACTTTCATAGAAAATGACAGTATCAGCTGCAGTCAAATTAATACCCAGTCCACCAGCTCTGGTGCTTAGTAAGAACACAAAAATATCACTCCTGCACCCAAGGATGAGCTGAAATCACTTCAAAATATGAACATTTATTCCATCTTAATAAGCAAATCATTTTCAAAATGATCTTGCAACAAACACTATGACCAATAAATCACTACCTGAGCTGGAAGTCCCTGACCATGTCCCTTCGATCTATAATGGTGGAGGACCCATCAAGTCGAAGATATCTATACTTCCTGTAATTCATGAAGTCCTGCAAGTGTAACACGAAATTTAATATATATATATATATAGCTTTCCATGGAAAAATGGCCTATAGTAAGATAATTCCTATGATCATAAAATGAATAAATGCTAGGAATCTACTGTTTGATAAGAAGATATTAGCTAGCTAAAATCAGTTAGTTACAGGCATCAGATTTTGTAATATAAAATGGTATGATATAAGGGATCAACAACAGAATTCACAAATATTCTCTCAAGATCTCTTTATATTCTTTCCCTCTCTCTTTCTGTATCTCTTCCCTTTTATATCCACCAAATCTCTCACTCCATTCTCTTTGCTTTCTGACATCCCAAACACGCATTAGGCCAAATCTATACTCTTTCTCTGCTCCCATTCTTTTCTTTCAATATTTCTTCTGTTGCTCTTCCCTCTCTTCTCATCAAATCTCCATCCATGTTTCTTGTCTTTCTCACATCCCAAGGCCTGGAACCTAACAATAAAGCCAAAGATGCTTCAATCAAAAACCAAATCCTTTCTTTCTCCCATTCCTGCCAATTAATGATATTTTCATTTGATGCTTCGAAACCTACTACTCTTTTGCTAGTTTGACTCACTCTCTTTACCATTTTAAGATGTTCAATCCATAATCAGGAAAAAGGTACCTCAAGAATATTCAGCATTTTCGTCATTTGAGCAAATACAAGAACGCGATGATTTTCAGCTCGTAAACGTTTCAACAATATGTCGAGTGTCTGAAGCTTCCCAGAGTCCTAGGTAGAAAATAAACAGAACCCAAAGGTTACGTTCACGTGGAAAATAAATAAACAGAATACACATGAATAGTGATTTAAGCACAAAAGAAATTCATACTGTGAGCAACTTCGCTGGGTCAAAGCTTTGCATGGGAGGACAAGACCCAAATATCTTGTATGTCAACTGAAGAGCAGGTTGTGAAACAGGTACTTCAGAATCAATCTCTTGTATTAAAGGATGAGGAACATCTGGCTTTCTAGGTCCATTAAATTCAGATGTGCGTGCAAACCCAAGTAAGAACCTCTTAACCCAGGGATGATGCAACTCTTCAATCATTTTATAAGCAAAATGTCTATCTGAGCATTGGACACCAATCTAGCAGGGGAAAACAAAAATGCAGCAGATCAGCAACTTATTATGCATTAACCGACTATTCCTCAATGACATGAGAAAATGATTTAAATGATTCAAATATACCGGTGGAGCTCTAGCCCGTGGAATGAATGTATATGTTGAATGGAGAAGCTTGATGTTCGACAACAGCCTGCATTGGTGAGAGGTAACTAAGGCTTCAAATGGAGCATCAGCAGGTCCTGTTGCATATCTCCATCTTAACACATTACTCTCAGATCTTGATGGCATTAGCAACATCCGAGTAACAGCTCTTGCTTTTCCCCTCTCAAGGTCACTATAATCAGGATCATTATCCATGTTTTCCATGAGCAAGTCTAAAATTTCATCCACGAATTTCCAGTCCCATCTCAAAATTGAAAACAATAGCCTCTCCATTAACGAACCAGTTGCCAAAAATGCGACCTCCCCAGCTGACAAATCCATCAAATGTGTAAAACCAAATGGCCCACTCTTAACAAGAGCACTATCTGAGTTAACTTCCTTTGTGAATAAAGACCAATGGATATTCTCTGGGGAATATATATTAAAATGCCGCTGAAATGATTCTCTGCAGACACCATGCCCAAAGGTGAAAGAAAGTGATCCGCATGTCATCTCATTGTGCACTAGTTTTGGCATCTGAGAAGAGGCGGCGGGAGGGATCTTTAGCATAAGAACTAAGAGTAAAAATCACTGAATTGAACAGACAGTTTAAGTGAAATTCACAGAGGCTGTACTTTTCACAAGTTGGATTTAGCAAATAGAACATAAGTTTTTTTGGCGCAAAAAGTTTTAAGATAACAACTCACAAAATACCTTGAATACAATAGGATTTTGGCCTCCTGGATAGCGTACATCCTCCAACTCCCCAAAGGGAGGGGGAAGAAGAGAATTTTGAATGTCCCCAAAATAGAGGTACGTGCTTCCCTCATTCCTTTCAAACAACTCTGGATGGTTGCATACCTATAATTACAAAGCCAAAAATATTTATTTATTGAATTATTTATATTTAAATATTGAGGAGAGGAAAGATATTAAAATTTGATAGGAGACACATAAGTCATGAGATTTAGATTAAAGATACTCGCTTGATACTTCAATGGAAGAGTAAATGCAAGAAACCCCAATAAATAGTGGCCTACTTCTCTCAACTGAAACAATACGCAAGAAAGCCTGCTAAATAATGGCCTACCTTCCTCAACTGAATGACTATATTCATTAGATTCATAATTTTCTTCTCATTAAGATGCCCACGATTGCCATCAAACAACTCAGCAAGAGATATCTTGTTCTTAATAGCTTGATAAAAAGCTTGCTGCCGCGAGCTCAACTTGCAGTGTACTGTAACCTCTGTTTTCTTGGTCAACTCAGAAACGACATCTTTTTTAACTCGTCGTAGCATAAAAGGTTTTAAAATTGCATGCTGTCCAGAAAAAAAAGGCACATGTCAGATCCCAAAGGAAAAAGCAGGGATATAATTTCAAGATGCAAAAGGAGGGGAGAATATCATTAGTTGCTAAATAGCACACTATTAAATATAACATCTAAACGTATAACAAATCACAACCATTCAGAAATGACACCAAATCAACTTGCTACCTTGCTTTGACCCACTCCAAAAAATATGAGGGAATGAATCTGCTTAAATGCAAAACTGTAACACTTAGGTTGAACCATTAGACCATTCTCTTAACTTCAAGGTAGTTTTTTTTTTTTTAAAGATACTCTGTATTCAGCACTCAGTTAATGATACACCACAAAGTAAAATCTAATGATACCCCGATCAGCTTCAAGTGCTGCTATTTCCAGCATGTTGATGGTCAACATACAATAATAAAATACCAATTAGTTCTTGTTCATAGTGAGAATGGGAAAAACTCTACTTCACCCTGTAGGATATAAATCACTGTTAGGAAATCAACAACCCCGCCAGATCTAGGGAAACCCTGATCTCAACCTCGTATTGCACTTTGTCCGAGCATGTAGACAAGCCAGTGATTAAATCAGAAAAATCATACATTGCAAGCATATTTTTCTTGGATTCCTCCTTTTTCTTATATTTGGCATCTTATTAGAGTATTTGCAAGTGATTAAGACTTGCGAAAAATTTCAAGCACAGGCAAGCTTATACTTTCTTTCAAATTAGATATTTATTTTTCCACCTTATTTACAAAAGTAATCTTATCCCTGTTCCAATTTGGCTAAACCATCTAGGCGCTTCACCTCAAATTATTTCACAGAACAACCAAAACTGTAGTCATTGAAAACAAAGTTTTCATTCTATTATTTAAATATTAAAGGTTTAAAAGAGGTTTATCATGCTGAAATATTATTGTATTTACTAATAGTTTGCTTACATATTTTAATAGACAATTTTAACATGTTTTACTGAACTAGCTATTTTAATAAAATTATGTTTAATACTTTTACATAAATATATAAATATCTTATTAAATTATAATGCAACCCTAGTTTAACTACAACTGAAGCACAGTCTTCTCCTGTTTGAAGGTTATGCCCAGTTGTAAAGCATTGAGCAAACTGTAAAAAAGATGATCTTAACAATTTCCCATAGAAAGCAGAGAAACCATCTCTTCTTAAATTCATTCTCTGAAAGCTCAACATATCAGGTCAATGGGCTAATAAATCTCTAAACAAAATTTTGGATAACCAAGTTAAGGAGAGAAATGTCCCTCAGTGATTTTACTAGGAGTATCATCCACAACCACTGAATATGACAGTCTACCATAAATACTATCTAAGTGTGGCATATGAAATGTCTAGTTTGTTTGATTACTCTGGTAGAATAGCAAAAGACTGTTTAAGTACAAAACTTGCATCCAAAATGTATCTGGATCTTGTTTACAAAATCAAATAATCTTTCACTAGCTAACACACAGCAGCATTACATACACTAAGACATTGTACAGAATCCACATTAAAAACATACTAACCAAGAGTTCATCAATCAAACTGGTAATATACCATAAAACATAAACTCACCAATCGGTTAAGCTGGTGCTCATTCAAGGTGCCCCCATGCTCCGCATGATTCTCAATTCTGACAATGCAAGACCAAAAGGTCAATACTAGATGCAGCATGTTTCAGAATTAAGCATGGACCTCAATGAAGGAATACATACCCTTTTGAAAACCACTCATTAAACTGTTCATGGCTATCAAATAGTGTTGGCATAATGAAATGCAGAAGGGCCCACAGCTCAGCCATATTATTCTGGATTGGTGTACCAGTCAGAAGCAAGCGATTACGACAATTGAAACTGAGCAGTGTCTTCCACCTTATACTGCCAAAAGTAAATAGTTCATTGATTAGAGAAATTATAGGATTTAAAGAAGAAAATCTATTTGCAAACCTATTAATATATTTCTTCCTAACTCCATCAGATAAAAATACATGCATAAACTTCAGAGATAATCCGTAGAGCAGCTTTGCAGAAGACTGATGGCCATATACTAAGCCATGGGGGGGTAGTTGTCAAAGGCAGGGGGTGCACCAGGGCAACAAGGATTAATTCTTGGAGCACAGGGTGTGAGGCGACAGGGCACACACCTCATGTATCCGAGGTGCTTTTTTCTCAGATATGGCATGTTCATATTATAGTTTCTCACATGTAGTAAGTACTAGCAACATTTTTTATTAACACAAACACAAAGTTTCTCTTTTCCTTCATTCAAAACTCCAACATCGATATCTTCTTCCTCTTTGACATTTTCTTCCATATCCTCAAGGGCACAAGCATCACTAGAGCTTGAAGATTTCCATCTTGCATTTGTGCTTAATCTAGTGCGGTGAAGAGGTTCATGGACACCAACAACACTAACAGAGAAGAGAAGGAACAAAGCAGGGTTCAGGGGTCAATCAGGGTAGTACAGGGATGAAGAAAAAGGAGAGTGGTGAAAAAAAAAAAAAAAGGGACAAGAGGAGTGCTAATGTTGCCAGCGAAGTTGGGAACGGCTGGGAGTGGGAGTCTCCAACCTATTGTGGTCTGCTGTTTGTTTTGCAAATTTGGTATTTAGTTTTTTTGTTTGTTGTTGTTGTTTAGGGGAGGGGGGGTAAAGATCATTGAGGTGCATCAAGCCCCCTCCCCAGCACCTTGTGCACTTCATCTCACCTTGTGTGAAGCCTTCACCTCCTCTCATTTGCTTCACCCCAACATGAATGAGGCGCACGCTGCCTAGTGCCCCTTTGCTCTGGATCCCAAGTGCACTTTTAACAACTCTTGGGGAGAAGGAGCCATATGGGCACTATCATGCATGTGTGCAGTCAATTATTTGAAAAACTATAGTAAAAAAATGCTATAAGAATAAATATAAATTTTGTGATTATAGGGTATTATATATGCAATAAGAACATTGTAAAGGGAGAAAATGAGAATGTGGACAAAAAAAATGGAAATTTTCTCACATTTTTACACTTCAAAACCAGGAAAGTTATGAGATTAAGAATTTTCATTATACTGATTCATTGATGTATCTGCTTTTCGATAATACGACCAATAATATTTTGGTTCTTAAGAATTTTTAGTTATTCAATTATGTATTGGACTTCTATACTTGTTAATGACAAGCTGCATCTTCTTATTAACTGATAAAAAAAATTATATATATAATAGGAATTTTCCTCTTTTTTTTTCTGAGGGAGCCTTGCTTCCCCACCCCCCCTAAATCTGCCACAGTCTGCAGTTATAAGTGACAATTAATAGAAAGAAGTTTCATAAACATCTCAGCAGCTTCAGAGATCAATCTACCTGGTGGAACTTTTGATGGCCTGAGCTTCATCTAATACCATGTATTGCCATTTCACACGCCGGAAATACTTCTCATCAGATACTAGAAGTTGATAGCTGGTAATGAGAATGTGAAATCCTGCCTCCCTAACAATAAGGAAAATGGTTTATGATTAGTAATCATAATAAAGCATGGCAAATGCATAATTTACCAACTAACATTGCAATCTCTAGGAAGCATATTCCCAAGATGCACCATCTAACATTTCCTTCAAGATTCAAGAGAAATTAAACAGAAATAATTTCAATGATATTAGTCAATCATCTGACCTTTCAAGCTTTTTCAAAGATGGAGCTAGCACGTATGTTTGTTATTTATTAGCTTACAGAAAACTAGTTCTCCATGTTGTCTATCATTCGAAAGACAAATCATCAATTTCAAAAATTTAGTCAATTTCCGAATGGCTTTAACAAGTTTGAATTAACTTCAAAAGGATACTGTTGCTTTAACAGTCCTTCCTCCTGAACCTATCAGTACAAAATTCTTCACAACAGTATACAATTAAAAAACAAACAGTACCGCTTACTAGTTGCCGAGTTTTTCTTTGTTTTTTTCTTTTTTCCTGTTATCGGGAAGAAAACATGGGTTACGCAATTTCAAAGCATTAAATGAACTTTTTCTATTGCATAACTATAGCATGATCCAGCAAAAGAAATAAATAATGCTAATTTACTTGTCTCCACAAAGTGGTAGCAATTATAATCACTTGCATTTGTAGAAACTAATGAAAGTGCTTTTTGGAATTTACCTTCGATAAAGACGCTTAGGATTGATATTTTTCCTTAGTATCATGCGCTCATTAATGCCACCCCAATATGGAAGAGTTTTTAAGTCAGGGCAGAAGCGACTGATTTCATCAGCCCAATTATTCAAGACAGAAGCAGGCGCAACCACCAGAAAAGGCCCCCATATATTTTTCTCCTGAGACAAAAATCACATTAAGCTACAAAAATGAAAATACAACTAAGAAGGGAAAAACAAAAACAAAAACAAAAAGAAAAAATATATAAAGCACTGAGGGGAACAATTACCTCGGCTAAATGAGCCAAGAATACCATGGCTTGGATAGTCTTCCCAAGGCCCATCTCATCAGCAAGTATTCCATTTAAACCCTGAAAGGAAAAAAACAAGGTCATACAAAGGAAGTTCACTGAAAAACTTACAGAAGCATTATTGTCTAAAGTGCTGTAGAACCTGCTCGTAACAATTAACCAGCCACTGAAGACCCTTCAATTGATATTCCTTAAGGCAGCCTTTAAACAACTCTGGTGTCTGAACAGTTGATGTAACAGGCATTGTAGACCTGCAAAAAGAAGAAAACTAAGCACGTAAAGTTTTCCTACAACCCTTTATCTTTATTCAAAAGGGAAAAGAGTTTACGGGTTATGGAGATCTATGTTACTGGATCCAGCAACAGAGGCATCAATATCAGCAGCTTGGCGGAGCTTTGTGCATTCAGAATCAAAGGCACTTGTTAACTTTTTCTGCTTAGAGACGGCATCTTGAGCAGCTTTCAGAGCCTCTTCTCTCATTTTAGCATCCTCGGGGTCTTCATTACCATCCTTGGTTGCCAAATTGCTAAATTGTGCTTCTTGTTCATTTAAATTCTCATCTTCCACTGGCAAAGCTTCAGAAGGCTGTGAATTTGGCTTATTTTGCATGAAGTGACTATAAAGTTCTGTTTGCTGTATGAGAAAATTTAGCCTTTGCTGCTGCCTCTTTGCTTCTCGAAGTTCTTGTTCCCTCTTTAATGCCTCTGCAGCTTCTCTCTCCTCCCTTTTCCTAACTTCTGCCTGCAGAGAAAGAGATCCAGTGTTTCATATCACCTCCTCTAAATTCCTTATGTAGATGAAGAAAACGAAAGACAAATTCCAATGACTTCAAGCAACACAATTCATATATTTCATTTGTGGGTTTCATAATTCACTATCCAAATAAATATTGATCATACTACTTTCTAAGCATGTATTTGTATATATCTACAGACTACACTATATAAGGAACAGATACTTTTCAATATTTTATACTGTTATATTGCGCTCAACTAATAATATCCTCAAAACTTCACTGCATCCTAATTGCATATGGAAATTTAAAAGAAAAGTGAAGCAGCTTTGGTTGTTTCCCACAATCTAAATGGGTACATAATGTTCTTTCAACTTAAACTTCTAGGTATTCATTTTTTTTTTCTCTTTCCCACAGTTTTTTTTTTAGATTCCATATTGGTAGAGCAATATGTATCATAAATTGTGCTCGCAAGAAGGCTACAAATTAAACTTTAGGATAGAAAAACATAAGCAGGGTGCACAGTCACTTATTTATACAAACACTGAGAAATTTAAATTGAGGTTGAGTTTTGATGTTGTTTCTTATACAAGTTACCAGATTTTGTCAAAAACACCACTATTTTGTTCTTTCATTTTTCTCTTTCTAAATTCAAATCATGCGTGCTTAACTTGCTAGAAAATCCATATATAAGCAGGATCCAGTACAGATACAGATTGAGATTAATATAATCTCATCAATGAACTTTTGTATGGGACACAGTAGATGCAGACGATGAATGTCCTAGTGCAAGTTAAAGGGATTCATGGAGCATGTTGATTGCTTAGGTTGTGACTGGAAACAAACAATATATAGAACCAAAAGATTCCCCATAGAAAGAGACCCATGCTCAGATTTTCAAGATGCGAATGGGTCATGCTTAAATACTTTAAGCTAAAAACAGAATTTAATATAATTGTTTTATGTTTGGTTCTCCATGATATTGATTTTGCATATCAAACGGTATATAACAACCAGTACCAATCCAAGTTTGTACACTCAGAGTTCTATAGTGTTTTTTCCTTTTGATTTTTATTTATCATATATAGGTATTCACTAAAATTAATAATCCTGCTGCTCAAAGAGTAAAAGAAACAGAGTATATGTAATTTATTAGTTATTCAATGGATGTTCTGTACACAAAGAGACACTCATACACGCACACAAACGCACTCACAAACCCAATTTCCCGTTCTGTCAAGCAACATGAGACATTGTGCAAGAATTAAAACAAAAAGACATAATTCAGACAATATTTATTCAAATTGACTGACTTTAATTCATATATTCTGTTATCATTGAGAGGTTATGATTAGTTTATATACATAATAAGAAAAGCTTTATATGTGTAACAATTGATGATGCTACAATTGATGTTAGCTAAATTGACAAAATAAATATAATTTACAATCTGTAACCAAAAAAGGTCACAATCAACATGTAGCTTTTAGAAAATTATCACAACTTGCAAAGCATGCAAAATGTACGCAGAAGTTGCACACAGTTTGTCTTAGTGTATGTATTGACTTCTTAGTCACGTCAAACAAAGTCTCCAAATAATGATAAGGTTGGACATCCATATTGCGTATGCCAAAATTTCTAATATGCAACAAGTCTAGGTTACATACAAGCATCAACTACAACAAACTTATGGCCCAACATTTTTGTTTGGAAACAAAAATGTTGATTGTTGCTCCAGGTAAATTTTGAAACTTGTTCAGCAAGAAAACAGAACATTACCATCTCCTTATCCATTCGCTTCCAAAACAGCAACATATCTCTAGACAACTTCCTAGTGCGAATTGGAGCAGCCCTCACCAGTTTATGTGACCTACTAATCTTCAATTTTACCTGAAACAAAGACCATCAAACAGCACTAAAACATGTAGTATAATACCATGATTGCTCAAAGAAAGAGATTATAAATCAGCTGATGCTTTACAGGAAAAAATATATAGGCCACACCACAAAACATACCTCTCTTTGGCAGTTCTCTGAGAACCTCTTTGCATCAATCAATTGCTTCCTATAGAAAGTAGTGAAAATTCTATGATGCTTAGGAATATCTCTTCTTACAATGTTCACCCAAACCTTACCGATCTTCTCCATTTCCTCCCTTTCAATGACAGTGGGATCTTTCTTTACCTTTGGTTTCTTGGGTAGACTTCGCTCTATGATCTGCAACTCAGGAAGAGGAGAGATGAGTAAAGGAAATTCCCATTACCAGCTCCATATTGACTTCTAAGAAATATAAATAATGAATTAAATAATGTACTTCAAGGGGGGCACTGACCTCATATGTGTCTCCTTTCTCCAAAACCTTCACATAATAAACCTGCAACACACCACCCTCTGATAAAATAGAACGTTGTATATTTCCAGCTGCCCCCTCAGGGATGGAGGAACTCAAAGCAGCATCAGATATCTTGAGACTAAACTTCTGGGCTGAGTTAGAAGCTGCCAATGCCTTCAATCTTGCCTGAAGCGACTCATATTGGGGCCTAGGATCTCCCATCCCTGCTCGGGTTCTAGGTCCAAACCTTCTGTCATTGGCCATCATTTCTGCCAATGACCCTAAATCAAGGGTGCCCTTCAAGTAAAATTCCTCCACTCTGATATCTGAGAAGCTTGGCAAGTTCAATGATGATGCCAACTTATCATAAGAGGGAGGTATCCTATAAGTGATACCCTCCCCAATATCCAAATAAGCCGGCTCATAGGATATTCTGCAAAATATCGAAAAAGTCACCCATTCAATTCCCACACATACCAAACTCCAATAAAGAAAAAGTTTTAATCTCTTATAAAGGCATGCAGAAAGGCATGCAGATAGAACATACTTGGGTGTATAATCTGATTCCACATTTTCTCCACGCTTTTGGGGAGTAACATCATTAAGCCATTCAGAGGTGGTTTCTGTATCGTATAACCCAACTCGCGGGTCATTACCCAACTTTCTGGCCTTTGAACTACCCAAATTGCTCTTTAGAACAGGAATCCCCATTCTTGATGAAGCAGGTGCGGGACTTGGGGTAGAATCCTTCAACCTCCTCTTGTACTTCTGAATATGCTCGCCCAGCATTGATCGATATCGCTCCTCAGTGATGTGTGTCCCGTAGTATCCGTCTCCCTCCTCTCCGTCACTGTTCTTAGACCGCTTATTTCTCTTTGCTAAACTCAAATCTCTCTCTGGAATACTCCCATTGCCATAATTATCCATTGCACCACCTATACACAGTTAACCAAGGTGCAATAACAATTCATGCATACATGGGTGCATTCCTACGCAATAATTTACCTCTGAAAATCTACAATGCACACTTAAATGAAAATATAAAACAAAGAGAGTATGATTGAACAATTATATATGATAAGAAATGCAAAAATCCCGATAACACCATGCAATTTCGAGTAGAAAAGGTAGAATTCAAAATACGAAGAGTACCTTGGCTACCTCTGCTCTCATCCTGACTACTATTCCCATAATAATCAAAATCATCATCCGGTTGTGGAACTTTGAAGTTCATCAAAGACTAAAAAGCAAAAGAGAGTAAAAAAAAGAAGAAAAAAATCTCACCATAAAAACCGCATTCTGAGAAATACGTAAACGGAAAAGCAAAAAGTAAAAGACTTACACAACAATTCATTGAAATTGACCATATTCGACATAAAAATGCCAAAATTCTTGACAAATTAGTGCAGGAACAAACTAGACAATAATTCATGGAAATAGAGTAAAAGAAGTCGAACCAGAAGTTTGGACGCACCTCAAGATTGAAGAGATTTGAATACGAAAGCGAATCCTTCGTTTGTCTCCTGTGTTCCATGGAGCAGAGGAGACGAAGATCAACGTAAGAAGCAAAAACTTTGGGTCGTAAAAAGCATAGAGAGAGTTGGCGACAGAACAATGAGAAACCCTAGCACGGTATAATGCAAGTTCCGAGAGAAAAGAGGACGGGAAGGTTAGGGTGCGTAAGATAAGGCAAGGGGAGAGAGAGATGGACCGAAGGGGACACAGACTGCGTAGGAAGCACCATAGCGGTGCTAACGTACACTTGATGGGCGCCGTTTGTCAATGTGCATTCCTTTTTCCCTTGTTGAGTTTTTTTTCCCCTTTTTCTGATTTCTTATGCTTAATTTCCGGGACTTTTTTCAGGAATAATGTGTTTTCGGGAAGTATTTGGAAACTAGTGTGTTTTTAGAAGTAATTGGAGAAATGGGATGAGAGAGTGCAATTTGGCAATTATTTAATTCGAAAGAGTGTAATTAGAAATCAGGTGTTGTCGAACTAAGATATGTCCTATCAGTCTAACGCCACAACAAAAATGTTTCGAAATGGAATATGCCAGACCATTAAAGTCATTGACGCCACAAGCGAAAATGAAGTATGGTAGACTGACAGTCCCTGATTCCGCAATCTAGTGTTGCGGCTTCAAGCTTGGAAAAAAAAAATTTTCACAACACAATCATGAAACGCGTTGAAAAAAATTATTGAACCGACTATATAAACTTCTCGGATGAGTTAAAGAAAGTTCCAATTTTACGAGAGAAGAGAAAAATTTTATAAGAGTAGAGAGAAAAATTATATACAAATATTAGTGCTGTTGTGTGAACACCAGTGATTAATAATTTTCACTGTCTAATTACAAGTATTCGACAAGATTTTATAGTTTAATATTTGTAATATTGATCAATTAAATTTAATTTTTGTGTATTATTATTAATTAAATTTTTATTTGATTTAGTAATTTGCATATATTAATTAACATATAAGATTATCAAAAGAATAAAAGACGCATAAATTTTAGTTTTGAAAAGGTATTATTTCAAAATGTATTTGTTTATTTGTGATTTTGTGTTAGATACTCATTATAAAATGAAAAAAATATATATATTATGTTGTCATAATATAATACTGTAAAAATTTTAAAATATAATAGAATAAATTTTACTTTAAAAAAAAGAGAATTTTTTTAAAATAAAGATTTTCTAAAAAAATTTAAGAAAAGAAGGTGTGTCATGATTATAATTGAAAAATAGAGTGAATTTAAATGATAAAATAATTGCTTGCAGAATTAGATATGGGATCCAGTTAGGGATGAGCATGAACCGATTAATCGATTCATAAAAAAAAATTAAATAGTCCATTAATATCAATTTTTTAAAATCACTAACTATTAACGAGTTCATTACATTCAGTTAACCAGTCCATCGATTTTGATTTTTTCAGTTTGATTAACTAATATTTTTAGGTTAACCATTAAAATTTATAACATAAAATTATAAAAAAATAGATAAAATTTAATTTAATTTTAAATATACAAAATTATTCAAAATATAAATAAAAAATAAACATAATTTACTAGTCAAAATTTACGTTTTATAAATTAATAACTAATATTATAAAATAAAATTGATATTTATTAAAAATTAATATGCTTGATTCTAAGTCAAATAAAATTTTGGATAATATTAAATGTTATAACATAAACTTTAAAATATAAGAAAATATGATTGAATGCTATTAATAAAATATAAACATTAATATATGATAAAAAAATAACATATATAAAAGTTAATCGGTTACTACATATAAATATTACTATATAATTAAAGAGAATGATATAATATAAATTTAATTGAAAATATTATATAAATTTTATAAAAAATATAAAAAACTAAGGTATAAAAATAAAAATTATATATATATATATATATATATATATATATATATATATATATATATATATATATATATATATATATATATATATATATATATATATATATATATAAGATCCAGTTAACAGAACCGGTTAATCGTGAAATAACTGTTGACCAATACTTAAAAATCGAAACCATAACAAAAAATATAAAAATTAAAAACCATAACCAACTTCATCAAATTGGTTAGCCAAAAAAATAATTCGATTTTAAATATATTTTACAGTTAATCATATTTTTAATTTTTTCTCATCCTTAGATCCAGTGACATATGATAAGATACTGATTTAAAAAATTTATAATTAATATCATAAAATTTCATTTAAAATTCTAAATTATGGCTTAATGACAAAATTAGACTTTACCATCCCCTAGGCACATAGGGTCAAATCCTAATGCAACCATTTTTTATTTTAATTTTTTCATTATTTTTATATTAAAATTTATAACTTAAATTTTTAAATAATTTTTAATATTTCAAATAATTAAAATATGTAATTATTTTTAATTATAAATTCTAATTAAATGAAATAAATTATTTTATATTTTTTTGTAAAAGATTAAATATAAATTTTTATTAATGAAGTATGAAAATTAATGTAAAAAATTTAGTTATGAATTCTAACATGAAAAAATTAAAAACAATGTAATAAATTATTTAATATTATCTTTATTTATTTTTCTAAATAGTGAATTATAAATTTTAATTGATTGAAATATGAACTTAATGTAAAAAAAGTTACAAATTCTAATATGAAAAATAATGAAAAACTAAAAAAAACAATAAAATGGTTGTCTTAGGTTTCAAAATCACATGATTCGATATATTTTATTATAATTTAATATATGTTCAATAAAAAAAGAATAAAAAATTTCATACAATTATAATAAATGGTCTAAATAGTATGTTCATCAGAACAAGACATATAAATTTTATGCCTATATCAATGAAAATTTAAACATATTTTGTACGAAATATTGTATAATAATATTATAATATGTAATAAATAATGGATATATTTATTATATAATTAGCAAAAACAATTATTACCCTAATATTGGTGATTTATGAAACAAGTGGCAATAACTACCCTTTTTATTTATTATTAGTTAACTTACTGCTAATAATTTTGGAAATTATATTGTTGTTGTTGTAATTGTTTTATAATTATAATGAGATAAATTATTATTTAGATATCAAATTTAGTTGTGCATGGTTCATAACAGTGAAAAAATAAAATTAACAAAAAATAATTTAATTGTATTCTGAATTACAGATAATTTGAAGATATCAGCATACACTAACTTTTATTTGCGCATGAGTAAAAAATAAGTTATGGAGTTGTAGGTTTTCAATATAACATATCGAATCCAAATACCATTACAGAGATTAAGGCTTAGAAATAAGCCGACTCTTTCTGAATTGATACATAAAATTTACATTAAGTTGAGTTTAGGTGTGAATGACGTTATTTCAAAAATTATATATAAGAGTCTAATGTACAACCGATGATCACTATGTTGGATGTCAGTGGATTTATTTGATGATGATGACATAGAGATGATTTATGAAAAATTACGAGAATACGATGATTAGACTTTGGTGGAATTAATTATTAAAGTGGCTGAGGGGGGGTATAGGAGCTAATATACCAATGTATGGAATCGGTGATCATGACAGAAATGATGCCTTACACATGGAAAACATCAAGGCTACTCAACAATTCTTTGTAAATGATATTGGTCCCAATCAATCCAGGCAATTGGTTAGTAGCCAAGATATTGAAATTTTCTCTCAATTAAATTTTTGTCAGTTTATTAGAGATAAAGTACAAAATGTGGCTCAAAGTCAACAACTACGATTGGTTAACCATCGAAGAGATGTCAATCCCTATCAACATAGGCAATCTGTCAGTCGACAAGATGGTGACTTACTTATAAGAGATATAGGTGATAGCTAAGTACACGATCGTATCCACCGGTCAATTAACCATACCGGATACTAGTATAAGTCAGCCTAGGTGATCAGTTAGCCATATGTCTGATGCTAGTATGAGTCAACCTAGATGGTCAATTAGCCAGATGCTTAATGCTAGTATGAGTCAACCTAAGTGATTAAGGAGCCAGTTGCCTGATGCAGTTATTAGTCAACTGTGACATGCGTGCTTTGAAAGGGGTCTTTTTGGTCTTACTTGCTCCCATTGAGAGGTGAAAGAAAGAGGAAACGAAAGGGATGTATGGGATAATAACCATTCCATCCAGACTAGGATCCACTTGTAGGATTTGCTGGATAAAAAGGATCTCCCAAACCAAATAAACGGTATGCATCTATGTTAGGCACCATAAGGCAGGTATAAAAGAGTTGTCATCCAATAGAATATTGGAAAATAGTATTCGGACTTTATGATGCCAAAACTAAAAGGGGTTTGGAACCTCACTCTTATTTATACCTTTGATTAGTGAACTATGATTAGGCTTTCAAATTAATTATTTTATCTCTTTTCTCACGCGAATAATCATGCATAAAAATAAAGGCACACTCAATCAAGTTTGGAAAGTGGTAAAGCATAGCATATAAAGCAGTAAAATTGTAGAATAAAATACTATCCTCTAAGCAGTAAATAAACATACATAAAACGGATGAATCATAAATGATTCATTTTGGTGGGAATATTGGTTTCCACATGTATATTTACAAAAAAAGCTTTTATTGTGCATTTTGAATAAAAGTGGGATAAGTGATCCCATTTTATTAGAAAAATTCCAAATTAATTAATTATGTACAAAATTATTTTATATTAATTACAAAAATTTATTATTTACATTTATGATTTTTGGGTTTAAAACGGGACATTGGACCAATTTTATTAATAAAAATTCAGTTACTTAATATAAATATTTTTATGTGATTTTTTTATTTTAGCGGGCAAAACTCATTTTTTATTACAAGCCCAGAATAATGAATAAATAGAAAATAAAAAAATAATTAATTACATATAAACATCTAAAAAGCATGTTATGCTGTATCCATCAGATTGTACTCACAAATACATGTTAGATGCATGAAGTGGTACAATAAAATAAATAAATAAAATATAAATGGTGAGATAGATATATGTACATATAATATAGCATAAGATAATATAATAATAATAATATAATAATAATAAATCTTAACATGTAATAATAATATAATAACCAATATTAATATAAACATAAACATGAACATAAAAATTATAAATATATATATATATAATTTAAAAGATAATATTAAATAATATGAATGTAACTTATGATCATTGGGTTAAAATCACATCGAGTTGGCTCATTTTTTGTGTAGATTCTTGTTTAAAATCCATAAAAAAATATAATAAAAATATCTAAAATATTTTAAAAACAAGATCTAAATAATATATATAAAGAAAATAAGTTAAACAAACTAAACACCACATTTTTAAGTTAAAAATTACATTTTTAACATATAAAAGTTGTTGAACCTTATTATTATATATTAAATAGTCTAGATCCAATCAAATATTAAGCAAACTGTCCAAAAGGGAGTCATATCCACAAAATGCAATAGTGAAAGTATGGATCAGGTCCAAGTAAACACCAGGTCAAAAGTATGGCTAGCTTTATAATATTACCTTCAGGGATTTTTCAGAACAATAGTAGAAACTCGATGTTTTTAAGGATTTTCTTTAATATTTTATCAAGAAATATTTTAAAGGATGAAAATAAAAGAATAGTTTGAGAAAGCAAATGAGAAATATTAAAAAAAAATTAACACTACAAGAAAAATGATCTTTAACGAGGGAAAATTTTGTCGTTAAAAATTTATCACAATCGAAAAAATCTGGTTGTCGCCCATTGCTAGAAGCCCCCTCATTAATAGTATAGATAACCAAATTCGATTTCGATCATTAAAGGGATTAATGATCAAAATTTTTTCGATCATTAAATAAAATGTTTTAGCTACTGGATTTCCCTTTGCTAATAGTGTTAAACTTTTAACAATATGAAAATCCAGACATCAAGACACCTTTTAGCGACTGGATTTTTGCTTCATTGAAAGTGAATGCTTTCAATAAAGGAAAATCCAATTGTTAAAGATTCCTTTTAGTAGCCGGACTTTTCCTTCGTTGATTGTGTTCTATTTCAACAAAGGAAATTTTCAATCATCGACTCGTGTTAGAGATCGAAATTCCTTTCGCTAAAAGTTATTCCAATTATTAATATAAATAATTTTATTTGAATATTAACTATAGATATTATTTAGACACACACACACACACACATATATATATATTCAAAAATATAAAAAAATAATCTTTTCATAAAATGAAAAAGGCTAGTTACAAAATATTCCAACATTCTTTTTGTCATATTCAAATTTGTTTCAAAAATAGCTCTATGACCGGTATCTAGTAAGTGTACTAAATCGGCTAGTAATATAGAAAAATATAATTATGACCCTTAAATATCGAACCCAAGGAAAACTTGTGTATGTATGGAAGAATTTAGATTTTTAAAATGAAAAATGTATGTGAGAGAGAAAAAAAATCCCAAAATTATGATAATGAAGGTTAACTAAATTAAAGACGGAATTTTGAATAACTAAGAGTAACAATCTAAAGTAAATAACTAAAAATAAAACAATTAAACTAAATCTTGAATGAAAGTAGATAAACAGGATAGATAAAAATCAATATTAAAATAACTTCACTAAAGAACTATCCACCTCAACCTTATATATCAATGACTTAAATTTAAAAAGACAACACGAGTGATCATGAAGAAATCATATGAAAAAGGCAAGATATCTTAACGCAAGAATACCATTCTTACGCATTAAACCTTTCCTATTCAGAATTATTTAATGCTTAGCATAAAAATTTAATTTTAACCTCCTATATGTCTATTAAACTCTTTTGCAAGTACTTTTAACTTCCATCTATTCTTGATTTTAACCCTTCTTAGTCTTAATCCATTATTACCAATACACAATTATACCTTAAATCAGGACATAATCATGCATTAATACCAATAAACGAACATAAGAACATACAAACCAATAATCATGCATAAATTAATAATTAACTATTGCTTTAAATAAGTGAACAATCAAATTATAAATAATCAAAGGTAAGAAATTGCACAAAACCAAGAAATAGTAAACTTGTATCACATTAAATGCAAACTAAGTCATTTCAATATAAAGTTAAGGATTCAAGTATCCTTTAGCAAAAGTAAAAAGAACTACTCACTATTCATATTGAAAATTAAAGCAAAATTAAGAATGAGAATAAAAAACATAAAGTATAGAAGCTCCCTTGATCAACGTTTACAGAAAACTAAAGAAGAACTTCTTGCTCCAAGCTTTTGTTCCTCACAAGCTAAGAAAAATAACGTAAAAACTAAACTAAGCTAAATTTCATGGTTGAGTTGATGTTTCTCTCTATGTTTGTTATTCTAGTGTTTTAGTCCTCTTTTTATAGGCATTGGAGAAGACTTCTGCCCTTTATTGCTTCCAAATCAGAGTTGGAAAAGAGTTCTAATTAAATAGAAAGTTATATCGTCTTTTGCCTCTTTGCACTCTGGAGAGTGATTTTATCACTTAGGAGAGGGATGCTTTTCCCTTAGGTGAGTGACTTTGTCACTCGGGAGAGTAAAGACTTACTGCAAACGACTTGCTTTCTTTGGGTGAGTGACTTTTCTTTTTTAGGTGAGTAATTTGCCCACTTAGGAGAGTAATTACATCACTCAGCCGAGTGATAAGTCTCTGCACTCTACGATAAAATTTTGCCACTTTTCCAATATATACAGTTTTGCCCCCAAACTTCTCATTTCTTCAATTTAGTCCTTTTTTTCTTCAATTTGGTCCTGAAAAATATAAAAACTTTCAATTAAACCTCAAAACACAAATTCAACTAATTAAATAATAATTCAACTAAATTAAGACCAAATTTACTAAATTAAATACCTAAAATATACTAAAAACATACTATAATTTGCAATTATCACTCTGATCTATACTAATATCTATCTATGTAGAATTGTCAAAACATGCATGATGGCTATATCTCAACCTGCAAACCATCCTCAAACCTTAGCATATTATCTCCTAAGTCACTCTTCAATTCCCAATCTATTTTTTTCCAAAGTTAAAACATAAAAAATAATTTAAAAAGTCCCATAAAGTAAAAAAGATATCATTAAGCTTTAAATTATTTTGTATTTAAGAGATAAAAGCCTTCCTCATTAGGTAACTCTAACAAAAGCTTACTTAAGACCCTGTGTCTACAGTTATCCCCAACTTTAGGGAGGCTAGTGCATTAATTGCTAAGCGAGCTAAAGTTCAAAGTAGAAAGAAAAGACACATACTTGGGGTAGCGAATCTTGGGTTGACTTAGATAAAACATGTACCATTTAAAGTAGTAAGTCTCTTGAAAATGCGTACCATTGAAGGCAACGAATCTCTAATCAGGTTAGTTATCATCAACTTGTCAATGTGTTAAACCTCGATTGAATATCTGATTAATGCCAGCTTATCAACATGTAGAATCAGGATTTAAGATGCATACTATTTGAGGCAATGAATCTCTGAAAGATGTGTACCATCTGAGGTAACGAATCTCTAGTCGGATAGTTACCATCAGCTTATTGACATGTTAACCCATTGATTGAATCTTTGATTAACACCAGTTTATTATCATGTTAATCAAGATTTAATACGCGTACCATCTTAGGCCATGAATCTCTAGTCGGGTAGTTACGTCAGCTTATTAACTTGTTAATCATTGGTTGAATCTTTGACTAGTGCTAGCTTATCGGTATGCAGAATCAAGATTTAAGATGTGTACCATTTGAGGCAACAAATCTTTAGAAGATATGTACCATCTAAGGTAGCAAATCTCTACTCAGGTAGTTACTATCAGCTTATAGACATATTAATCATTGATTGATTGTTTAATATACCCTCTAAGAGCTTTTGGGTTAAGGTGAATATAGGTGAGCCCTGAAAGGTCTTGGATTAAGATGAATGTGGGTGCTCCTTGAGAGGTCTTGGGCTAAGATGAATGTGGGTGGAAAAATTTCCTGGTTTTTGGTAAAGGTAGCTGACATTAGTTACCAGTTGCATGGTCATTTACCCTTTGTAGCGAAAGGAGTGTCAAGGCATTGATCAATCCTGAGGCTATATTAGCTCATGTGACCAATACACATTCCACCAAACATTTATGTCAAGTATCAAGTAGTATTCCATTTTGATCTGACTGTCCAATTATGTGTAGTGGTTGAAACCTTTTGAGTGGGTAGAAGACGTCCCCTTGACGATATGAAAGGTTGCCCCTACATGATATAATAAATGAATTTTTAGAATTAGGAACCATTTTTTCTTATGATTATTGTTGCTTACGGTCAATATTTGGTTTTTTATTCATTATTTATTAAAGATGGTCTTGTTATTATTTTTTTCTATTAGTATTTACTCATTTTTTTATTTATTTCTTTACACTTTCCCTCCTTTTTTCTTTTTCTTTTTGAAGGTATAATTAAAGATATATGTTATCCAAATTTAACAATCATAGTTAATACAAATATCATATGGTAAACTACTATAATACTAATAGAGTTTTACATATAAGTGCTCTTTAGTCTCAAAGTAGAATTAAGCAAGTTTGTAACATAGGCTACAAAATAAAATAAAGAAATAAACTCCCTGAATGTCAGAATGCTCCTAAATATAGAAAACCCGATGGAGTGACAAGTGCCGACGAGGGATGCGATGAGCCCTCCAAATGAGCAAGTGAAAGCCACTCGATCATTAGTGGTGGTGGAAAAATAGCATGTGGCTATGAAGAAAAGCTAGGCATAGGCTACTAATATAAGTGCTTCCCTTCTATATCCATATAAGCCGTAGGAAGCCTAACTAATGGATACAGTTTGATAGATATTGGACACCATGATGGATATATATAAAAGTTATATCCTGGACATCCAATCTCCTGGTCAAGCCTATCTAAAAAGTGGTGAATTGTGCATCAAAGTCCTTATATCTCTACGTGGCCTTTTCTCTGATGGTACCCATAACAGTCTCCATCTTGTCTAATCTCTCGTCCAGACTACCTATGGACTAACCAGTTGATATGTATACTACCTCTATACTGGCACGCACTTGCTCTCATTGGGTGATGCTCTCAGCATGTGCAACAACTATATCCACCTTTAACTATATCCTAGTCTCTTTAACGGTCATCTATAATTGTTGATGTGTTGCGAAGAGAGTCACATGACTGTCCTACAAAGTCTAAATACTACTCTCCATAGAGGCTTGTGATATTTGAATAGCCCGTATATGCTGTAACGTCTTTGCAACGGAGTGAGCCATGGTATTTGGTGGGAAGTGTGTCAACACTAGTCTAAAGGGAAATAAGAAGGCATCGGTCAGATTGGTGATGGAGGTGGTCGAAAAGAAGTCGAAGCCCCTAGATCACTATAAGGTGATGTAGACATCGAATCCTGAGGTAGCCCATATCGAAGTTACTCGATGAGGAAGCATTATTCATACTATGAATAAAGAATGAACTCTAAGTCTTATCCTTGATTTCCACTAAGCTTTTTAAGGTTTTATTGCGCTTTTGTCCTTTTGAATTTTTCTAAAGCTAAAATGAGGTTTTAATAGCAAAAATCACCCGTTTGTGATATACACCCTGTTCGTCTGTTATATGATTTTTAAATTTACTTTTTAGGTTTTTGAGTGAGAAAGGGAATTTTTTTGGGGATTTTTTTTTTATCTCAAATCTGATATGATCTATTAGGATCAGATCAAGCTTTTAAATCCTAAAAGGAGTATTTTAATGGGACGCAAAAACTCCCTCAAATAACTAGGAAAAACCCTAGGTTTTTGGGGGCTCTCTTGTTCTCTTCTTCTACTTCTTCTTTTTGGTGGTTAAAAAAATTCTGATTTTCTTGAGGAACTTGAAAGAGACAACCATTCTTTTTGTAGGATAAAAAATCTAATTTTTATCTCTTTAAAGCAGGGTAAAGATCTTCACATTATTTTTTAAGGAAAAATCATTATTTTACATAAGACAAAATATTTGCACTATTTTGATCAATGATGGAAATCAATTAGAGAGAAATTTGAAGTACAATTCTCCAGCCTTCTAAAAATCAACTAAGGGTAATATTATGAGTTTTCACTATAGACACTGAGTTTTGAGGCGGCTCTTGATCAGTGTTACCTAATGAGAAAAGTGTTTCTTATAAATAGATAAGCAACAGAAGTGCCAGGCTTTCTTTCAGATTTTATATTTTTAAAATGTTTTTGAGCTCTCCTGCTAGTTTTAAATGTTTAAAAATCCTTTTTAGGTGTTTTCCTCCTTTTCCTTTGCCAGCAAGGTTAAAATAAGTTTCAGGAGTTATTAAAAAGTCAAAGTCAACGATCAAAGTTAAAGGGGCATGAGTTAATCCCTTAACTCATGGGTTAAGGCCGTGACTCACACTTGTGATTCACTCTTTGGACATTATTTTGCATGCGAAATGGGGGAAGATTTTCAGTTTTAATCGTTATCAAAACTGACTTTGAAGAGGGGTATTTAAGCAAAAATGGATAAATTTTTGGAGAGAGGCTCTTTCTCTATTGTTCTTTCTCTCTTTGTCTCTCACATTTTCTCTCCCCACAGACACACTTTGTATTTTGAAAAACCAAAAATAGAGAACAAAAATGGAAAAAGAAAGGCTAAGAACACAAGAATTCCTTATTCTTTGATGGAACCAATACCGAGAGTAATATTCAGAGCCCCTAAAAACCATTTAATTCAGTGTTAAAATTTGATTTACAGTAAAAATTCCTATTTTTCATTTTTAAGCGTAATTTTGTTTAATATTTGATTTCTTGAATTTAAGTTTTTTTTACTTATTATTAATTGAGTTTCATGCTTATTTCACTCATTAATTTATGTTAATAAATTAAAATTATGTTAAAATTAAGTAAATAAATTAATTAGAGTTTAGTATTCATCATCTTCTTCATTTTGTTAATTTTTGAATTCCATTTTTATTGCTTTAATCTTGGGTTTTCTTGTGGAAATCATGTTTTTCATGTATTTTATTGAGTTTGTCGACCTTTTTATGCATGATCAAAATTGAGTTTTTATTTGATTCCGATGGCTTCCAGCATCGTTTTAAGAGTTGAAATTCATTTTTAGGCTTAGTCATGACCTTAAGTCGGACCAAGTCATGCCCTTGTCCCTTGAATCAGCTAGTGATCCGATTGACTTGGACGTGATTCGCCCTTACCCTATTTCTCTTTTGCACGTCGTTACTCGTGCTTTGCGTCATCACTCACCTGTGTTGTTTTTTTTATCTTTTAGTTCTTTTATTTCATAATTTCTTCCCACTTTGCATCCTTTTTAACTTCTTTAATTCCCATGTTAATTCTTTGCTTTCATTTCTTTTAATTCACACTACTACGCACCATGTTTTTTATTTTATTTTTTTAATTTGCATATATAACTTTTACATTATATTTATTTCATTATTTTAATTTGTATATTATTAATTTATTTGTTAATTTATCATCTTACTCCCTATTTATATAATATATTTCAAATTTTATTTATTAATCTTTCATTAATATTTTATTTATGTTATTTTCCATTGCCTAACTAGCCTAGTTAATTATTATTTTCTATTTATTTGTTTAAATCTTGTATTTATATATTTTATATTTATTATTATTTGTTTGTTATTTTATTAGTATAATTATATTTTTATGTAATTTTGTTTATCTTATTGTTGTTGTTATTGTTGTTGTTGTTATTATTATTATTATTATTATAGTATTTTTTTATATTGGTATTTATTAGTGTTATTGATCGGTATTTAGGAACTGTAATAGATTGGATAAATAGTATAGGGGAATATATTTAAGACTTTAAGAATACTAACCCAAAGGAACAAGAATTGTTAAGTAAAATATCTATAATTGAGTTGAATTAATCTAAGATATTTTTCAAGTTTTGAATTAAAAGGAGTTCTACACTAAGCAAAAAATTAAATCTAAATATTAACAACTAAATTAAAAAAAAGTCATCAAGAAAATCAATAAAATTAAAATTAATGCTTTGAAAATTCTAATAAATTTAATTGGAAATAAGCAAAATAATTTAACATGAATTCTGGAAAAACTCAACTAAAAACAAGTCTTTTACTAAAAACACTATTCTAGTTCACCAAACTAAAAACAAGTCTTTTACTAAAAACACTATTCTATTTCACCAAGTTTTCAAATTAAGAATAGCCTAATAACTAGCATCAGTTCGGGTTCACAAATTCCTAAATCTCAAATGAATCTCTTCTTGAAACATCCATTTAAAAATTTATTTATTCCCTAATACACCTGAATTAAATATAAACTGCACATAGAAATCAAAACTTTCTTTTAGAACATAAAGATAACTAGATGAAGAAAATAAACAAACAAGGCATAAACACATACAATTAACATTCAAATTCAATAATTAACCGTCTCTTGATACATTAAAAATAAACCCAAACATCAATATAAGTGCAGAATTAATCACAAGAAAAATATAAGAAAACATGAAAATATTCATTAAACTCAAAATTTCCATACAAATATGGTTCAAGAATTCCTAAGCAAGAAGAATTACTCAAACATCAAGAATATAAATATTAAAATATAAAGAGATTGAGTTTATAATATACCATTGAAGAAAAGAAAGTAAAACTCGAAGTTCCTTCTTCTTTAATTTTGAATTCTCCTTGAATCCCAAATTAAATCTACACTAAAAATAGAAAATAAAACCCTAATTTACAATAAAAGAAAGGAATAAAATCCTAAAACTATCTCCCAAAATTATTCTCCTATTTCCCTTTTTTATATCAATACTTGAAAGACCTTAAATAGAAAAAGTTCTACTGCCATTAAAACATTTAACTGAAGAAAACTTCTTAAATTGTCAACTTTGCTGCTAAATCAACCTCGTAGGGATGGGAAGCGTCTCTATAGGAATGTTTGCCACTGGAACTCACAAGATCACTAAAGAACTAGGTAGGGATGATTTCTATCCCTATCGAGTTAATTTCAATCTTTTTGCTCCTAAACCTACAAAAATAATAAAATTAAAAACTAAAACACTACAATTTCAAAAAAAAAAACTTTAAACATAAAACACCTAAATTAACACTCAAAGAACTAAAAATTATACTTAAAAACACACTAAACTTAGGTAAAATATGGAGATATCAAATGCCCCATACTTAGCTTTTACTCATCCTCGAGCAAAATTGAACAAACCATATTTTCGAAATAATCAAACTTCAAACTAAGAATTGTGCAATTCAAAATCATGATCAACAATTAATAGTAGCACTCAATGTCATCCAACTAAACTAGATTCAAACAAGAAAATATAAGTAAGTTTCCATATGTGTGTGTAAGACCAAAATATTTTAAGTACTTTTAAAACCAAAAACACCAGTGTAATTTAGCATCCAAGCTACAAAATTTATATGCATTAAAATTTATATGTGATTTCATAATTGAAACTTTAGAAACTCTATAGGTCTCTCCTTAGTATCGGAACCCTAAGATCATCTCTACTAAACAACTTGAAATAAAATAGAATCATTAGGATTTCATTAAGGTTGTAATGTGGTCATAAAAAATGCTAATCAAAGAATGGTTAAAGGCAAGCAAAAAGAATAGCCACCCTCTGATTGTACAAACTAGCAATTTGCTACAAATCGATTTCACCCACACTAATGCTACCATAATCATCAATTCTAAATTATATAGGAATGAAAACATCAAAACACTTAAGAGAAAAGCCACCTCAATTTTCCTCTCATTTTCCATAAATTCATCCAAAATTGCGAGTTCATAACCTTTTTCGCTTTCTTATTGCAAATACCCCACACTTAAAAGTTTGCTATAAATTCCTAGCTTAATGATTCAAACTTTTTTTCTTTTTCTTTTGCTCCTTTTTTTTCTTTTGTTTTATTTTTTTAAGAAATAACAAACTTGCTAGCGTTATTAATAACATCATACAATACAAGGGTATTCATAAATTCACAATTTCTTATTGCATTCCCATCTTCACAACCAACCCCCAATAACATTCCAACAATCCCTTTTTAAACTACACTGTTTTGGGTACCCAATGAACATTGATCAATTTCAATCCTAGAGCGGCCAACTCTCAGAAGAAGAGATAATGGTTTTTAATCTATAGGGGATTAAGATATGTGTAACAAGAAAAATAATCGTGGCACGCCTCATTAGGCTCAAAAGGGCTAACAATGGATAAAATGCACAAAGGTAGATAAAAAGTCTTTTAAAAGTGGCTAAACAATAAAAATTGTCTAAATCATGTCCTAAACTTATTCAAGTTGTTTTAATGCTTTGAAGGGGGATGAGGAAGGTTTTAACACTTTAAAATTCTTAACTTAACTACCTTCATGCATTGATTTTTTCCTTTTAATTAAAAAATTTTGTCTTAGTATTCAAAGTTTGAAAACTAACAAATATTATTCAAGTTGAACCCTTAGATGGAATTCCATCAAGCAACATGACTGTTCTATCATTAATCAAAATATTGAACGCTGCAAAATTCTAAGCTAAAGTTCAAAAATATTCAAATTCGAAAATAAAACTAGGCAAACTAAACTAATTGTAAAATATAAGTATTCTAACTAAACCTACTTAACTACAACACAAACTACACACCAAACTAAATAAGTAAAACAAATAAAAAAAATGCAAAACATAAAAATAACTACTTTAACACAACATCACAAAATTTAAGGAAATAAAGTGCTACAATTTAAACAAAAATAAAAACAAAAATAAAAGAAAACATAACTGGTATCTAGCAAAATAAAAGTTAAGATTGTTTAAAGAAAATGTCCTTTAATTAATATTCAAAATTGGGTTCAACTGAGCTCTATCTCCCACTCTAAAATTTTGTTGTCCTTAGCAAGGTAGCAAAAATGTCATCTTATTGCTCAAACCAACAATCAACATTTAAATGTCAAGAAAAATTGCAAACCAAGTGATAAAAACACAACACATATGCTCATGACATTATAGGCAATAAAAAAACAAAATGTATCGACGATTAATGGCATAAGACATATCAGAGGGAAAAAGGCAGTGACAATTAGTAGTGCAACAATTGTAAGAAAAATCGAAGAGTGAAAGTGGAAAGCAAAGACGAGTGGAGGAATAAAAAAAGAGCATTTAAAATAAAAGGAACCCGGTGGGAACATAAGGATAACACAGTGAGGATGAATGATTCTGCCTCTATTATCCTTAAAGGACCCAGTGGGGATGGCATTGGTCCCTATCGAGTTCCTTAATTCTGTACTAAATAGTTCCCCTTATTTGACACTGCAAAAACTATATGAGCTCTTTAATTAATTTAGAAGCACATTTTAATTAAATACAATAATTAAGCACAAAAATCATTAGAAGTAACTTCTATTTAAAATTGCACATTTTAACCCCTAATTCAATAAACTAACATCTTAAACTCAAGAGTTCCAGTTTGGATTCCAACTCTTTAATTCCTTTTTTCTTGATTTCTCAATAAACTCTCTTGACTTTTGATCTTCTCCTCTTGATTCCTTAACTTTTCCTCTTGAAAACTAAAGGTAGCTTTGCACTTTTCCTTTTCAGCCTTAAATTATTTTTTCTAACTTGGAAGCAAATCTAAAAGACTTTTCACTTGTAAAGTGGTGAACTCTTGTGGCACCCATAGAAAATAAGAATCTTTAAAGGATAGTGAATAAGCAATTGGTGAATGTGTATTCAAGAGCTGTAATTCTTGCATTTTTATTTTTAAATTATTCATTTGCTTTTCTAAAAGAAATAATCCATAATCTTAGACATCACCTCACATCATTTTGAAAATGCCTCATAATCTTTCTACAAAGATAATCACCAAATTAAAAACAAATAAAAATAAAAATCTCATACTAACTCAATTAAAGATATTAAAAAAATAACACCATTGTTCCCCAGCAATGACATTAAAAACTTAATTGGTATCTAGCAAGTATATTAGATCGACTAAGTAATATAGAAAAATATATTTAAGACCCCATGAATATCGAACCCAAGGAAAAATAGATTGCTAAATAAAATATCTATAATTGAGTGGAATTAATATTGATGATCCTTAAGTTTTGAATCAAAGGGAGTCCTAAGCTAAGTAAGAGATTAAATCTAAAAGTTAACAACTAAATTAAAACAAGGTAATCAAGAAAATCAACAAAATTGAAATTAATGTCTAGGAAATTCTATCCTCATAAATGCAATTGAAAACAAGTAAAACAATATTAACATGAATATCTAGAAAAACCCAACTCAGAATAAGTCTCTTACTCAAAATACCATTCTAGATTATTAAACTCCCTGATTGAAAATAACGTAATAACTAGCATCAATCCGGGTTTATAAATTTCTAAAGCACAAATGAATCTCCTATCAGAATATCCATTTAAAAATCTATATATTCTCCAACACACCTGAACAAAATATAGTCTACACATAAGAATCAAAATCTCATCTCGAAACATAAAGATAGCTAGATACAAAATATAAAAGAACAAGGCATAAATACATACACTTAACATTTGGATTCAATAATTAATCATTTCTCGATGCTAAAATTAAACCCAAATATCAGTGTAAGTTTAAAATTAATCATAAGAAAAATAGAAGAAAACATGTAAATATTCATTAAACTTAAAATTCCAAAATAAATACAGTTCAAGAATTCCTAAGCAAGAAGAATTACTCAAACATCATGAATGTAATCATCAAAATATAAAAAGAATAAGTTTAAAATACACCTTTGATGAAAAGAAAGTAAAACTTGCAGTTCCTTTTTCTTCAATATTGAATTCTCCTTAAATCCTAAATTAAATCTGAACTAAAAAGAGAAAATAAAACCCTAATTTATAATTACTAAAAGAAAGGAATAAAACCCTAAAACTCTCCTAAAAAATCTTTCTCCTAATTTCCTTTTCATATTAGTACTTGAAAGACCTTAAATAGGAGAAGTTTAGCTGTATCAAAACTTTTAAAACTATAAAAAAAACTTCCTATATTGCATTTTTTGCAAAATTGGTTGTGGGGATGGTGAGTGTCTCTGTAGGGATGGCAAGTGTCTTCACAGGAATGAAATATATCTCTGTAGGGGATAGATAAGTTTTGCCTTTAAATTTCTTTAAGGACTCGATGAGGATGGCATTCCTTAATTCTGTACTAAATGATCAAAGGACCCGGTGGAGATAATAAACAACCCCATTAGGTTGATTTTATTCCTATAAATTTTTGGAATAGCTCATCAACCAGACTCTTCCCTCTGCTCAACTAAATTTTGGTTCCCTTATTTAACACCCAAAAAACTATACGAGCTCTTTAATTAATCTAAAAGCACATTTTAATTTAAATACAATAGTTAAGTACAAAAATCATTAGAAGTAGCTTTTATTTAAAATTGCACTTTTCAACCCTTAATTCAGTAAACTAACATTTTAAACTCATGAATTAAATGATAAAAACATAGTAGACCTAAGAAAACACAAAAAAAAATTGAGCTATAAAAGCCTACGAAATTAAACTAAAGATAAGATAGCAAATTATTAAAAATAAAACATAAAACATAAAAACTCAACACATAAAGAAAATGATAAAAATTTAAAGAGAAGGGTTAAAAAAATTCTGGTTCATTGAGTCCCAGCTCGACTCGTGTTACTCTCTAAATGCCAAGCTTATGATCCAATTAATGGTCTCTCCTAAATTTGCTCCTTATTTTCTCCTATCAATAGGAGAAACTTGTCAAAGTTTAACGAGGTTGGAAACTCCATGTCTTCGATGAAGTATGACTCCATCTTAGGTTCTTCAAACACGAACTCTCGAAAGCTCTTTTTTAGGATTCAAAATCAGATTAAGAATAATTTAACTCATGAAGGCCGGTCGTTTTGTAATGGATAGGGATTCAACCTAATCCGTAATGCTTCAAACCTTAAAAAGGCATGAGACAACATCTCGAAGTATCCCCATTCATTTTTTAGCGATCAATCTATAAGGGCATTTGCTGGGCACCACAAACAGGTATTATGGAGTCGCAACCTAATAAAGCATTGGAAAATGAGTTCTAACCTTATGAAGCCAAAACCAGAGATAGTTCAAACTTCACCTATTTATACCTTTGGTTAATGTTATATAGATGAGTATTAATTATTAATTTATTTTATCTCTTTTTTCACACAAGATATTATGCTAAAAAAATAAAGTACACTCAAACATATTGAAAAGTTGTAAAGCATATAAGTCAGTCATATTCTAGGGGAGTGACTCTTTTTTTTTAAGTCCTCGGAACCTATTTTGACCTTATTAGTAGAGGAAAAAAGGGAAAAGATCTCAAAAGGACTTTTTTAAACATTTGAAAATCGTAGGACAACTCAAAAACCATTTTGAAAATGAAAAATTTAGGAGAAAGCCTGGTACTTTTGCACCTTGTCTATTTATGAGGAACCATTTTTTCATTTGGTAACCCTGATCAGAAGTCGCCTTAGGATCCAGTATCAACATCCACCATTAATGCATGACTTAATTCTGCCTCCTTACCACCATCGCCTTGAATTTGCATATAAACTCAAGAGTTCCAATTTGGATTCCAACTCTTTAATTCCCGTTTCTTGATTTCTCAATATACGTCTCTTGACTCTTGATCTTTTCCTCTTGATTCCTCAACTTCTCATTTTGAAATCTAAATGTAACCTCCCATTTTTCCTTTTCAGCCTTAAATTTTTTCTCCTAACTTGCAAGCAAATCTAGAAGACTTTGAACATTGAAAGTAGTGGACTCTTGTGGCACCCATAGAGAATAAGAATCTTCAAAAGATGATGAAAAAGTAACTAGTGAATGTGTACGTAAGAGCTATAATTCTTGCATTTCTCTCTTTAAATCATTCATTTGCTATCCCAAAAGGAACAATTCATAAACTTAGACATCACCTCACATCATTTTGAAAATACCTTAAAATCTTCCTGTGAAGATAATAACCAAATCAAAGAATGGTTACAGGTAAGCAAAAAGAATAGTTACCTTCTGATTATACAAACTAACAATTTCCTACAAATCGATTTAACCCACACTAATGCTACCCAAATCATCAATTCTAAATTATATAGGAATGTAAACCATCAAAACACTTAAAGAGAAAAGCCACCTTAATTTTTCTCTTATTTTCCACAAACTCAACTAAAATTACAAGTTCATAACCTTTTTCTCTCTCTTATTTGCAAATACCCCACATTTAAAAATTTACTATTAGCTTAATGATTCAAACTTTTTTATTTTTTTCTTTTTTTAAAGAAATAACAAACTTGTTAGCTTTATTAATAATATCATACAATACAAGGGTATTCACAAATTCACCATTTCTTATTGCATTCCCATCTTTATAACTAACCCCTAATAACATTCTAACAATCCCTTCTTAAACTACACTCTTTTGGGTACCCAATGAACATTAATCAATCCTAATCCTAGAGCAACCAACTTTAAGAAGGGAAGATAAAGGCTATTAAGTTATAGGGTATTAATATATGTGTAACAAGAAAAATAATCGTGTCACGCCTTAAGCATGCCTCATTAGGCTCAAAAGGGCTAACAATGGATAAAATGTATAAGGGTAGATAAAAAAAGTCTTTTAAAAGAGGCTAAACAATAAAAATTGCCTAAATCATATCCTAAACTTATTCAAGTTATTTTAACGTTTCGAAGGGTGATGAGGAAGGTTGTAGTGCTCTAAAATTCTTGACTTAACTATCTTCATACACTGGTTTTTTTCTTTTTATTTAAAAACTAATCTTAGTGTTCAAAGTTTGGAAACTAACAAATATTGTTCAAGTTGAAACTTAACTTAGGTGAAATTCCATCAAACAATATGACTATCCTACCATTAATCAAAATATTGAACGTTGCAAAATTCTAAGATAAAGTTTAAAAAATGTTTAACTTCGGAAACAAAACTGGGCGAACTAAACTAATTGTAAAATATATGACATTCGAACAAAAACTACTTAACTACAACATAAACTACACACCAAACTAAATAAGTAAAACAAATAAAAAAATGCAAAACATAAAAATAACTAATTTAACACAATATCATAATATTTAAGGAAATAAAATGCTACAATTGAAATAAAAACAAAAACAAAAGAAAACATAAATAATACAAAAAATTCATGAGCAAAATGAAAGTTAAGATTGTTTAAAGAAAACTTCCTTGAATTAATATTCAAAATTGGGTTCAACCGCATCGCTCGCTTTAAAATTTTGCTGTCCTCAATAAGGTAGCAAAAATGTCATCTATTGCACAAACCAACAATTAGCATTTAAATGCTAAGAAAAAGTGCAAACCAAATGATAAAAACACAACACATATGCTCATGACATTATAGACAATATTGAAACAAAATGTATCGACGATTAATGGCATGAGTCACAATAAGAACAAACATGCATAACAAGTATAATATCATAAGGAAAAGACAGTGACAATTGGTAGTGCAACAATTGTAAGAAAAATCAAAAAGTGAAAGTGAAAAGAAAAAAGGAGTGGTGGAATGAAAAAAAAAGAAAAAGAAAGAGCATTTAAAACAAAGGGAACCTGGTGGGATCATAAGGACAACATGGTGGGGATGAATGATTCTGCCTCTATTGTCCTTAAAGGACCCAATGGGGATGTCATTAGTCCCTACTGAGTTACTCAAATTTTATACTAAATGATCAAAGGACCCGATGGAGATGATAGATAACCCCACCGAGTTGATTTTATTCCTATAAATTTTTGGAACAGTTCATCAACCAGACTCTTCCCTCTGCTCAACTAAATTTTAGTTTCTTTTATTTGACACTCCAAAAACTATATGAGCTTTTCAATTAATCTAGAAGCACATTTTAATTTAAATACAATAATTAAGCATAAAAATCATTAGAAGTAGCTTTTATTTAAAATTGCACATTTTAACCCCTAATTCAAAAAACTAACATCTTAAACTCAAGAGGTCCAGTTTGGATTCTAGCTCTTCACTTCCCTTTTCTTGATTTCTCAATAAACTGTCTTAATTCTTGATTTTCTCATCTTGATTCCTCAACTTCTCCTCTTGAAATCTAAATGTAGCTTCCCACTCTTCCTTTTTAGCCTTAAATTGTTTTCCCCGACTTGAATACAAAACTAGAAGACTTTGAACTTTGGAAGTGGTGGACTCTTATGGCACTCATGAAGAATAAAAATCTTCAAAGGGTGGTGAATGTGTATACAAGAGCTATAATTCTTGCATTTCTCTCTTTAAATCATTAATTTGCTCTCCCATAAGGAATAATTCATAATCTTGGACATACCTCACATCATTTTGAAAATGCCTCAAAATCTTCATGCAAAGATAATCACCAAATTAAAAATAAATAAAAATAAAAATCTCAAGCTAACTTAACTAAAGATATTATATAAACAACATCGATGTTCCCCAACAATGGAGCCAAAGACTTAACTTGTGTCTAACAAGTATACTAGATCGACTAAGTAATAAAGGAGAATATATTTGAAGCCCCAAGAATATTAAACCCAAGGGAAAGGGGATTGCTAAGTAAAATATCTATAATTGAGTGAAATTACTCTGAGGTTATCCCCAAGTTCTGAATTAAAGTGATTCTTAAGCTAAGCAAGAAATTAAATCTAAAAATTAACCGCTAAATTAAAACAAGGTGATCAAAGAAATCAACAAAATTGAAATTAATGCTTAGTAAATTCTATCCTCATAAATGCAATTCTAGATTATTAAACTCCTCGATGAAAAATATTCTAATAACTGGCATTAATCTGTGTTCATAAATTCCTAAATCTCAAATAAATCTCCTCTTAGAATACCCATTTAAAAATCCATCTATTTCCCAATACACTTAAACTAAATATAGTCTACACATAAGAATCAAAACCTCGTCTCGGAACATAAAGATAACTAGATACAAAATATAAAAGAACAAGGCATAAACACATACAATTAACATTCAGATTCAATATACTAAAATCAAATCCAAATATCAATGTAAGTGTAAAATTAATCATAAGGAAAATAGAAAAAAACATAAAAATATTCATTAAACTCAAAATTCCAATACAAATACGGTTCAAGAATTCCTAAGAAAAACTACTCAAATATCATGAATATAATCATCAAAATATAAAAAGAATAAGTTCAGAATACACCTTTCATGAATAGAAAGTAAAACTTGAAGTTCCTTCTTCTTCAATGCTGAATTCTCCTTGAATCCCAAATTAAATCTAAACTAAAAAGAGAAAATAAAATCTTAATTTATAATGAATAAAAGAAAGGAATAAAACCCTAAAACTTTCCTTTAAAATTGTTCTCCTAATTCCTCTTTTATATTAATACTTGAAAGACAATAAATAGGAGAAGTTCTGCTGCACCAAACTCTTAAAACTATAAAAAAACTTCATATATCATGTTTTCTACAAAATCAACCCCGCAGGGGTGGTATGTGTCTCCATAGAGATGAAATATGTATTTGCAGGGATGGACATGTTTTGCCTTTAAATTAATTTAGGGACTAGGTGGGGATGGCACTGGTGCCTACCGAGTTCCTAAATTTTGTACTACATGATCAAAGGACCCTATAGGGATCACAAATAACCCCATCGGGTTGATTTTATTCCTACTAATTTTTGGAACAACTTATCAACCAGACTCTTCCCTTTACTCAGCTAAATTTTAGTTCCCCTTATTTAACACCCAAAAACTACATGATCTCTTCAGTTAATCTAAAAGCACATTTTAATTTAAATACAATAATTAAGCATAAAAATCATTAGAAGTAGCTTCTATTTAAAATTGCAAATTTCAACCCTTAATTCAGTAAACTAACATCATAAACTCATGAATTAAATGATAAAAAGATAGTAGACCTAATAAAATACAAAAAACAAAAATTGAGTTATAAAAGCCTACAAAATTAAACTAAAGATATGATAGAAAATTATTAAAAATAACGCACAAAACATAAAAACTCAACACATAAAGAAAATGATAGAAATTTAAGAGAAGGGTTAAAAAAGTTTTGGTTTATTAAGTTCCAGCTCGACTTATGTTACTCTATAGAGGCCGAGCTTGTGATCCAAATAATGGTCTCTCCAGACTGTGATCCTCATTTTCTCCCATTAGTAGGAGAAACTTGTCAAAGTTTACCAAGGTTGGAAACACCATGTATTCGATGAAGCATGACTCCACCTTAGGTTCTTCAAACACAAACTTTATTGGCTCTTCTAGCCTTAATAAATTCTTCAAGTGGATAGAACTCTGCGCCTCCACTTGAGAATTAAACTCTACTTGCTCCTTTGGTGAAAAATGCTTCACAAAAGATTGAAATTCATTTTCAAAATTGTAAGACTTGTCTTCACTAATGAGCTGTCCCTTTTCTTCTATATGCATGCCAAACTTAAATTCTTTTTTATCCACCATTAATGTGTGACTTAATTCTCCTCCTTACCACCATCACCTTAAATTTGCATATAAACACTCAAGAGTTCCAGCTTGGATTCCAACTCTTTAATTCCCTTTTCTTGATTTCTCAATAAACTTTATTGACTTTTGATTGTCTCCCTTTGATTCCTCAACTTTTCCTCTTGAAATCTAAATGTAACCTTTCACTCTTCCTTTTGAGCCTTAAATTATTTTTCCAACTTGGAAGCAAATTTAGAAGACTTTGAACTTCAAAAGTGGTGGACTCTTGTGGCACCCATGCAGAATAAGAATCTTTAAAGGATGGTGAATGAGCAATTGGTGAATGTGCGTGTAAGAGCTGTAATTCTTGTATTTATCTTTTTAAATAATTTATCTGCTCTCCCAAAAGGAATAATTCATAATCTTGGACCTCACCTTACATCATTTTGAAAATGCCTCAAACTCTTCCTGCAAAGATAATTACCAAATTAAAAATAAATAAAAATAAAAAAAATCTCAAACTAACCCAACTAAAGATATTAAACAAACAACACCACTGTTCCAAGATAATGGCGTCAAAAACTTGATCAATGTCTAGCAAGTGTACTAGATCAGTTAAGTAATATAGAAAAATATATTTAAGATCCCAAGAATATCGAACCCAGAGAAACATAGATAGGGATGATCATGGGGTGGGGCGGGGCGGGGCGAGGACGGGGAACGACTCTCCACCTACTGCCCCGTGTCAGGGTGGAGCCATCCCCGAAAGTATTTTGGGTTGAAATTTCCCCTATCCCCATCCTCACAGGGATCCCTATCCCCGTAATAAAAATATTTTATTTTTTTAAAAAATATAATTATAACTAAAATATAATATTTAACAATTAATTGTTATTGAAATATAATATTTAATAATTAAAAAATATAAATTCATTTACAAATCAAATTAATATAAATTTTAACAATTGAAAAAGCTAAAATTAAATATAATTTAAAAATAAATTATATAAATATAATTAAATTTAATTACTAAATTTTGGGGGCAGAGAAATTTCAGGATGAGGACTACAATTCCCGCCTCCGCCTCAAATTCTAAGTTGGAGAATATTTTTCCCCCATTCTCGCCCCCACAAGGGAAATTTTTGGCGATTCCCCGGCCTATTCGGGATGGTTTCTAATCGAGAATAGGGATTTTCCGCCCCATTATCATCCCTAAACATGGATTGCTAAGTAAAATATCTATTTGAATTAATTTGATATATTTTTCAAGTTTTCAATTAAAAGGAGTTCTACGCTAAGCAAAAATTTAAATCTAAAAATTAACAACTAAATTAAAACAAAGTCATCAAGAAATCAACAAAATTGAAATTAATGCTTAGGGAATTCTATCTTTATAAATGTAATTAGAAACAAGTAAAACAATATTAACATGAATATCTGGAAAAATCCCAATCAAAATAAGTCTCTTACTAAGAATACCATTCTAGTTCACTAAGCTCTCGAATTAAGAACAACCTAATAACTAACATCAGCTTGGGTTCATAAATTCCTAAATCTCAAATGAATCTCTCCTCGAAGTACCTATTTAAAAATCCATCTATTTTCCAACACACCTAAAATAAATATAAAATACACATAGAAATCAAGATCTCATTTCGAAACATAAATATAACTAGATGTAAAAAATAAAAGCACAAGGTATAAACACATATGTTTAACATTTGAATTCAATAATTTACTATATATAGATACATTAAAAATCAAACCTAAACATCAACATAAGTGCAAAATTAATCACAACAAAAATAGAATAAAAAATGAAAATATACATTAAACTCAAAATTTCCATACAAATATGGTTTAGGAATTCCTAAGCAAGAAGAACAACTAAAACATCAAGAATATAAATATTAAAATATAAAGAGATTAAGTTTAGAATACACCCTTTATGAAAAAAAAGTAAAACTTGAAGTTTCTTATTCTTTAATATTAAATTCTCCTTGAATCCCAAATTAAATCTATAATAAAAAGAGAAAATAAAACCCTAATTTGCAATGACTAAAAGAAAGGAATAAAACCCTAAAACTATCTCCCAAAATTGTTCTCCTATTTTTCTTTTTATATCAATACTTGAAAGACCTCAAATAGGAGAAGTTCTACTGCCATTAAAACACTTAACTGAAGAAAATTTCTTAAATGATCAACTCTGCAGCTAAATCCACCCCGTAGGGATGGCAAGTGTCTCCATAGGGATGTTTGTTATCGAAACTCACGAGATCACTAAATAACCCGATAGGGATAATTTTTATCCTTACCGAGTTGATTTCAATCTTTTTGCTCCAAAACCTATAAAAACAATAAAATGGAAAATCAAACACTATAATTTCAAAAACACGACAAAAAAAAATTTAAGCACAAAAACACCTAAATTGACACTCAAAGAACTAAAAATCATACTTAAAAACCCATTAAACTTACGTAAAATGTGGAGATATCAGTAATTAAAAGAATATTCTTATATATAATATTGTTCAATTCATCAATATTATATTATTAGTATTCTTTTAATGCATTTGTTATTAATGTTAATTCTTTTATATTTGTATTTGTTTATTTAGCCTAATCAATTGATATTTGTGATAAATTAATTATATTAAATTATCATTTTATTTTCAATTTATAATATTATCTATTAATTTTTTATTTTATATTATTTCATTCATGTTTATTTTATTGGTCTAATTAATTAATATTGATGATTTGTTTATATATTTAGGCAAATATTTAATTCCTTTAATCCAATTATTTTATTAGCACTCATTTTTTTATTTTTTTACTTTACTTTAATTTATTTTATGCTAGGCAATTTATTATTTAATGTGAGTTTACTTCCTATTTACATATCCATGTATTTATCTATTTCTTATTTATTTTGTTATAGTAGTTTAAATTATATTTTAATCTTATTTTTATTTATTTATGTTTACTATCATTATAATTATTATTGCTACTATTGTGTTAATTACATCAACTATGCTATGTGCTTTTAAATAATTTTCTTTCTTTCTTTATTATATATATATATATATTGTATTTATTTAAATATTTTATCATGTACGTACTTCTAAATGCTGCACGAATTTTGGATGCATCAGGCATTTTATCCATTTTGTTACATTAAATTGATTATCTTTTTAATTTATATAAATTAACTGATTATTTATCTTTTATCAACATATTTTTTTAATTATGTAATTATTTATTGTGTTTATCTATTTAGCATAAGCATGTTAATGCATGCTGCATGAATTTTGGATGCATCATGCATTTTATCTATTTTATTATTTAAGATTAATTAATTATTTAAATTGTTCAATTTAATTAATTGTTCATCATTTATTATATTGATTATTAAAAAATATAATTTTTTGTCATGTTTTAATATGCATCCATATGTCAAATTGGGTTAGAGATGGAGAATAAAATGGGAGAATAGTCCATGATTTATTTTATTTTCTAATTATTTATTATTTAGACGTGTATTTAATTATCCCTTTATTTTCCTTTATTTATTGCAAGACATGTAATAATAAAGGCTTTTTCCACGCTTAAATTAAAAACAACATCAAAACTATTTTTATTAATTAATTAGGATTTTTTCTAATAAACTCAGATTGGTTTCCACTATTTTCTCCAAAAAATCACATAAAAGAGTTTTTATGAATATACATGAGGGAATCAATATTTTCAAATCAATTAATATCTCGTTTTATATATGTTTTTTTTTCTTGTATTATTATTATTATTATTATTATTATTATTATTATTATTATTATTATTATTATTATTATTATTATTATTATTATTATTATTATTATTATTATTATATGCCTTTCTTTATTTATTGTAAACAATGTAATAAATGATTTTTCGAGCGTTAATTTAAAAAGTCACTAAATAATTTTATATAAGTTTGAGTGAACTCAATTAATTCTCCGATCTATGTATGATTTTATCTTTACATTTATTCTTAAATACCGACGGTAAATTACCAACAAAAAATTTTCTGTAGGTAATTATCAATGAGGAAATCTTTTCTTCGAAAAAATTATCGAGAAAAATGTATATTGCGATGGAATAACAAATTTATCGTAAATAATGAAGAAAACCATGTTGTCAAAAAAGCAAAAAGTAGAATACTTTTGCCTTAGCTTGATGGGGGCAGCCATTGATTGGTATCACAGGTTAAACCATAGGATCAAGGAAGATTGGGACCTTCTGATAGAGAAATTCCTAAAACAATATAACTATAGTACTCAAATAGAGGTAACTTTAAAAAACCTAGAGCTCTTATAGCAAAAGCTTAAAGAATCTTTCCATAAGTACATAACTCGATGGAGAAATAGAGTAATGGAGATAAAGTGCAAGCCTAACACTTCTGATCTGATTAGGCTTTTCATTAGAAATGCAATTCCATGCCTAAGATATGGGTTAAAAATGAAGGGGCTTAAAGACTGGGAATCCCTCAAATACATTACAAACAAAGATGAGGGAGAATATCTAGCTAAGAGAGAGAGTGGTTAAAATAACCAACAGGATTGTGATATTATTAGGGTTAATACTAGTAATAGTAAAGGCACCCAAAGGATAGGAGGTGTGTCAACCACCGTAGCAACTCAAAGTTAGTATTCCAATCTTGGAAAACCTTTATCTTAGGTTTTTAATCAACTGGTCAAAAAAGGAAAGCTGCAACCCTTACCATATATACCACTTAGGGATCTTGGCTCGCCTAATCACAAGTTAGATTAATTTTGTTCTTTTCATTAACACACTAGCCATCTGACTAATGATTATTGAATCCTAAGGTATCGAATCTAAGATATCATTGATAACAAATAGATCTCTAACCCTGAGAAAAGATAAAAAGGCCATCATGCCATTTGACCACCATGGGGGCATAATGGGACTTAAGTAGTTATTTTTATTTAATAAATGTCTTTGAACAATGAACTTTTCTCTTTGATTGTGTTAATAACATAAGCTTTCCATATGCTTGGCAATATCTTATTTATTTGCATCGTGCATGATAATAATCATAACATTTCTAAGATATTAGTTTAATAAATACAAGTTTCATCTAATCTCGAGAAATAAGACATCTTGAATGCATCCATTACAACTCCTGAAGTGAGGTCTGAGAAATCAAATAAAAATAAAAAGATAAAAAGGAAAAAAATAAAAGATGAAAAAGAGTCTTTGTTTAAACCTAAAGTGGCATCAATAAGAACACATTAATCTAATGAGTGGACTAAATCCTGAGAGTTGTAAAACCAACACTACACTAAAAAGGCATGGCCTAAAAGGTTGCTTTAACTTCTAATAATGAGGGAAAGCACTATGCTAAGACTGTTCCTCATGTACCAAAGATAAGTTCCCTAACATGTTGTAGACACTGGGCCTAAGTCAGCCTCTATCAGGGTTATCTAATGAGGATAATGCTATTTCAAAAATAGCTAGGAAGAAGTAGCATTATATCCTTCTCCAACACCGTGCTTTCGAAAAATATTTTATTATCGATTTTTAGAGTCAAAAAATGGTGCTTTGGTGGCATGCATGTGTTTCTCTCTAGGATGGGTGAAATGGGCACATCTAAAGGCTTTGGGTTGACTAAAAAATGAGTCATGATCTAACTTATAAGTTAAGACCATGATTCGCTTTTGAGTCACAACTTGAATGGTTGACTCACTCCATCTTCTTTTAAACCGTAAATTGAGCCACTAGGCTTAACTCAAGGTTGTAACTCACTAATGATTCACAACCCCAACTCATGACTCATCATTTTTTCTAAAATAAATGTTTTTTTGGACTTTTCTAAGGGATCCACCTCTGAGTCACAACCTTGACTCACCAGTCAAGGTCGTGACTAGGTTTTTTCCACCCAAAATTGTAAATTTTCCTGCAAAACAAGGGATTATTTTCAAGATAAAAATCTCCTACTTTTTTAATCTTAATCTAAGGAATTTAAGGGTAATCATTTCCTATAAATGTATAATCACTAATTTTTAGGAAAAAACAATAAAAAAATCTAGAGAGAGAAAAAAATAAGGAAAACTCTTTATTTTTCATTTGGTTTAAAGAAAGAAAAAAGCAGGAAGAAGCAATAGAGGTGCTCTCACTAGATTATTGAAGTAGCTGTATCGAAGGTAATATTAAAGGCAAACTCATAGCATGTGTGTAGATCTATAACTTTTATTCTTGTAAATTTTGATTTTGAGTTTTTTTGTATATCCTTTATGCTCTATTTTTAGCCTCTCTTTCTGTGTAATATTATCTTTTTGGTATTCCTTTATAAATAATGTATTAGAATTGTGTTTATGTGTAACATTAAGTTTTATACATGAATGTTCTATTTATATGCAAATTTAAGTGAGTTGGATGCTTGCTGGCTCTAACTTTCTCTCTCTAAAGTATATTTCTCTCACACGATGTGTTTATGCAAATATTGTTTTTAGGAGTTTTATTAGGTATTTTGAGCATTTAAGTTGATTTTGAGAAGTTAAAGAGACTTTTCATGCATATTTGGACCTTAGGAGGCAATTTAGAAGCTTTAAAAATGGTTATGGCGTCATTCCAGTAGCCACTAGGTATTATAGTGGGACTCATGGCCTTAAGCCATAACTCGCTCTTGGCTCACTATGACTCACATTGGAATGGTCTGTGACTTATTTGAGGGGGCGTGACTCACCCCACTCAAGGTCGTGACTCCCTTTTTTAGAGCTTGACTCGCCTTTTGCCTTTCTAGTGAATATGTGACTCACTTTTTGGCCTTTCCATGTTTTTTTTTGTTTTTTATTTCTCTTATTTGATTGGTTTCTTTTGAGTTCTCACTTCCTATTTATTTTTCATTTTATCTAATTTTTGTTATTTTGTTTAATTTTCTTTCTTTAAGATTTGAGTTTTTTTGCTTAACTAATCTTAATTTTTTTATCCTTATTTTTGGTAAAATACATTATAAATCATGTATAGAGGGGTTTGAAAATTGGGGATCGACCTATTTGGTTCAAGATCACTTTTTTATCCTTATTTATATATTTATTTATTTTATATTCGGCAAATTATTATTTTTGCATGATAATTTGTAAAATTTAGTAAAAAGGGGATTTTTGGCACGACAAATAGAAAATTTAATGTTACATATTATCTGCATAAATAATTAGGTTTTTTCTAATAAAAATCGATTAATGTCCATCTTTTTACCCAAAAATCACATAAAAATTATTTGTAAAAATATGCATGAGGGAACCAATATTCCCAAATTAGTTAATAGCCTGATTTATATATGTTTTCCACATTATTATTCTTTAGTGTCATTTACATTGCAAATAAGTTATTCTCTCGAATGTTAATCTAAAAACTCACTAAATGATTTTTCAATTGGGGTTCTTCTATGATAAAAAAGGACCAATGTTTCAATCTTCACCCCAAAATAATATGTAAAAAATTAAGGATTTTTTTCTTTATAAAATATTCTTCTACCTTAAACCAATTAATTAAACACGGTTCTTTTAGTGAAAGTTATATAGTCCTATGTGACACGCGTTAAATCCCATAGGTATCTGGTTTGCTCTTGAAAGCCCACTTTTAGAATTCGAGATAAGATCAAGGTTCGTTTAACTCATGAAAATTAATCACTTCGCAATGAGCAAAGATTTAACCCAACATGCAATGTCTCGAAACCCCAAAGAGATGAGATAGTGCTCGAGGTATCATCGATCATTTTCTAACGACCAATGTATAAGGTGTCTGCTGAGCATTACAAGGCATGTATTTAGGAGTCACCACCCAATAGAATATTGAAAAAGTGATGTTTTTTGTACCTTGTGATACTGAAACCAGAGATAATTTAGACTTCACTCTTATTGATACCTTTGATTAATGTTATTTAAATGAGTTTTAGTAATTAATATACTTTATCTATTTTTGAACACGAGTCATCATGCATAAAAATAAAAAGTGCATTCAATCATGTTGAAAGTTATAAAAACATAATACAAAAAAAAAGAATAAAAGAATAAATGTAAAGATAAATCATACATAAATCAGAGAATTGGTTAATGATATTAATTTTGATGAGGACATTGGTCCTCACATGCATATTTACAAAAGACATAATTTTGGGTGTATATTAGATAAAAATGGGATAATTGATCCCTCATGGCTTTGGAAAAAAGGAATCGTGTTAGTCAATTTTAAATAGAAAATCTTTTGTATTTATGAACAAAAATTCTTAACTTACATGTTATTTTATGGGTAAAAATTAGGACTTTAATCCCTTTATTATAGAAAAATCATGCTCAAACTTGTATAAAATTATTTGTGAGTTTTTATCATGTCGCACGAAAAATCATTTATTTACGATAGATAAAAGCATAAAGGGATAGTAATAGTAAAACATGCATAAATCGAGATATTGATTAATTTGGAAACTTTGATTCTCTCATGCATATTTATGAACTTCGTTTATGTGATTTTTGGAATAAAATAGGGCATTGGTCCATTTATGAGAAAAATCCATTTTAATTAAGAATAGTTTTGGTATCATTTTTAGTTAAAGCGTGTAAAAAGCTATTTTTACTAGCTATTACAAATAATTAAATGGAAACCATTAAACATATTATAGGTCCAAAAATAAATAAATAAGAAAATAAATCCGAAAACTACCCTACTTTGCCATATTCTCCTACTCGACTTGAAAGGGGAGTTGCGCATATAAAAAATATGACAAAAAAAGATCATTAATACGTGATGATAAAAATGACAATAAAATTAAGATAATAAATTATTGATAATATTGAATGATAATAATTATAAATATTATCATTAAAATAATAAAAATAAGAACAATATTTGCAATAATGAAATTAACACAAATTAATAATAACAAAAAACATCATAATAATAAAATAACTAACAATATTAAAATTGATGATAAAAGGAATACTTAAAAAATAACAATAATAGCCATAATCATATTAATACAATATTAACAATAATAATAATAAAAGAAAATAAATAAAAACATTTTTTGAAATGATTTTGGCCAAAGCACAAAAGGACAAAAAATGGGGGTGAGGCGCGAGTGCAATGAAGGATGGAAGGTGAGCATTATAGGGACTTTTAGCGACGGGAGTTTCTGATTGTCACCATACACTCCTATCGCTAAAGATCAAGTTCTAGAAAAAACAATTAAAAGAGATCGTTAAAGGACCTGACGAAATTTTATTATGCAGGAACTAAAGAAAAGCCAGTTTCTGAGCCAAAAAATCACAAAAACCTCAAATAACATATGAAAAAAATACTAATTAAAATATATTATCAAAAGGATAAATAAATAAATAAATAAATATTAATTAAATTAATATAATTAACAATAAAGCCAATAATTGGCAAATAGCCTAATACACTAAGTTAATTAACAAATTAATATAATAAAACAAATAATTAATAAAATTAACTTACCAAAATACTTACCAAATTAGATGTAACACCCTTACTATTACAGTCCTACGGATTTAAGCGATTAGTCAAATTTTTTTTTCTTTTCTTATCTTAACAATTATACACTTAACCAAATAATTCATTAATTGCCAATTCTTATCCATAATTCAAGTTTATATATCCAACTTGTCGCTAACCTATAACTATCCAATTTTTACTATTTATTTTACAAGAATCCGACAATATAATGACTATAAACTTGTCTAGCCCCTTGAAAAACAGATAATTTTCACAGCCCCTCAGGGGCACAACAATATATAAACAGAATATAAATCAATCCATTCATTCTCAATTCCTATTTCAAAACATCATTCAAACCACTTCCTGTCAACACACATATTTACACGTACGTATACGATACTGTTCATATACAAATCACCATTGCTTCAAATCTAGTTAAACAAATATATACATGCCAGACTATAAAATATTTCTATTATCTATTTTTCTTCAAATTTGCTCCAGTTGTGTACTATTACTCCACACTATTATCGGTACCTGCACGCAATAAATCTTACGTGCTGAGCATTAAATATATCCAGTGGTGACTAAAAATCATAGTATTTTTCAGACAAGCACAATTGAATTAATTATGCAAAATCATCAATTTTTCTTATAAAAAATACAATTTTCAATGTTATAACAATCAATTCAATTCAATATTAATACTTTGATAAACTTTTCAATTAAGTCCTTTATTTTTTATTTTATTTCAAAGTTGCCCTTTTTACACTTTAATTACAAAATTTCCATTAGATTACTTATTTTCACTTTACATTCAATTTTTGGCACAAAAATTTCCAATTGGTCCTTATTTTAACTTTTTATGCAAAATTACATTTTAGTCTTTTTACTTAAAAATTTATTTTTGGACTGTTTGATCACTAAATTGCCATTTTACCCTTTTTATTTATTTCTTTATCGCTTTTACTCATTACATACAATATTTGAAAAAATTATCATTTTGCCCCTAAACTTTTTATTTCTTTTTCAATTAAGTCATTTTTCATTCTAAACCTCATTTTTAGCTTTATTTTTGCACTTTTAACTTATTCTTATCATTATAGCTATAGTATAATCTTGATAAAAATTTTCAGATCGGATATACGAGATGTGGACCCTATAGCACCATAATACAGGCTGAGAAATGATCCCTAAGGATTATTTCTCATAAAATAGAATACAGAACATAATGGATACTATGGAAGATCAGTGACCTTACCATAGCAAAGCAAGTCGCCATGAATTGCACCGCGGTATAGGTATCCCTATGACTACCTAATTATATTCTAAGCTATATTTTGACCGCCTGACTACTACTAAGGGTAAAAATTCACTTACATTTTACTTCACTTTTTAGATTTTTGATAGTTTTAATAGCATTTTCATTACAATAAATATGTCAGTTAAATTTTTCAGTACTTTTGCATAGTTTGTGAATTATTTCATAATAATTCACCATTTCGCTTATTTAATGAATTATTTCACAATAATTCAACAAATAAACTTTGTACATAATCAATTTTTTTTCTAAAAAATACTTAAAAAATTCCATAAATTTCACAAAAATTTATGGACACATTAATTCATTTCTAGGTTTATTTTATGGCTTAAATCATCAAAATACACAAAATATACTTTAGTTCTCTTTAAGTAACCATTTGACCATCAAAGGAATGCCACCTTACACATTCTTTTAAATCAATTTAAGCTTTTCAATAGGCATATTCAAGGTCTTAATTCATTATTCTAAGGTCAATTTCAATTATACATGCATTTTTCCTAAGTTACACAAAGGAAAATTATGTCAATTCAAGGGAAATAGAAGGATTTAATAGCCACTAACCTTTCTCACAAGCTTTAGGCCTTCTAAGTTTCTTTTTCTTATCTTTACCCTTAGATGGCTGTCCTTCACTTAGAGAACCTACCATGGCCGAATATTCGTGATGGAATATGACATGGTATATATATGATGATCACACAGCGAAAAAATAATAAAATTGATCATACATACCACGTAATCCATAAACAAGAATCGAAAACATGCAATTTTAGGGTTTTTGAAAACTTACAACCTTAGATGCCAAAAGAGCTGCCTTTATGCAACTCCTCTCTATTTCACACACACAATTACAATGAAGGCTTAAAATCAAGAGTGCTAGCTCTATGTTTAAATATTTTGCAATGGTAATGGATTGAAGCAATAAAATCTGATCTTGTTCTTCCTTTAGTTGTTATTGTTGCCCAAGAACACAAGAGAACAAGGAAGAATCCTTTTCCCTTGAGTATTTCGGCCAAGAGTGTGAGAGAGAGTAATTCACGCCTAGGATTTTTTCTTTTGTTCATAAATATATATCATTTTAATTTTTCAAGTTTTAATTCCGAATTTTACTACCTAAAGATAGTAAAATTAGCCTCCATCACTTCCTAAAATCAAGTGACATATATTAATTCAAACTTTTTTAAATTTTAAATTCAAATTAATTTGAAATAAACATAAGACATTTAATCAAAACAAATCACTTAATTAGGGATATAGTTGCCGAAATTCCCATTGAATTTATCTTTGGATTTTTGGCCACCTTATCTCTATTTAATTAATTTATTTTGATTTAAATGCCATTAGAATTTAATACTCAATTAACTTAATTAATCCAAGATAACTAATTAATTGAAATTAATCCTATTGGGCCGAATCTCTCTCTCATGGACCAAGGTCCATTTAGCAATTTTAATACCCATTACATACATTAATTTGACTTTAATTAAAAGTCCAAATTAATGTCCAACACTTTATTTAAATATTTTAAGTCTAATATTTTATATGCGATCCTATAGGTCCATTTAATATTGGCAATGAATTAATAAATTAATCCAAAGGCTATATATACTCTCTAGCAAGATATTATAGCATTCCAAATTAAATAAAAATGCAAATGGCATTTAGTGACCTAATGCAATTTTGCATAGTCCCATACCCTTAAATATCAGAATTAATATAAGGCATGGAACCAGTCATCCTTATATATACTAATTCCTTTCTTGATATTTCAGTGATACTGAACTCTCAGATAAATAATGATTACTCATTATTTCATCTCGGTATGGCCATACACTTCTTAGTTCACTGATTAAGTGGCCGATGATATTTTCTCTCTTATCGAGAGGGGTAATTCCTTCACTTCTCACATTGCTCTCTAACATGGATTAGTGCATACCCAAGTATACCCATACTTGTCACCCTGTTACGAGCATGTTAGGTGTATGTCAAAGTATACAGTAATTCATAAAGAGTTTCATAGAGATTTTAGATCTAAGAACTCTGATACAAAAACTTGCACATGAGAAATACTTATGACTTGTACCATGTAGTGTTCTCATGAACGGATCGAATCCATATACCATGTTCTAAACATATATCTATGATCTTTGATTGACACTCTTGTTCTTATGATTCGTAAGACAAAACTTAATTTATCAGAGAGAGCATACTAGTCTTAATTCATTTGTTATTCCCAAAACAATGACTGACTCGGGATATTTAGAATAAAGTCTCATTTGTTTCAAGGTTTTACAATCATGTGCCTCACACATGATAACTTAAACTGAAACAACATTCTTGGATAGTTCTATCAATTAATATACACAGGAAATAGATAAAATAAATGCCTTATTTATTAAATTAAATGCTTTATAACAATGTATTGAGGCTAGGGCATACACTAACAATCTCCCACTAGCACTAGTCCCAATTGGGCATAGCCCTAAGACCGAATGCTCTCAAATGAGCTTCGTGCATATTTGGACGCAACTGTTTCGTCAAAGGATCTACTACATTGTCATCACTTGCTATCTTGCTAACCTTGACGTCCCCATGATCAATGATCTCTCTGATCAGGTGGTACCTTCTGAGTATGTGTTTGGATTTCTGGTGTGATTGGGGCTCATTGGACAGAAAATTTCTAATGGATCTAGGATGCTTAGGACCACTCCTAATCCAGAAATGAAATTTCTAATCCAAACAGCCTCTTTTACAGCCTCACTTGCTGCAATATACTCAGATTCTATAGTTGAGTCGTAATGGTCTCTTGCTTCGAGCTTTTCCAGCTGACAGCACCACCGTTCAAAATAAAAATAAACCCAGATTGCGATCTTGAATCCTGAGTGCTGGTCTGAAAAGCAACATCGACATAACCTTGTATGACTAGCTCTTCTACCATACACCAAAAAGTGATCCTTAGTCCTTTGCAGGTACTTTAGAATTCCCTTTACAGCAAACTAGTGCTTTTCACCAGGGTCTTACTGAAACCTACTGGTTATACTCAGTGCATGAGCAACATCCAACCTAGTACATAACATAGCGTACATGATAGATCCAATAGCAGATGCATATGGGATTCTACTCATGTTATCCCTTTCTTCTTTGATTTTAGGGCACTGTTCTTTAGTTAAAGGAACTCCCAAAGCCAAAGGTATGTACCCTTTCTTTGAGTCTCCCATGCTAAAATGCTTTAGTACTTTGTCTATGTACTTTTCTTGACTTAGTCCCAAAAGCCAATTCGATCTATCTCTATAGATCCGAATAACAAGTATTGTCTCGGCTTCACCTAAGTCTTTCATTGAGAAACACTTCCCCAACCATTGCTTAACCTTTTGCAATGTTGGAATGTCATTCCCAATGAGAAGGATGTCGTCCACATATAGGACCATAAATACTATTATACTCCCACTAACCTTTTTATACACACAAAGCTCATCTTCATTCTTGACGAAGTCAAATTCTTTGACTGCCTCATCAAAATGAAGATTATAACTTCGGGATACTTGCTTTAATCCATAAATGGATTTTTGAAGCTTGCAAACCTTCTTAGGATGCTTGGAATTGACAAAACCCTCAGGCTATGTCATATACACATCCTCAAGTAAATTTCTATTCAGGAAAGCAGTTTTGACATCCATTTGCCATATCTCATAATTATGATATGCAGCTATGGTAAGCAAGATCCTAATGGACTTGAGCATGACTACAGGCAAAAAGGTCTCATCATATTCTACACCATGAGTTTGTCGAAAACCTTTTGCTACTAGTCTACCTTTGTAGGTCTTATCAACTTTGAGTTTAAATAGCCACTTGCATTCAATTACCTTAGCACCTTTCAATGGATCAACCAAAGTCCAAACCCGATTATCATACATTGATTGCATCTCAGATTTCATGGCTTCAAGCCAATTTTTTTAGTTTGGGCTTTTAATAGCTTCTCGGTAGGTAGTAGGATCCTCACAATCTACTAACTCAATAGTGTCACTGTCGGTGATCAGAAATTCGTATCTCTCAATCTCCTGATGTACCCTACCAGACCTTTTAGGTTCTTGTGTAGTGGGTTCCTGTTCCACAATTGGTTGTGAACTTAATCCCATTTCCAACTCATCCTCTATAGGAGTTTGTGGCACTTGAATTTCTCTAAGTTCTACTTTACTCCCACTGTCTTTCTTGAGAAGGAACTCCTTTTCCAAGAAAATAGCCTTGCGAGCAACAAACACTTTATTCTTAGCTTGTGAGTAAAAATAGTATCCCTTTGTTTCTTTGGGATAACCCACAAATAAGCAGACAGTGGATTTAAACTCTAGTTTATCAGATGTTAATTTCTTAACATGTGCTTCACAGCCCCAAATCCTGAGAAATGACATATTGGGTTCCTTCCCAGTCCATACTTCATATAGTATTTTCTCAACTGCTTTAGTTGGAGTACAGTTTAGTAGAAACGTAGCAGTTTCTAATGCATAACCCCAAAAAGAGACAAGAAGATTTGCTTGACTCATCATTGATCGAACCATGTCCAATAGAGTTCGATTTCTCCTTTTGGATACACCATTCCATTGTGGCATTCCAGGAGGAGTGAGCTGTGAAATGATTCCACACTCCTTCAGATGACTGTCAAACTCTTGGCTTAAGTATTTGCCACCTCGATCTGATCGAATGGCTTTTATGCTTTTGCCAAGTTGTTTCTCTACTTCGTTCTTAAAATCTTTGAATTTCTTAAAAGTTTCAGACTTGTACTTCATTAGATAGACATAGCCATATCTACTAAAGTCATCTGTGAACGTCATGAAGTAGCTAAAACCACCTCTAGCTTGTGTACTTAATGGACCACATACATCGGTATGTATTAGCTCCAATAAGTCATTAGTCCTCTCGCCTTTCTTGTTAAAAGGACTCTTTATCATTTTTCCATGCAAACATAGCTCGCATGTGTTAAGATTCTAAGTCAAATGACCCAAACACTCCAGATTTGTGGAGTCTTGAAAAGCATTTTTCATTTGCATGCCCTAAACGACAATGCCAGAAGTAAGTAGGGTTTAATTCGTTTGATTTAACCCTCTTAGTATTAATATTGTATATGGACTCTTTATTTTGTAGATCAAGGATATAAAGGCCATTTTGCAATATGGCATTGCTATATGAAATGCCTTGACGACAAATATGAGCATTGCCATTATCAATAACAAAATCAAATCCATCCAAATCTAAACAAGAAACTGAAATAATGTTTCTGCTCATAACAGGCACATAATGACAATTTTTCAATACTAAACAAAGTTTGAAAGGTAAAGTGAGTTGATAGTCGCCTATCTCTATGGTAGCAACTCGTGCTCCATTCCCCACACGGAGGTCCACTTTATTCTTTCCAAGTAATCGCATATTTCTTAGCCCCTTCGCATTTGAACAAATGTGAGAACCACAACCGGTATCCAATACCCAAGTGGTAGAAATAGAAAGGTTAATTTCAACAACAAAAATACCAAAACTGGATGCCTTGGCTCCATTCTTCTTTTGTTCTTCCTTGAAGAGAGCGTAATTCTTCCTCCAATGCCCTATCTTGTTTCAATAGAAGCATGTGCTCTCGCTCTCCTTAAGCTTTTACGCCTTGGGCTTGGATTGGGCTTGAGGTGCATTCCCATTTGACTTGAACCGAGCCAGGTCATTCTTGGGTTTTGCCTTTCCCTTTTCCTTTCCCTTAGCGGGTCCCTTCTTAATGCCCCCTTGAACTATAAGTATGGGATTAGTCTTTCGAATGTTCTCTTTAGCATTCTTAAGCATCCTATGAAGCTCTGTGACTGTCTTGTTCATTGCATGCATGTTATAATTCATAACAAATGGATCATAATCATCAGTCAATGAATCTAAGATCAAGTCAGTGGCCAATTCCTTCGGGACCTGTACCTCAAGCTTCTTAAGAGTATCAAGATACCCTTTCATCTTGAGTACATGGGTACTAATAGGAGTACCTGTAGCCATCTTACAAGAAATTAAGGCCTTTGTTGTTACGAACCTTTTGTGATGAGCTTGCTCTTATAACATCTCCTTGAGGTGCATCATGATCGCGTAAGCCTCTTGGTCCATGAATTGCTTCTGCAAGTCAGGCACCATAGTGGCCAGCATCAGATAGGTCACATTATTGGTGTTGCTCTTCTTGGTCTCAAAAGTTTTCTTTTGAACCGCAGAGGCATTCTTAGAAGGTTCCTTGGGTAAGTGTGCATCCAAAACATATGACTTTTTCTCTTACTTAAGATCTATTCTTAAGTTTTGAGACCGGTTTATGAAATTGGTGCCATTCAGTTTGTCCTTTTCCAAGACCGATCGCAATGAAAAGTTGTTGTTTGAAGAAGCCATTTTCAATCTACAATAAAACTTAGCAAGATTAAATTAGTTCTTATTTATAATCCCACAAGCTGAATTAATATCCCTTTAAATAATTCACGTTAGTGATTTATTGTGGGCCAATATCCACTTTTCACAATAACTTATTAGTCAAGTTGAGCTTGTACATCTAACAAGTTAGGTTACTTAGGTAGGAAAACTCCAATCATGTCTCATACATGACTCTTGGATCAAATGGGCTAACATCTTAAGATGTTATAGCACAAACCCATTTATTAGTTGCCTAGGTCCGGGCATCCCTTTCCATGTTAAGTCCAACCTACATTCACAACCCATGCCTCACAAAGATAATCGGGCGCATCTAAGACTCCTAGTTTACGTGACCAATGATCGATGCCTTGACATGTTTCGAATTAGGAAGGCAACTTTATGACTTACTATTTTAGGGATTCATTTTATTACGGCTTTCATGGCATACGCTTTGTCATCCATTCATAGCATGCATATATATATAATTGCATAAAGTAAAGCATGACAAACATGGGCCTAAAAACCTACAACTAAGATACTATACTATTACATAATAATCTTCAAGTTGGGCTTCTCCACTTCGGTGGGCTTCGTCTTGATTTACAAAGTCTTCAAATAAATTCTATTCTGAGAAATAAATGAAACTTTTACAATAATACATAATGGCTCGAAGGCCATATTTAATTACAAAAACCCATAGCCCACAAATGCACCATGCATATCCATTTATCACACCAAACAAGCAAATAAATATATATAACATTCATGGATTAAACAAAGTCCAATTTTAATTAATTTAGCCAAGCCCATTAATGAAAATTGTGTACTTGAACTTTTAAGAGGAGACACCATGATGGGCCTAGGCTAAAGCCTAATGGACTAAATTCTCTTATTGAATAAGTTCTCTTAAAAGCCCAAAATACTAACTAGTTAAATTTGTGCCATAAATAAACTCTAGTATGATTTTCAATTTTGCCATTTTTAATATTATGTCATACAACCCATAAACATTAAAAATACATATAATATGTACCAGCATGAATTAAAACATTAAAATCATGTAGAACATATATCATACATGGCATTCATACTAAAACAAACAAACAACAATTAAACTAGTTGTTTAATGCTCATATAATGCAACAAAATGCACAAACACTTAAAACAATTTTATGAGTCATTTAATAATTTAAATAAGGTCATAAATATTGAGTTAATATTCTATACCGATCTGATCTAAATGTGTTTTTGCCATTTTAATCAAAACAAAACAAACAATGCCGATTAGACATGCAACAAATACAAATTAGTCATATATAGTTTTAATTGATTTTAAAATTAATCAATTAAATTGTCATGGACCAGAATTAAAACCAAATTTAAAATATGTCCAGACCAGATATTTAATCTTTAAAAATCACTTACAAACATGCCAAAATCATTTTTACATTTAATTTTGAAAACTAGTTGTTAAACAAACACTTATCATGTCAACTAGCACCTAGTTTCAAGATTAACATGTACCATCAGGTATTTATAATTAAATCCGACCATGAACAGCTCTAAGAACATCTTAGGACAGTATATTAATATGTCATAATAATTATAATACCTATCTAATCATTTAAAATCGTTTTTACACCAAAACAATGCAAAAAACTCAAAATAGAAAATTTCAGCATTGCATGTTATAAAACGAACGATTTTGAATAATTATTTCATGCATCTAAAGCACTAAAATAAGCATGTTTAGGCTCTAATACCATTGATGAAATATGAAATGGTATATATATGATGATCATGCAGAGGGAAAATAATAAAATTGATCATACATACCACGCAATCCATAAACAAGAATCGAAAACATGCAATTTTAGGGTTTTTGAAAACTTACAACCTTAGATGCCTTTCAAAACTTGATTTTGATGATGACAAGCAACTAAGAAGGATTTATTTGCCTTAGATCTTGATCACCAATGCCAAAAGAGCTGCCTTTACGCCACTCCTCTCTATTTCACACACACAATTGCAAGGAAGGCTTAAAATCAAGAGAGCTCTATGTTTAAATATTTTGCAATGGTAATGGATTGAAGCAACAAGATCTGATCTTGTTCTTCTTTTAGGTTGCTATTGCTGCCCAAGAACACAAGAGAACAAGGAAGAATCCTTTTCCCTTGAGTATTTCGGCTAAGAGTGTGAGAGAGAGTAATTCATGCCTAGGGTTTTTTCTTTTGTTCACAAATATATATCATTTTAATTTTTCAAGTGTTAATTCTGAATTTTACTACCTAAAGATAGTAAAATTAGCCTCCATCACTTCCTAAAATCAAGTGACATATATTAATTCAAACTCTTTTAAATTTTAAATTCAAATTAATTTGAAATAAACATAAGACATTTAATTAAAACAAATCACTTAATTAGGGATATAGTTGCCGAAATTCCCATTGAATTTATCTTGGATTTTCGATTACCTTATCTTTATTTAATTAATTTATTTTGATTTAAATGACATTAGGATTTACTACTCAATTAACTTAATTAATCCAAGATAACTAATTAATTGAAATTAATCCTATTGGGCCGAATCTCTCTCTCTCATGGACCAAGGTCTATTTAGCAATTTTAATACCCATTACATACATTAATTTGACTTTAATTAAAAGTCCAAATTAATGTCCAATACTTTATTTAAATATTTTAAACCCAATGCTTTATGTGCGATCCTATAAGTCCATTTAACATTGGCAATGAATTAATAAATTAATCCAAAGACTATATATACTCTCTAGCAATATATTATAGCATTCCAAATTAAATGAAAATGCAAATGACATTTAGTGACCTAATGCAATTTTGCATAGTCCCTTACCTTTAAATATCGGAATTAATATAAGGCATGGAACCAGTCATCCTTATATATACTAATTCCTTTCTTGATATTCCAGTGACACTGAACTCTCAGATAAATAATAATTACTCATTATTTCATCTCGGTATGGCCATACAGTTCTTAGTTCACTTATCAAGTGGCCGATGATATTTTCTCTCTTATGGAGAGGGGTAATCACTTCACTTCTCACATGCTCTCTAACATGGATTAGTGTATACCCATACTTGTCACCCTGTTATGAGCACGTTAGGTGTATGTCAAAGTACACAGTAATTCATAAAGAGTTTCATAGAGATTTTAGGTCTAAGAACTCCGATACAAAAACTTTCACATGAGAAATACTTATGACTGGTACCATATAGTGTTCTCATGAATGGATCGAATCTAGATACCATGTTCTAAACATGTATCTATGATATCTGATTGACACTTTTGTCCTTATGATCTATAAGACAGAACTCAATTTATCAGAAAGAGCATACTAATCTTAATTCATTTGTTATTCCCATAACAATGACTGACTAGAGATATTTAGAATGAAGTCTCATTTGTTTCAAGGTCTTACAACCATGTGCCTCACACATGATAACTTAAACTGAAACAACATTCTTGGATAGTTTTATCAATTGATATGCACAGGAAATAGATAAAACAAATGCCTCATTTATTAAATTAAATGATTTATAACAATGTATTGGGGCTAGGGCATACACTAACAATTCCATCATAAGAAACACTACTTCTTTGATCTCATATGCATAAATTAACCACATAAATGAACTCTAGGCACCTAGAAATACTTGTAGGTACCTTAAAGCAAAATTAAAACTATGATTTTCTCTTATCTCAGTTTGACACCCTAAGCTTTTTCACTTGATTTCTTTCATTTATCTTCCTCTAATCAAAGAATAGAGGCTTAAGAAATAATCCAAAGAGGTATAACTTCACTTAATATGCTTGGATTAAGAGAGAAAAAAGGGAAAACTTAAAAAAATGGAGGGAAAAGGAACAATGGTGGTTCAGCCAAAGTAAGAAAAAGATGAAGGCTAAAGAGATAAGGTTGGCTGATTAAAATATCATCTCCCAATAGGCTTTTATAATGGCTGAATGGGTAGGGCTTTGGTCCAACCCATGTCCAATAATTTAGGCCCAAAATACCAAAATAAAGCTCATTATGCCACTTTCCTCTAATTCTCTCACTTTACAAATCCAAATTATTTCAATTTTAATTCCATCATTCTTATCATATTTAAAATAGGCTATATACAAAATTTCAGTCCAAACGGAGTCAGTTACTGATTCTATTTAATCAGATTGGGTCGATTCGATAATTATCGGTGTCACCGAAAAATTAACTTTTTATCGCAAAAATATTTTACACATTTTTTTAGGCATGTATGGAATTTTTGAAAATTTTTAGAGCTCATTTGCAATTTTTAAAGGCTCGATCAAATCTAGGTCAACCTAGTTACTATTTAAATCGAACCATTTTGTTTTTCATATTTCTGACTTTTAGGGGCCTATGTGATCTCAATTTCACTCCAAATTTCAACTTTAAACTAACTGTGATCAATATTTTTCGATGGTTAAATAAAATATTTTTCACCTTCGAATGTACTTTTTAGTTCAAAAATACTATTCACTATCGCAAAATACTATTCATTGCTGAATCAATGTTCAGGCCATTATATTAGATGATAAATAATTAATTCATTAACTAATATAATAAATTAATTGGCAAAATTAGTTAGTAAATTTACAATTAATTAACAATCAATTAACAAATATGTGAAATTGACAATACATTAAGGTAGATCTACAAAATTAACAAAAAAATAAACTAAAAAATATTATTTATACAATTAATTAAAACTTAAATATTTATGGATTTTTAAGGGCTTGAGAATATTACCTTCAGTGTCAATTTTCACAGGATGAGTATTCGATGCTCTACCGACTTTTTTCGATTTTGGTATTTTTTTGAAAATTTTTAAGTTAAAATTGGGTATTTTCCATGGGAGAAGAAAAGAAAGAAAAGAGAAAAGATAAGAAAAAGGTGATGGTTTAGGAGGAGAGAGAAGGTATTAGGCTTAGAAAAGCCTAATAAATATTCCCAAATGGGATAAGAATGACCTAAGATATTTTCCATGTTCCCAGGTGTATATTGCACCTTTGGGGTAAGTCACAGACCTGGTTCATGAGTTAACTCATTGGCTTAGTTCGTGAGTCAACTCACTGGCCAGTCCTTGAGTTAACTTTCACTTTTCTCTCTTTTCTTAGCCGACTGACCTCCAACTCAAAATGTGTTGCCATTTTTAGGCATGAAGATTATGTTTTTTCAACCTGATTTATTTTAGACACTTGTTCCCCATATCTTAGCTTTATAATAGTAAAAAATCACTCAATTTATGTTTATATATTGGGATTTATGGCCAAAATAGTGATAACTACTCTTAGGAAATTTTTAGGGACAAAAATTTTTAGGGACAAAATTGGTATTTTGAATTTGAAAAATTACTGGGAACAATGGGTTTAAAATTAGGTTATGGTCTCTTCATGAAAGTTTCTCCAAAATGAGTATAATTTCTATTAAAATTTAATTCATCTCAATATGAGCTCTAAAAATGGAGTTATGCCCAAAATACTGCAGACTGATCCAGATGCAGGGACGAATTCGGATCATCTATGTTCAAGCCTAATTTTAAGAATTTTAAGGGCTGAACTAGGTTTAGATGTCTTCATCAAAGTTGTAGATCTATATATTAAGATTAAAATGGCTTTATAATCACCTAATTAGGAGATTTTTAGGCTGAGATAATGGTAAAAAACTTTAGACTGCTTAAAGTTTTTGAAATCGATTTTCTCATTTTGTACTGTTTGAAAGAGATAAAGAGGGAAAAGATTCCAAAAAATATTTTTAAAAGTTTAAAACTTTTAAGAGAGATAAAAATGTTTTAAAAGCATAAAACTTGATAAAAAAGTCTGGCACCTCTGCTCCTTATCCATTTATGAGAAATCATTTTCTCATCAGGTAACTCTAATCAGGAGCTGTCTCAAGATCCAGTATCTATAGCTGCCTAAAATTTTAGGAAACTTAGTGCACTAGTGCCCAAGTGAGCTAAAATTCAGAGTAAAGAGTTAGGATGCATACTTGAGGTGGTTGCCTTGTTAGCTTCAAAAGTTTAATGATGAGACAATTCCTGTATTATTGCCGATAAAAATCACACCATACAATCCTCACTTTAAGCTTATGACCTGATTATTTATAGAAGGTGCCTCTAGAAGAGGACTTTAGATCTTTTGCTCCGAGGATACTTTGAATATCTCTTAAAAAGGATTTGTAATTTATTGGCAAACTCTACCATTTTTAGCAATATCTAAACTTGAGCATTAAAATTCTCAAGAAGAGCTTTGGAAATACCTCAAAAAAAGGTCTTAAGAATGCTCATAAAGAGACTTAGAAATGCCTTGAAGGAAGGTCTTGAGAATGCTCATGAAGAGATTTAGAAATGCCTTGAAAGAAGATCTTGATAATGCTTATAAAGAGACTTAGAAATTCCTCAAAAGAAGGTCTTAATGCTCATCAAGAAATTGGGAATGCCTTAGAGAAGGACTTGATGCTCATCAAGAGATTGGGAATTCCTTGGAGAAGGACTTGATGCTCATCAAGAGACTGGCAATGGCCTTGGAGAAGGACTTGATGCTCATCAAGAGACTAGAAATGACTTGGAGAAGGACTTCATGCTCGTTAAGAGACTAGGAATGCCTCGGAGAAGAACTTGATGCTTGTTAAGAGACTAGGAATATCTTGAAGAAGGACTTCAAGGTATACGGTTGAGACTTACGACCTAATTGCCCTCGATAATGGTGCATGTTGATAGTTTAGTTCCATGAAGGATTTATTTTTATGGGTTTGCATGATTTATACCTTCTAAGGATCTTATCTTTTAGCAAGATAGTCATCACTTTATTATCGCTTTCAAAATGGCATGTGCAGATGACCTAATTTCCTGAGATATTTGCCTAGTACGATTTCTCCTATGGGGATTCTGTCCTTATCTAATTATTTGAGAATGTCTTACAATCAACTTTGATGTGTAGAGTCTATTCACATTTTCTTTGCAAGAAATTATTCTTATGAGTATGTGTAGAAAACTATGTATACACAATATATATGCATAGTTCAAGTGCAGGTGCACAATTATGTAAAAAGTTACTTGCCATGAAGCATCTGAAATTTAAAATAATTGCAGCTTATCAAATGTTTTGAACTTGAATCTTATTCATTATTGAATAAGATGAATGAAATACTTTCTCAACTAGTTTAATATCAATAAAGGAAATGAAAAAGGTCACTCTCAATAAGGAAACAAAAAGATAGGCATACTAATACCAAAGCCTATTGAACCAACACTTAAGCACGATACGTACTAAGCAATTTCTATTTATGTGTGTTAAAGGCCAAAATATAATTTTATTTTCTAAAAGTAAATTTTGGCTGCAAATTTAGGGATGAGATTTAACTTGAATGCATAAATGCATTTATGGCTTCCCATTTGAAGCTTAAGAAACACCATATACCTTTTCTTATGTACCAAATATTATTAACATGTCATCTCCGCTAGGTTAGATGAGACTGAACCCAGAATCAAGAGGTCTTATATTGGTTGTAACATTAGGCTTGGGTGAATGGCTAATAAAAAAGGGTCCGGTCACTAAAGAAAAATGACCATTATGCTTTTTTAATTGATGGAAAGACTATTCTCTACCCATTTTTTCATTTTCCAAGGGCTTTTTGTATTTAGTTATAGTGATTAATTCACTGGGGATTGTTTGAGAGATAATTACTAAAGGTCTTATTCTCATTATTGTGATGTTGACTTCAAGGATTTTTCATTCCCCTTTTATTTCTTTTCTTTACTTCTTTTGTATTTTTTTGTTCTTTCATTTTTTTCTCCATTTTTTTCTTTATTTTCTTTTCCCTATTTTTTCCTTTTCCTATTATTTCTCTCTTTTTTTTTGATTGCTCATTCGAGCTCATTTTATCAAACAAGTTCGATTTCCTATGGGTGAGATTTGTACAAAGAATTGGTAGAGACTAATCATCCTATTATTGAAATGTGGAATAAGTTTTACTACATTGGTCATCTCCCTTAGGGGAAGCTAAAATCATTTTGGTTATGAGGGTTATTTTAGCATGTGTACCAATAAAGTGAGTTTGTATTTAGCATGCTTGAAATAAATGCTCAAGGGCTGACAAGTAATTATGAAATAAAAGTAGAAAATTTATTTAAAAGGCTATGCAAAGAAAGGCTGCCTGAATTATTTTCTAGATTCTATCTCATTCTGAGGTCATTTTGACAGGTAATCAAAAAAGTTCTAGTGCTCCTAGTGAATTTTACCCAATCCCCTCATTTGAAAATAGTTTTTTTTTTCAATTTTAAAACTGGCCCAAAGTGTTCAAAGTTTAGAAACTATGTGGTATAGCAAAGGCTTATATGTAATTTAGTAAACAAAGATAAAACATGCTTACCTCCTATTTAGCTTATGATAGAATGAAATATAAATTTCCAAAATTGAGATCAAACTCATTTGTTGTTAAGAACATTCAGGATGAAGTAAACTTTCAATTGAAAGTACATTGATAAGAAGCGTTTATCTCAAAACTCTAGACATTACTTGGCAAGCTAGACTAAATGTAATGTACAAATTAATATTTCAATTAAGGATACTCCCTGCATTTAGGAGAAGGATTATGCTATAACAGTCATCTTGAGTACATCAGGAGGACAATGACCCTCGAATTGGATTTGACCAAAAAGGATGGCATTGCAACAATCCTCTTAGATGCAACAGGGAAATGGTGATACTCGAGTTTACATTCGGGAAAGGGAGGTGATCCTTGAATCTGAAACTGACAAAAATGACTATGTTAAAATCTTGGGATAGGACCTGATAAGATAAATTAGGCTTGAGGCCCAAGCTATTTTGATAGGGGTACTTCCTAAGATTGACGAAAGGATGGATCTATAATAGTCATCCTAAATGAATCGAAAAGACAGCCACCCTCGAATCATTTTTAAGAGAAGGACAATGCCATGACTCCTTTTTTTAAAATGCATCAGGAGACAATGATCCTCAAACCGATAAGTTAAAAGAGAATTATGTCAAGGCTTTAGACATAAATTTGAAAAATAAATTAAGATAGAAATAGTCCCTAAAACTAGGAAAAAGATGATGATGTGATCATCTCGAATACACCAGGGAGGTGATAATCCTCAAACCTGAAAAAGAAGACTATGTAAGAATCCTAGCAAGAATAATTAAGTTAGGGAGATTCCCTAAAGTTGGTAGAAGGGCGATGTTGTAGCAGTTATTGTATTGATGAGAGAAATCATTGAATCTCCAAGCTATCATGTAACACCCTCTTACTATTAACCTATTGTCTATATCTAATTAAGTTACTTTAATCATGCATCACAACACTATCACGCCCGTATACTATTCATCATATGACCATTATGTTACTATTACTCATATCATGCTATATCATATATTCATATGGATGTTACTTTAACTATTTACATGCTTTATCTCATGTATAACATCATGCATACCATGTTATATATGTGTTACTTTAGGTTCTACGTGCATGTATATACTTGCTTAGTTATATCATGAGTCGGTTACAATTTAATATACACATATTAAATACATCCTTATATGCCTAATAGCTTTAATACAAAATATTTCAAAATACTGATACAAAATTCTCCTTACATCAACTCTTAGCAGTCTTGTGTTGGCCTTTCCAGATGTAGAGAATGTCCCAGTGCAAAAGTCTTATCTACAGAACCTACACGGATAAAACACCAGTGCTAAGCTATAAAGCTTAGTGGGGAACATAAGACATGTTGACGGCCTCTTACAAAGGTCGTTAAAAATGCAATCACATGCAAGCATAACTTTAAGCATATAACTAATAATTTAAACCATATTCACAAAGATCTTCAGGGACTATATTATCTTTTATTTACACTTTTAACCAATATCAAGTACTTATTGATATTCCATTGCTTATCGATTTCATACTTATAACAATATTCATTTGACCCTGAAAATCTTATACGTCAAGTTTACTTTCTTAATTCCTTTATATTATTCTTGACTAATCATTTTGACGTACAAGTCTTTCTTGCTTATGAAATATTATCAATGGTCAAACACTCTTTGACTATTCCATTTATTTATCACTTATTTACTCTTACACATATTCATATACTTTAACTATTTTTAAGACATGGCAATATCAATCAACATTCATAAAAGCCATCTTATAATCATAAGACTTTAAGTTAATAAACTGCATCTTTAAATATATAATAAATTCAATTAATTTTCATTTTTATACATATATATAGAATATTTCATGGACAAGACATATTTCCATCCGATTGAATACTTATTATTATTGTTATTAAGCTATTATATCGTTACCTTGAGTACTATACAAACTCTTTAAAGCATTGCAGTACTACCCTTGCACTTCTATCTCCACATAAATCAAATTCATATATTATAAGTCCATAACTTATTTATATTATCATGTAATAAGTCACACATACCACTCATATCAATTACACAATATTCTACAAGTAACATGTAGTTATGGTAATATACATCAACCGGTATACTTTTGCAAAACATCACATATCATTGTGTATATTATGCATTCCTAGGTATAGAAAATACTTTAAAGCCATCTCAAGGATTTTCATACATACAATAACTAAATACTCTTTCACTCCAAGTCATACTTTTCCATATGCTATACATTGATTTTTTGAAGGTAACACACACACACACACACACACACATATAATCATATAAGAAGCATTTGACTATAAAGATTATGTATTCATCATTTAAATTGTTGATAAAATATTAATATCAAGTGAGTTCATATGCATGACTTCTTGGTCTAGTAAGACTATGTGATTTTAAAATGCCAAGTACTCATCTTTATAATGTAGCCTCATATATGTATCATATATTCCATATATTATAATGTCAGCCATAACTGCGATTAAAATGATTCACATTACTTAAATGATGTATAAGAGCATTTGTGCTTTTAGTTCAATTACTATAATTGTATAAAATAACCTGCTAAGTTTTAAAATTGGATAATGGGAACGGTGGATACCCGAAGTTATCAAAATGATGATATCCTAAGATATCAAAACTTTAGACCCATATGAGGCCAACTATACTTTAGACCGATCAAGTAGACCCAAATACTTGGCTAACAACCTAAACGGGGCTGTTCATGATCTAAATGGGATCAACTATACTTTAGACCCATTCGGGCCAAACTATGGACACCGTAATAATCCCTATTAGCGTCTATCTATCCACAATTGAACTCTATTTGCAGGCAATACGTGTTCATATTCATTTCATATATCAAGACTGTACTTATATTATTCCATTTGCACATGTACATAATCATGTAAAAAATATACCTTCTTTAGTGTGTAAACATATATGCACAATTCATATAACAATTTATACAATTTTACTCAAGTAATCAATGGAAAACTATACAATCTTTAGTGTATATACTTGTATGCACCATCTCGTAAAAATGCCATCATATACTTTGTCATATTATCTATAATCAAATATACTTCCATGTATCCATTTACTTTAGCATGCTAACATTTGGCATCACATATGCATAGCCATACTATTTCAATCAAGTAATATCCTTGTGGCTATACATTTGATATACTAACATATAAACATGTATATAATATCATGTGGTATCAAAAGATACATATACGTGCTTTTACTATACATGTATTACAATCTCTAGTATGTAAACAAATATATATATATATATATATATATATATATATATATATATATATATATATATATATATATATATATATATATATATATATATATATATATATATAGACATGTATATAATCATGTGGTATTAAAAGATACATTTACGTGCTTTTACTATACATGTATCACAATCTCTAGTATGTAAACAAATATATATATAGACATGTATATAATCATGTGGTATCAAAAAGATACATATATGTGCTTTTACTATACATGTATCACAATTTCTAGTATGTAAACAGATATATATATAGACATGTATATAATCATATGGTATCAAAAAGATACATAATCCCAAGTATATAAACATATATTTTCAACTTCATTTAATATTATGGTCGACTTGCACATAAACTCTTATATCTCTATGGTCTCATAAATACACACACACACACACACACACACACACACACACATCATACAACTATAACATATAAGCATGATTCACACACATCATACAACTATAACATATAAGCATGATTATGTTAGATCAATGAAGTGAATAATAATATACATTTATTTTACGTATACTTCGATAAGTAGTTATGCTTATAGCTTACAATGTGTTATTATTTTATATGTTCCATGAACTTATCTTTTCTCTTTAATGTGTTACTTTTTCATAGGAAAAGTGCTTAAGATGCTTAAGATTTTTTCTGCATATAGATAAAAATGATATTCTAAAGATGCTTGAATTAATTAAAGATACTTAAGGGTATTCCAAAGATACATATAAAATTTGTGGTAAATTCTTACAATAATTCTGCATAGAGATAGATTTCCAAGCTTGTCTTTAAAGCTATATTCGACATATAAAAAGCCATTTCTGACAAAAATGATCCTCTAAAAGCATTATCCCATATGTTTATAGTTTCAGGAACATTAAAAAAACCATTAATATAATTTATACATTTTAAGATATTGCAAAAACATGAAGAACTATTATTGAAAATAGTGCTGCCATCAATTCCAGATTCAAGCCACATTTTGACCTATTTAAAGGTAGAATTAAACTATGCTTTCTTCATATAACTTGTAGAAGTATAAGTCTAACAAAAAATTAGATTCATAGAATTTTGATCTCTATAACAAGAGATAAAATCAAATTACTGAAATCTATTTTTGTTCTCTAAATAGTAGTTCACTATACCCCATTCAATTTTTATCATCACTTATAAAATTCATGGCATAAGATGGGTACATAATCTTGACAACATTCTTTCATGAATGTTATGCTTATATAAATCTATTTTAATAGAATTTTCACTACAAAAAAACTGTAAATTAGCGATGGCATTATTTTCGTCGTAAATTTGCAACAGTTTTACGACTGTTTTACAATTCCGTCGTGGCAAGGTTATTTTTTATTTTTTTTTATGACAAAATAGCGATGAAATTAACAAACAATCGCTAATTATTGGTAGGAAATTTAATCGCCGTGTTTTGCGACGAAATTAGCGACAAAAGTACTGTTGCTAATTTTTTTAGTCGTAAAATTAGTGCTAGAAAATTTAACAACGAAAGTTTTAGTCGCTAATTTTAGAGAAAAAATACTGTGCCACTTTTTGCGACGATTTAGCGATGAAAAATCTTCGTCGCTAATAGTATTAGATTTCATAAAAAAATTAGCGAAGAAATTATTTAGTCGCTAATCCATCGCAAATATAATAAAAAATAGTTTTTTCTATTTCATGTATTTTTGATATAGATATATGATATGAAATGGATATTTTATTTTGAAACAAAAATTTGTAAATTGTATTATAATTTGATAATAATTTTTTTTCAATTTTCTCAAAATTTAAAGTTATTTATTTAGAAAATTTACATTTTTGATAATAATAATAAACTACTTGTTATAATTATTATATAATCACATTATGAAGATTAATAAAAGTAAATATTTATAAAATAGTAATATAAAATTTATTATCTCATTAAAATAATTATAAAAAATTTTATAATTTATTTTTATTTTGTAAAATTTTGATCAAATATTAAATTATTAGAATTTTAATTATATATATTTATCAAACCATTTTTAAATATAAAGATAAAATAATGAAAATTGGTAGGAACATTATTATTTTGTACTTTTATTTTATCGCTTGCAATCATATTATATTATAAATGTATAATTACACAATATATTTAACTAAATATAATTTACTTCTAAAACTAATGAAATTGACATTTTTCTTCACATATCTTAATAAATTATGTATTCATTATTTTATTTAATTTATAAAAATTAAATTAAATATAGAAATATAAATTAAAATTCATAAACTTAAAAGTAGATCTTACCAAATAGAAAACAAAATTACTATTAAAAATAGAATGATTATTATTTTTTAAAAAGAATTCAGTTTTCTCCTCCCAAATTCCCAATCCCAATGTTAAAATTCAAATTTTCTTTAATTCAAAATCATTCAATCATTTCGCTCCTGATTCGATTTTCCCTGAACCAATTTCTTAAAAATTCGGATATATTAGATGGATATTTTCATAGGTTTTGTCATTTTACCATCAATTTCAAATTTGTCCCTATTTAATAAAACAAATTCGAGTAAGCTCTTGGAAAGTAAAGTGGATTGGTGCTAGTGCTGTACTTGAACGAGTGTTTTTGTCTTATGATATAATAAAGTCAAATATTATATACAAGTATATAATTTTATAATTATAATAATGTATATATATTATATATATTGATGGAAATTAAAATTCTATATAAATTTATCTATGAAATTATCCTCCATTTAATAAAAATTGAATATATTATAATAAAATATAAGTTTATCACCGAATTAATTATTTTTTTGTGATTATGATATTTTGTCAAAATTGACTATGATAAAATTGTAGTAATGTACGAAAACTAAATTATGTTAATGATAAATTATTTTATGTGATAAAATATAGTTTCATCCCCAATAAATTTTTAGTTACCAAAATAATTTGTCATCTATTTTTTTACAAAAATAAATGAATTATATATAAAATTTAATTAATTAATAATTTAATAATAAAGGAACCATCGGGTTCTTCCCCCTATTCCTCACCGCCTCTCTTTCCACTCTCTCTCTTTTTTTTGCCTCTCCTCTTCAGTCACGTTATCTCGCTGCACTATCGCCGTCACCTCTACCTGAGCAGCCTCGCTGGCATTATTTTCTTCCCCTTATTTTCTCCTTGTCACCACGACAAGGTCAGCCCCTTTCCCTTCTTCCGCTTTCTTCTTCTTCCCCTGTTCGATTCTTTAAGATTTTAGTCCCTTTGCTGCAATTCTTCTTAGTTAGTTCATGAGGTAAGCTCCATTAATCAATTATTTAATAAATTATAGGAAGAATTTGGAGAATAGGGAGAAGTTTTAGATCTAGGGATTTTGAAAAAAATTAGGGAAATTGTTAAATCTAGATATTATTGAGTTAATTTGGAAATTTGGTGGAACAATTAGTGGAATCAAATACTGGAAATACTATGCATTACAAGAAAAAGGGGTATTAGTAACCAAAATTAACGAAGGTAAAAATTTCCGATCACTGAATGTATAATAATAGGGACCGGAATTTTTTTTCCTTCATTCACTCTTATTTTTTTAACACTAAATAGTGAAGGTAAAAATTTACGGTCCCTAAAACTAAAAAATCCGTTCGCTAATTATAAAGCTAGTCACGAGAGCATATCCCGCTTTATTTTTGGCCTTTTTAGAGCCTCTCTTGTAAAAGCTTTTAAAATAATTTGTTGAAAAGAAACCCTAACTCTTCACTAGCAGAAAATGCCATTGCATTTCCTCTGCTCTGTGATGAAGTTTTGCATCCTCGTCCGTCCTCTATCAATCGATTTTCTGCTGTTCCCTCTAAAACTAAGCAACTCTACATCGAAATGATAGATTGTTTTAAAAAAGCTGTAAAATTCTACCAATAGAAATCTTATTTGCATCGCTGCGATCTATTTCTTAACAAACTAACATAGTCACACCAAAACTGACTCCAAATGGTGGATTCGGTGCCAGCTCCTCTACGATCTGCCACAGACTTTTTCTCGAACCCGCTTGACTCCCACCCACTCTGGTTCAAACTTAATCTCTTCCTTTCACCAACCTTTGACTCTGAGTCCTATATTTCGGAGCTCTGAACCGTCATTCCCTTTGACACTCTTTGTTCGGAGCTTTAGGCTCACTTTTTATCCCTTAACCACGAACTTATTGACCTTACCACGACTATGCAGATTTTGTTAACCTCAGTACCCAGCTCGTTGATGTGAATCCTACCGTGGGGCGCATGCATGCACCATTACTGGAGCTCCAAAAAAAGATTGATGGGTTTAGAGGAAGCGTGGAGGGGTCTCTTGTAGTTTTCAGGAATGGATTGCTGTTGAGATCTGAAGTGGCTACTGCTAGAGGGGTCCTTGAGCTGTTATTAGATACGTTTCATGTTGTCTCTAAGGTGTGAGTTTCGAATCAAAATTGAATTTTGATACCTCATTCTAAAATTGAAGTCTTTTATGAAATTTAGATGTTAGATACCACGAATCTACCAAATCTTCATAGCTTTTGGATTGTAGAAGAAAATTTTAAAATTCCATGCTACTCCTGGCTGTTTTCTTGGGGCTTTACCTACTATTCTTCTTCCAGGGGTTCTTTTTTTGTCCTGTACCTTGAATTTTAACTACCCTTTGCAGTTCTGCCAATGCTAAATTGGTAACGTCTGTTGGAATTCATGTCTGAACAATGTTTAAGTCAATTTTAATATTGTATTTCCTTGTAAAACTTGTCAGGGTATTCTTTATTCATTTGTTGTGAACACATTGCTGCAACTATTGTTTTCGGCTTATGATAAGCCATGCCCTATTGAGAGCACCATTATGCATAATAATTAAGTTTTCCCTTGTTGAACCACTTATAGATTTTAGTGCTGCCAACTAAACTATTTGTTTCAAAATGCTACTAAAATAAAATGACTTATTATATCTTCTTAATTACTTGAGATATGTAAAGATTGTTTCTTCTTATTAAAAGTTGTCCTTCATCTGCAGAGCAACTATTTTTGGCATTACAACTGAGTCCATATAACTTTCATTTAACTCCCAAGGGAAAAGCGTGCCCACCATACTCTTGATGATCCAAAGACAACTATATGCCTAATGAGGCTTGCAGGTATTTGTCTCGTCCTTGTGTCCTATGTGTACCAGTTGAAGTGAATGTGAACATTTTCTTATAAATACTAAACTAAAAGCATATCAAATCCACATTTCACAGTATACTTAGGAAAACAATAGAATGGTTGTTTCCAAGGCTTCTAAAGTGATAACAATGCCAATTTTTACGACCATCCTACTCTTATTCTCCTCTCAATTGTCCGCAGCAAAGCCATCATCTTACCATCTAATTAGACAACAGGATATTGAGATTCAAACTTTTGATTTTCTATTAAAATTTTCTTTTTTATTGTGAAAAAGTATATGTGTGAAGCAATTTAAGTATCAATTTCTCCTGGTTTGTTTGATAATTAAGTGCAAAGTTTGTATACATATAGACTCAATATTAATGCTTTAAAATTGTTTATATTTGTTCAATTTTCTGTGGCTTCTTCTATGTACAATTACAGTGGGGAGGACATAAACAACTTCTTGCAACTTATAGTTAAAACTTTGTTCCCATCATTATGTTTATAATGCATGTGTTATTTTGATTGCAAAAGTTAAAAGAAAATACAATTTTAAAGAAATGCTTATAATACTGTAGGATCCAACTAATCAAAACTCAATTTTTATCAAGCATATGGTGCTCAGATTGTAATTTTAGTACATTAATTTTCCATGAACAGGTGAAGGTTGACAAATTTACAAAGGGATGTTACCAGCATAATGGCAGCTCACCATGAAGAAGCTGCTGTGATCCTGTGAGCTCTGATAGCCTAGATGACATTTTTCTCAAGGATTTGAATCCATGTTTAAACACCTTATTATGCCAAGATCAATTTAATAGCACAAATGATTTTTCTTAGGTTATTTTTCATCAGAACAACAACTGGAATTTGCATTTCTATTTCTCAGGTGATTTTTCTTATTATAATCCCATCAAAATCACTTTAACAACATAGATGTTTGTAATTCTCAGTACCATATCAATAACTGATGGTATCCTTTGCTTTGCCCCATGTTTGTGATTAAGGACCACTTTTAAAGCGATGCAAAAATAACTGGTGATATGACTTACCTAGCCAGTCTTCTTGTCTTGCTCCTCAAGATCCATACAATTAAATTATGCACTGGTACTTCTCCCTTATCTATATTTTTGTTTATTTACTTTTAATTTTTTTTATTGAAACATACTTTGAAATGAAATTTTGATGTTCAGAAATAGCATATTTGAATTCTTTTTCCTACCCTGTGTGGAGTTCTGATCAATTTATATGGAATTATTTTAATGTTATGTCTTTTTAGATGGTTAACTTGATTTTTTGACATTAGCTATGAGAAATGTACGAAGGCATCATTTGTAAAATACGATGAACAAACAGTTGTGCTTGAATGTTATCTTCGTTATGAACTTAGTATCCAATTATATGAAGTCTGTGCAAGTATCTAAATGTGTTGACAAACTTCAATTCCTCATGCAAAATATGAGGCAAATTCTTATGTCCCTATTTTCTTCCAGGCCGAGCTATACAGGGTCAGGAAGGCATTTGATAAAGCAGAATCTTTGTATTTGGATACCATCTTCGGTAGACTAATTATCTCTCCTTGACTTAAACCTCTACCCTCAATTGAAGAGATTTATTAATTAATTAATTCTCTATTTATCTCTCTTATTTTTTAACGTGTTATTACTATTTTTAATAGATTTTTATGATTTTATTAATTATAAAACCATATATATCATGTCTTAGGATTATTTAATTATAAGAATTTGGTTGCCAAATTGAAATTGTTACATTGTTGAGTTTTATGTTGTGATAATTTTAATCAGTAAAATAGCTTTGTTGGGAAACAAGAATTAGAAAGTATGACCAAAAATGGAGTCATCTTTCTCATTATCTATCCTTGATTTTCTACTCATCATAAACTGTCAGGTGAAAAAAACATGAAGAATTCTTTCAATTGTTTTATTAGTTAGTTTACTCAGAGAAAGAAGAGAAATTTTTGTTTTTGTTAGTTTTGATCCTTCTCCTTTATATAACTGCTCTCTAATTAATTGTTTGATTAATAATGACTCTTCAGCCAAAGACAATGAGAGGTATTGTTTTCAAAATCACAATTTTTGGTTCTCTTGATGTCTACTTGGTTATTTTAATAAAGTTTTTGGTGATTGAGTAGTTGTGAAGGACAGAGATGAGAAATTCTTAAGAAGAGCAATTGAAGAAGTATATATAGGAGTTGAAACTAGGCATGGAGCTCTATTTAGAGTAGTGATTGTGAGATATTTTCTTAAGATTATTTTATTATAAGAATTTGGTTGCCAAATTGAATTTGTTACATCTATTTTTAGGTTGATTGTTTGGTGGTGTTGGTATTTAAATGACATACTTGAGAATTGAAAAACTAAATTGATTTCTTAATTTTATTGTAGGATAAATTTGAGAACGATGATATGAATTTTCATTGTGAACATATTTTGGAAAGGATGAATGAGTTGTGGAACAAATGGAGGGGAAATCTGTATGCTAAATATGTTTGTGGTAAGCCAATGCATGAGGCTCTTAGAAATGCACCTAAGACGGTAGACAAAAAGCAATGGTTGTCCTTGGTTGTGGGGTTAAGGCAAAGGACTTAAAAAGCAGCAGCTCGTCTAAAGGTGAATTGTTATCTGCACTACAAGAAACCCGACAAGAAAATTAGACATTAAAGGATTGCTTATCTACAGTGGAATCTCAAGTGAATGAACTTAGACAATTAAGAGAATTTTTGGTAGCTCAACAATCGAATGTCCAGCCTCCATCAACACCTTTTCAAGGGAGTGACTAGTATATTTACAGGTTAGGAATTTCTTGGCTCTTGCATTTTTAGTTATATAGAATAATAAAACTCGAATTTTATTATTTTTCATTTATTGTGTGGGATTTTGCATGTTGATAGGGAATTTTAGAGGACCACAAATTCCAGTGTGATACACAGTTATCCGAGTATCCACACGATTTTTAACCTAAAATAAATTTAAACAGAGCATCCAAATAACCAAATTTCTGTAGGATTTAGCAAATAGGAAGGCAACTGTGGGACCCGATCTTTTGTATTTTGATAATTTATTCTAATGAAGCTTATTAAGAATAGACCCCTTTACTATGTTTTGGTTTTGTACTGTTGTACTCTGTCTGACTTAGTTCTGAATAATAGTATCCAGCTTCTCTAAGATTTATATAATTTGATGCTAATTGCCAGTGATTTATTGATTATATACTTGCAGTGATAATTTTCAAAAATCACATGGCTAAATGTAACAATTAGATTGTTCAAAAGGTAATCATTTTTTTATGTATATAATTCCTTAGAACTAATTTATGTTCTTGCATCTTGCAGCCCCTATCATACCTACTGACTTTTTGAGGTGCATATAATTACACTTGGTGGAATTACAATTTTTTTGAGGTTGATATGCTGACTTTTTGAAGTGTATATAGGTACACTTGATGGAATTAGAATTTTTTTTAGGTCTATTCTTAAATCACTTGTAGTTTCAATCAACTATTTATAACATATCTATATATTTTCTAATATAATAATTTTTATTTATTTATATTTTTTGCAGTTTTTAGTATGAACAAAATAGTGAAGTAGAAAATTTGACTGTGAAGACTTGAAGAAACATTGAAATGTTTGCTAGATAGAGATCTAGAAATATTTTTGTTTGTTTTTTGGAAGGGGCTGTATAAACAATACATATCTTTTTTGAATGCTAATTCTATATTTGTAATGAATTACAAATTATCTATAAAAGTATGGTATTATTTATTATGTATTCATTTATTGTATGTTTCAAAATACAAGGTAAAAATATGGTCTCATTATTCTTAGGGACCATATTAATTTGTGATCTTTATTATGCTCTCAACAATTGTTGAGAATTTCGATCCTTAATACTTTTTAGGAACAGTTTTTTTTGTCATCAAAAGTTTTAAAAACCGATTAATAAACTCTTTAAAGACCAAATTTTTGGTCCTATTAACGTGGTTAGCCAGTTGGCATACTTCATTAAGGACAAAAAAATTGGTCCCTATTATTTTTTAGGGACCAGTTTTTGGTCGGTCCTTATAATTTTTAACGACCATAATACATATTTTAAGGACCATGTTTTTGGTCATCAATAACTTGATTGGCTACCTAGCATATATTATTAAGGAAGGGAAGTCCGATCTTTAATTCTTTTTAGGGACCATTACTTGTCGGTCGCTAATTCTTTTTAGGGACAGTATACTGTTTGGTCGCTAAATATTATTAGGGACCGAATTCTAGTCAGTCGCTAAAATTTTTAACGACCATTTGGAAACCAATCCTTTATGGTCATTAGCGGCGGAGCCTATAGCAACTGAATGACGACCAGATTTTTTGGTCCTTATTGAGTTTTAGGGATCGGATTGCTACTTTTAGTGACCGGATTTACCCTTCTTATAAGCCTTTTTCCTTGTAGTGATGTTAGAAAATTTGATCTTTTTGCCAGTTGATGATGTTGAAATTCTAGAAATGATTATACTCTGTCTGCTTCTGTGGATTAAGAGCTACAATTCTCTTATGCTGTTCATGATCTGTAAGAACCTATGAACCCTTTTTTCTTTTATATTAGAGTTATTAGCAGTTAATATGATGTTAACCTGCAGAACTAGTATCCAATGCTGGCAGGGAAAGAATATAGCAAAGGGGATTCAAGGTATGTAGGAAGAGATGCTGGAGTAGTTTATGTCGAAGGATTAATTGCAGTTTTAGAGGGTCCAGCTAGCCTTCTATGTAAGTAATAACCTGTTCAGTTGTATCTTAATTATCTATGTAAGTAATAGCTTCTTTCGTTTTTGTATCTATCAAATGTTAGTAAAAAAATCACTATTTAGATTCTGTGATTATGCTTTGCCTCTTTCCTGTGTATTGTTTAAAGATGTATTATACTTTGCCTCTTTCCTGTTTTGTATTGTTTAGTGTTTGAATACTCTACGCTTCATATGGCCTTATTTTCATTTAGATAGCTATCCTTATTTTTGTTCCATGTCACATTACCTTTTCCTTGTTCTAATCCTATTGGATACTTTTGTTCCTCTTATATACATATTATTTCTCTTTTTTTTCATTATGTTGCTAATATCATCCTGTATATTCAATTTATTATATTAATAAAAAGATTAGGGGTTGAAATTGAGGAACTAGGAGCGAGAAGAACATAACATGATTGTGGATTCACTTCACGGTCAAATAGGATTGATATTGTGGAACTTTCCTAATATAATATAAGAGGGACTCATATCTTCCTAATTCACAAGTTATGAAAATAATATAGATTTATTTTACCAAGTAATGAATAAACTTCGAGAAAATTAAATCACCAAATTGTACTTATATATCTAGTAATGGGTATGTGACATATTGAAGAGAATGGCATTAATGGCAGTAATCTATTGAATTTGGCAAGAGAGAAATTGAGTACAACATGAAACTATAAATAGAAAGAGAGTTATAGGCAGAATTTCTTCAACTGTAAAGAGTGTTTTTCTGTATATAACAATAATTAACAGCAATAGGATAGCTGATTATAATTAGTACAAGTATATGTGGAAAAATAACATATATTCTCTATTGATGCCGGTCGTAATATGTTTTGTTATTCTTGGCAATAAATTTTCTCTATTGACAAAAAAATATGAATTCGTAGCTTCTTTAAGAGGAACAATGAAATACAGTGTTCAAGCCTATGCAAACTATATAATAATAACACATATATATATCCTTAAATCTCCAATGGTTTCTTAGTTTCACTGATTGAATGAGCTTATGCTGCTATGTTTCATAGTATAAAATCCTTGCATGTCATTGAAATTTAGTTATTATAATTAATTTATTATAATTGTGACCTCAGCTGATATATTTGCAGTCTTGTCATTCTTTAATTATGTATAATAATATTTGCAGTCTTGTCCTTCTTTATTTTAATTTCCCTCTTTTTTACATTCATTATCTCTATTAGTAGTATTTTTTAGGTTTATACTTTTCAAGTATGCCTTATTAATTATACCATTTGGGTCAGCGTATATGATTTTTGTTATTTTTTTTAATTAACATAACCAGTAATTATGTTGATTTGCTTACTAATTAATATATTTATTCATCAAATATTGTTGGTTAAAAATAGACTAATCTCCTAAAAATCAAAATCAAAATCATTTTGGTATTTTGCAGTTGATTATGGGTTACGTTACATTAAATTTAGCTTCATCTTTAAATGTTATATTCACAGTAGTAATGCTTAGCTAAAGCATGTTGATGTAAAGTGTATTTAGCTTCCATATATATATATATGATTAGCTTCCATATGTTAATAAGAAATAACTTGGCTTACTAATCTGCATTTGTTTTTTGTACTTATGCTTGTTTTTTGTTTTTCTTTTTTTTTTGCAATTGGTTATGAAATGAATTCTAGCATTGGTAGTGTAGATGAGCGTATTGGCACTTTTGCTGAAACTACTTCTGAAAGTTGACTGCTGTCTTTTTCTATATGGAATGAGTTTGATTTCATACCTGTAAGTCAAAATAATGGTGGAAAATTGAGAGGAAAGTGCAAGCATTGCTCAAAATGTATATTTTTAATGCAATGTATATGTGACAATAATATTTGTCACATTTTGTTGACTTATTAGTTCATAAATGAAAATATAATTTTTACAAACATGACATTGATATTGTCATTAAAAAGTAGTATTAAGATTATTATATATATTTGAATCTATTATATATGAATTTTATAATATAAGAATATTATTTATATTGTGTATAGGATGAAAATTTAAGAATACATCAACAAAAAAACTTAAATTATGTAATAATTTAGTAACGAATTCGCGACAGCAACTGTCGCTACTGTGTAAATGTTAGAATTGAACAAATAATTAGTGACTAATATTTCGTTGCTAACTTTTACAGTAAATTAATAATTAGTGACAGAATTTGCGATGGAAATTGTAGTTGTTAAAAATTATTATTATAATATCGATGGCTAATTATGAAGTAAATTAGCGACGGTGCAGGCAAATTAGCGACTGATTTGGGATTACGTCATTAATATATTAGCGATTGTACTATTAGCGACTATTCATCGCGCCGTCGCTAATTTATTTTAGCGGCAGAATTTTGATAATTAGTGATGACAATTACTGTCGCTAATTGGCAGTTTTTTTGTATTGTTTGTGTCAAAGGATTTTGATGTATCTACAAAAATTTATAGCAAAAATATAGGAACGTGATCCTAACAACTGGGCAGCAACTCAAAATGAACTTCAAGTTAATTTTAAAGACCTTTAGAGAAAGAATCAAACTCTGATTTCTCTAAAAAATTAAAGTTCATGTCTTGAGTTTAATTACCAATTAGAATTACCCAAAGTAGAGTTATAAAACTCAAGATATGATTAAAATACAGAAACTTGTTCCTAATGAACCAACCCTTCAACAAATCAAAACATGCAAGATATAATCCTTTAGATTTTACTTGAATACTATACTATCAACTCAAAATACATCCATTACACATTTTATCCACATTTCCTATAGTTAAATCCACATGCAAGATGAGTAAAAATCCCAACCTTTAATGGAACATCAAATCTTCCATCAAGACTTCTTTCTCTTAACTTCTTCTTCTTCCTCTTTCGTTGTTATTGCATATCTTAATGATTCCTCATCTCAAATGCTTACATGCAACTTCCAACAAATCAAGAGTATTCTAATTAGTTAAGAGACCAAATTCATCAAGAGAAAGAAGAGAAAAGAGAGATGTTGATGGATTTTACAAGATAGAGAAGAGGGATTACACTTTTTAGTGAGAGATGAAGGAGAGAATGAAAATTTACATTTCTTTCCCTTTTTTTCCTTGCCAAATTCGTTCTCCTCATCTCAAGAACCAAGAAAACATTTTCTCTCTCTAACATGAAAAGGTTCTAATACTTAAATCGAATGACAAAGTATCTTTATGCTCTCTCATCTATTTTCATGTTATAAATGTGTCCCCATGTTCTTTCTTTCCAATTTAACCCTATGATTACTTTCTTTTCTTTAATTGCACTCCATCTGTCTTTACTTTATTGATTTTACCCACTAATACATAATTATATCACAAATGACCATTTAACTATAATTTATTTTCAATTGCACCCTTGTATACCATAATTTTAATTGACTCTTTAACCCTCTACCACATGAGACCATTATTCTAGAAGTTTTTAACTTATAATAATTCCTCTAATTAATCTTGATTAGATATTAATAACATTATAATGCCCTTGAATTCTACTAGGGTTTATTTTAGGTCCTTACATTTCATACATAAAAGCCCAAATGAATCATTGAGGTAAGGATAACAAAGTCGAGTTTCACCTATAAAGTTATGGATATAGCAACACATATAAAAGATTGTGTGTGACGTATATGAGAATGCATGAAAGCATGCAAGATTGTATGCATGGAATGTATGGCCTAAACCATAGGCGGTTAAGGGATCCCATCTCGAATACGAGGTGATCGATGATTCGCGTATGTGTTCTGTAATGGTCCTGGTCTCCAGATAAGCTTTCTCTTGTTATTTACCTTAGTTTTATCTACTTTGTCTTCTTTCTGAGTTCTCTTATTATCTTAGGGGAAACAATCCATGTTACCTTAACTACGGATAATCTACCCTTTTTATAGACTGCATATATCATTTGATGCCCTCAAACACTCGAAAATGGTGAAAGAAGATTTTTTTTATGTGAGGCACTGACGTCGCTGCCTTAGAATTAAACCCACTTTAACATATGTCTCTATGTATGCCATAGGTTTCTTTTAATGGGTTAACGATATTCTTATGCCTAACTTATGCATACATCCTTATTTGCATGCATCAAGTGGCAATAATAGCAGCCATGACTAGATATATAATACAATAACACAAACCTCGATTTAATCTCAAGGGGTGACATCTTATGTGCATTTGACTCCCAATGTAAGTCAGCCTTTATAAGTTTCTTTAAAATTTTGAATGAGTTGGTTTAGAAAAGTCGGGCTTGGCATTTAGTCTTATTCACTCAAGTAAGTTAGGACTTTTATTTGGGCTTGTTTATTTAGATGAGCTGGACTTTTTATTTAAGTTTGCTATTAAGTGGGATAGGAATGACATGTTACAATGTTTTGGTTACCTTTTGCAGCATCATTATAGGTTTAAGTAAAGATTTAATTGTTTTTATTCTTTTCTCTTAAGACTTACTTCAGGAGTCATAACAGATATGCTTAAAATGTTTTCATGTCTGAGTTTAAATAAAGACTTGTGTTTATTGAATTAATGTCTTAGAAATAAGTTATGATTATTGCCATGTATGATGCAATAAAAAAAGACATTGCATTCATAAGAAAAGCCCATATTATTAACAAGGTTAGAGAAACATATACACTAGTTTAGAGATATATTTTATGTTTGTCAAAAGGTGGCTTATTATATCCTCTCTACTGTAGGTGCATATAGCAAAAAGATCTTTCAATAACTTGGACTTTTCCTTTTCTAGATGATGCCCTCAAGACTGGTGATATTTACATCCCATAACTCTCATAATTGGAACTAAGCAAGTAATGGCTAAACATTTACATGCCATATACATTTTAGAGTACATACCATTCTGGTGAGCCTGAGTCAACCCAAACATGGATGGTCACATATCATTATGGCCTCTCCTCCTTTTATTTTTCCCTTTCTAGATCTGGTATCTGTTGGGTGTCAATTAGATCCTGAATGCAATCTTTCAGAGGGTGATAATAGTCCATTTTATGTCTTGTATGCTGATGATTGCAGTACCAATCGATCTTATATCTCAGCTTCCCTTGGCTCTTAGCTGGCACAAGTGGTAGAGGTTACAACTTCCCTTGCCTACTAAGATGAGTGAGGTACCAAAATAGTGGCTTACCTATGATTATATAATGATTCCCCTTTGCTCTTATGGCTAAAACTTCGGCAACCTCATCATTGTCCCTACTTGGGTTTCCATTCTTTTGCTTACTTTTATGGCTACCTCTTTTTGTACTTTCCCAATCTTTAAGCCCATTCATTTTGAACCCTTTTGTAGCTAGTAAATTAGGTTAAGTATTAAAGATGGAAGCTAGGTTGGCCATAAGCCCAACAATGATCTTCTTTTTGAGATCCTTAACCTTTTTATTTAAGGCGATTATGAGTTATGTGATTACTAATATAACCCTCATTTCCAAGTCCTCAAACCTTTTATCTAGGTCTTGGGAGACTGAAGTACCAGCTGGCAATATTAGATCAAACATCTTTGCTTTTTCTGTGTGCCTTTTGATCTATTTCAAAATACCTATTCATGGTGTCACTCATATCCACTTCTAAAAGCGATTGCAAAAACCCCTAAACCACCTAGGTATTCAATCTAGGATGGCTACAAAATTAAAGGATTAGAGTGACGCATGATACGTGGACATGCTAAGCATATATATGATTTATGGCACATGTACGATGCATGAACATGAATACATTATGATGCATCGCATGCAAACATGGTATACACATTTTCATGGCAAAAAGGATTAACATATATATTTTTACATTGTTGTATTAATTATCTTATTCATCTGCATATAAAATGAAATGCATGCTTATGCACAATTATGCACAGAGGATTTAAATGCTTTAGTTTTCATTTACATATTAGATCACGATTTATGCAAGCAAAAATTATATACAAAGTGAAATGTACATACATAAAAAAGAACTACATATACAAAGCATACACATTTTGTTAGTTATTATTATTATTTTAAAATTAATTAAAATATATGTATATATACGTAAAATGAACAACCATATTTAAAAAAAAAGGAAAAATCCTCTCAACCTTATTGCTCCTACACATGAGGTCGTGCGTTCTTTTTCTTAGATGGGATTAGCTTATGGGTTAACAAGGAACCTGATGAACACGTATGGTGCATGGTGGAAAACCGGTAGCATAACCTCTCTTTATTAAAAGCATATGTAGATGGATTTTGGCAATTGTGTATTTGAACAATTTAAATAAACTGAAATGCATCCACTGGGGCATGAAAGCCTTTAATGAGTAGACATCTAAGTTTATTGGGATTTTACATAAAAGCCCACATCACAATCAAGGTATTATGGCGCATGCCCCATAGTGGAAGTGTCTACACCATTACATAGGCTTTAGTCTAATGATATAGCTTTAAGACTACCCAAAAGTGGTCTTTGCCAATGGGTCTATCTCATTATGAGCATAACGACCGATTGGATCATCATTTTATATACCAAAAGGTACAAGACTTGGGCTAGTGGTCCTACCTAACACTTCCCTACATTGAGTGAATGTAGAGTCATGCTTTAGGAATAAACCAGTGCTAAAAGAGGGATGCCTAATTAATTCTAGGGCTCTAGCATGAATGCAATGCAATTTTTTAAAAAAAATATAAAATATTTTAATCACTAAACTCATTTATATTAAATTAACCAAAGATACTTTCAAAGCAACATCTCATGATTCCCTAATGGAGTCGCCATTGTGACGTGTACTGAACCTTGTAGGCATCCGATTTGCTCTCAAAAGCTAGCTTTTAGGAATCGAGATCGAATCAAAGTTTATTTAACTCAAGAAAATCAATCACTTTGCAATGAGCAAAGATTCAATCTAACACATAATGCCTTGAACACCTAAAGAGATGAGATAACATCCGAGGTATCCTTGATTATTTGCTAATGACCAATTTACAAGATGTCTGCTAAGTATCACAAGGCATGTATTTAGGAGTTTCCACCCAATAAAATATTAGGAAAGTGATTTTTTTATACCTTGCGATATCAAAACCAAAGATAGTTTAGACTTCACTCCTATTGATACCTTTGATTAATGTTATATAAATAAATTTTAGTAATTAATATACTTTATCTATTTTTGCACATGAGTCATCATGCATAAAAATAAAAGTGCAATCAATCACATTAAAAGCTGTAATGTATGTATGGAAAGCTATAAAAACATGATATAAAAATATTAAAGAATAAAAAAATAAATGTAAAGATAAATCATACATAAATCAAAAAATTTGTTTATGATGTTAATTTTGAGAAGGACATTGGTTCTAGCATGCATATTTATAAAAATGTATAATTTTAGGTGTATATTAGATAAAGATGGGATAATTGATCCTTTGTGGCTTTGGAAAAAACGGAATCTTGTTAGTCAATTTTAAATAGAAAATCTTTTGTATTTATGAACAAAAATCATTAATTTACATGTTATTTTGTGGGTGAAAATCGGGACATTGGTCCCTTTATTATGGAAAAATCATGCTCAAACTTGTATAAAATCATTTTTGAGTTTTTATCATATTGCAAGAAAAATCATTTATTTACGATCGATAAAAGCATAAAGGGATAGTAATAGTAAAACATGCTTAAATTGGGATATTAATTAATTTGGAAACTTTGGTTTCCTCGTGCATATTTATGAAATTCTTTTATGTGATTTTTGAAATAAAATAAGACATTGTTCCATTTTATGAGAAAATCTATTTTAATTAAGTAGAAATAGTTTTGGTGTCATTTTTAGTTAAAGCATGTAAAAAGCTATTTTCACTAGTTATTACAAATAATTAAATGGAAAGCATTAAAAATATTATAGGTGTAAAAATAAATAAACAAGAAAATAAATCCTAAAACTACCTTGCTTCGCCATATTCTTTGATCCAACCCAAAAGGGGAGTTACGCATATAAAAAATATGACAAGAAAAGATCATTAGTGCGTGATGATAAGAATGATGATAATAATAAAATTAATGATAATATTAAATGATAATAATTGTAAATATTATCATTAAAATAATAAGAGTATTAATAATAACAATATTTGCAATAATTAAATTAACAAAAATTAATATTAACAAAAATCATCATAATAATAAAACTAACAATATTAAAATTGATGATAAAAGGAATACTAATAAAATATCAATAATAGTCATAATCATATTAATGCAATATTAACAATTATAACACAATAATAATAATAATAATAATAATAATAATAATAATAATAATAATAATAATAATAATAATAAAATGAAATAAAAATGATTGTTGAAAGGATTTTCCCCAAAGCATAAAAGGACAAAAAATAGGAGTGAAGTGTGAGTGCAATGGGCCAAGATTTTTTCCCTCGATTTTTCCTATGTTCTTGGGTGTATATTACACCTTTGGGGTAAGTCATGGACCCGGTCCATGAGTTAACTCACGGGCTCGATCCATGAGTCAACTCACTGGCCCGGTTCGTGAGTTGACTTTGACTTTTCCCTATTTTCTTAGCCGACTGACCTCAAACTCAAAGTGCTTTGCCATTTTTAGGCTTGAAGATGATATTTTTTCAACCTGTATCTTCTAGACGTTTGTTTTCCTATGTATTAGATTTCTTATGAATTAAATATCACTCAATTTTAATATATGTATTGGGATTTATGGCCAAAATATTGATGATTGCTCTTAGGAAATGTTTAGGGACATAATTGATATTTTAACTTTGAAAAATTACTGGGAATAATGGATTCAAAATTAGGTCATGATCTCTTCATAAAAGTTGCTCCAAAAGGAGTATAGTGTCTATCAAAATTAGGTTCATCTTAATATGAGCTCTAAAAATGGAGTTATGCTTAAAATACTATAGACTGATCTAGGTGCAGGGATAGATTTAGGTTATTTATGTTCAAGCCTAATTTTGAGAATCTTAAGGGCTAAACTGGGTTTAGATGTATCATTAAAGTTTTTGATCTATATCTTAAGATTCAAATGGCTTTAGAATCACCTAATTATGAGATTTTTAGGCTAAGATAAAGGTGAAACACTTCAAACTGCTTAAAGTTTCCAAAACCAATTTTCTCGTTTTGCACTATTTGAAAGAGATAAGGAGGGAAAAATCCCCAAAAGGATTTTTGAACATTTAAAACTCTTAAGAGAGATAAAAAACATTTTAAAAATATAAAACCCAAGAAAAAATCATGGCATCTCTGCTTCTTGTCTATTTATGAGATATCATTTTCTCATCAAGTAATTCTGATAAGAAGCCACCTTAGGACCTAGTGTCATAGCCCAATGCCTTATTTCTTCCAAACTAATTTGAAATTTCACCTTTTTATAAATATTCATGCTGGGATAATGCTCTATTCAAAATGAGATTAATCAATCTCTTAATTTATGCATGATTTATTTAAATATTTTTATGTGTATGATTTATTACTTTTTAAGTGCTTGTAATGTGCCATTTAATTCCTAACCTCATAATACTTGAGAAGAGCATCAGACTAATTGACCATAAATGGTCATTTATGTAAACATTAATAAAGTTGAAAATAATAGTGAAGTTTAAATTATCTCTAGTTTTGGCTTCACGAGTTGAGAACTCACTTTTTTAATATTTTATTGGGTGGTGACTCTATGATACCTACCTTGTAGTGCTCACCAGATACTTTTGTAGGTTGATAATCAATAATAGATGGGAATAGAATCATGTTCATTATAAAGCGACCAGCCTTTATGAGTTAAATGAACCTTGATTTGGTCTCAAATCCTAAAAGTGGGTTTTTGAGGCTATACCGGATGCCTACAGAGTTCGATGTGTTATAGTGGTGAATCCACTGGGGACCATAAGATTTTGCTCTAAAAAGGACTTTGTTAATTTGACATAAATAATTATTTATGGTTAATTATTTCGATTTTCTTCTAAATTAGGTTGCATTAGAGCATGCTACAATCTTAAAATTAGGTTAGGCATCCTTAATTGACCAATGGTGCATTCTCGAAGAATAACCCTACGTTCACTCAATATAGGGAAGTGTTAAGGAATAATCACCAGCCTAAGCCTCGTATACTTTGGTATATTCAATGTTGATGTAATCGATCATTACGCTTGTGATGAGCTAGACCTATTAGCAAGGACTATGTTGGGTAGCCTTAAAGTTTTAATACCAAGCCAAAGCCTCATGTAATGTCCATAGATATTTTTCTTAGGTATCATGTATATCATAGTATTGTGTTATATAGATACCTATATATTTATTTAAATTTTGATAAATTAAGGTTGGTGCTAATCAAAGGCTATCATGCTTCGATGGGCATATCTTTTTTTGTTTAAATTACCTAAATATATAGTGATCAAAGATTTATTCATTTTCACTTTAAATATAGAGAGGTTATGTTATCAATTTTTCACCATGCATCAATCATGTTCATTAGATTCCTTGTTGACCAATGAGTTAATCCCGCCTAGAAAAGAGATTACGTAACCACCTATATGGGGGAAAAATAAGGTTGGAAGGTTTTCTTTTGACTTGCACATGTTTTTTGAAAATGATGCATAACATACTTATGTGTTAAAAGTATAATCATGCATCATGCTAACAAATCTTTCTTTTTAGCCATTATAGAGTCATCTAAGTGGTTTAGGGGTTTGAATTGTCATGGAAAGATGAATGTTCATTGGATAATCTTCGAGCTTGAGTTTCTCTGGGAATTCACTCTAAGTGAAGCTCTAACAGCACTATTTGAAATGTCCTTACTAAAGGTGAATCTTTTGGCTTAACTAGAAAACCTAAGCCTTACTGGAGGGTTATTTTAGATTATTGAATTCACCATATAGTCAATAGGGTGGTTTAAGAGTGTTGGTTAATGTATTTTGTTAGATAATAGGTTGTAATTAAGGGTAGAATAGTAATTTTTCTTTTACTACTTGTATACCTATAAATATACCCTTGTATCATTATTTTAGGGTAATTTCGAGATAATAGAAAATCTTGAGTTCTCAAAATCTTCATGGTATCAGAGCCACTGTCGTTTCGAAGGTCGAGTTAACTCCCTTCCGCAGTCGGTTCGTTTTCGGTAACCCCTATTTTTTCGGCGAGTCTAGAAGGTCGTGTTCCAGACTCCTATTTCGACACCACCCCCATAGGAAGGTAGATCGGGTGAAGATCGGCCGGTATCCCAGTCTCCGGCGCCGTCAGACGCCGCGCGTGAGCTCACGCACCGATCAAAGGATTCGGCCCCCTCCCCACGCGCCGGTGCGTGTGGCGTGTGACACCACCTCCGGCCACCTTTTGCTGCCATTTTTTCTGCCGACCATCTCGCTGCCCTTTTCCGCCTCCAACCCACTGATCTTCGGTGACTTCTGACCACCTCGATTTCTGGGTCACGCGTGAACAGGTTCTGTTTTCCTGGATTAACTTTTCCTCCTATTTTTTGATCCTTTTTTTGGCTTTTTCGTTATGTCGAATATTAAGGATGATCATAAGAAGGTTGAGAGACATCATTCCATGAATGACAGTCCTTATTCTCAAATTAGCCCAGTTAAACTTGAGGGGAGTAGTACTTATTTAGCTTGGTCTAAATCGTGTTTATTGTCGATCAAGGCTAGAAGGTTGCAGGCTTATATCGATGGAAGTAAAAAACCACCATCTGTCACCGATCCTAATTTTAATCAATGGGACTCAGATAATTCACTGGTTATGTCTTGGCTCCTAAATTCGATGCATCCTAAGATCTCTAGACAATATTTATTGCTTGACACTGCAGAAAAGATATGGAAAGCTGCAAAAACCACTTACTCTCGAATGGGAAATGATGCTCGTATCTTTGAACTCAGGAACAAAGTTCATGGTACAAAACAAGGTGAGCTTACTGTTTCAGATTATTTCTCTGAATTGGGTAGTTTATGACAGGAACTGGATTATTATCAGGACTTTCAAGCAAAATGTGTTGATGATGCGGTGCTGATTCAAAAGATGATTGAAAAGGAGAGGGTTTATGATTTTCTGGCTGGTTTAAATCCTGAATTTGATCAAGTGCGAGTTCAAGTTATTGGCAGAATTCCTTTTCCTTCACTTGAGGAGGCACATTCTTTAATTCAGCAGGAAGAGACCAGGAGAGGGGCTATGCTTTATATGCACCTATTGACAAGTCGGGTTTGACTGCCCATACCTCTCTTGAGCAACCAAAAGGGATTCTTTTTGATAAAGATCATTTGCTCTGTGATTACTGTGGTAAGCCAAGGCACACTAAAGAGACTTGCTGGAAGTTGCATGGGAGACCTAGTAGGGGCCGTGGGGGAAAACGAGTTAATCCAACAAGGGCTCAAGCACATGTGTTAGAAATAGTGGAATCATCTAAGGAGTCGGCTTCAGTTGAGAGTCTCTCCTCTGATGAGATTTTGCATTTCAGGCGTCTCCTGTCTCAGCTTACTCCTTCCTCCAGTGCTACCTCTAATTTGGTCAAGTCAGGTACCACTTTCTCTCATCATAACTCATGGATTATTGATTCTGGTGCGAATAGACATATGACAGGCACTTCAAAAGGCTTTCTTAACTACTCTCCTTGTTTAAAAAGGGATAGTGTCAGGGTGGCTGATGGGTCATTAACCCCTATTTCTGGGACAGGTTCTGTTGTTTGTACTCCTAATATTAAATTGTCTTCTGTTCTTCATGTTCCTCAATTTCCTGTCAATCTTTTATCTGTCAGTGCTATCACTAAAACTCTTAACTGTAAAGTTGAATTTTTTCATGATTTTTGTATTCTTCAGGATCTTCAAACAGGGAAGAGGATTGGCAGTAGTAGAGAGCATGATGGCTTATATATGCTGGAAGACAGTCAAGAGTTGGCTCTTTTTGGGGGGTATCAGGATGTCAACCAGGAGATCATTCAATGGCATAGGCGATTAGGACACCCGTCATTTTTTGTTTTAGAAAAACTATATCCTAGTTTATTTGCTAGAACTCGGTTTGATTGTTTATCTTGTGATGCTTGTGAGTATGCTAAACATACTAAAAACTCGTATCCTTTGAGTGATAATAAAGCCAGTGAGCCATTTATGATTGTTCATTCTGATGTTTGGGGACCTACACAAACTGTCTCTTTGTCTGGAAATCGATGGTTTGTTACTTTCATTGATTGTTGCACTAGAATGACTTGGGTGTATTTGATTAAAGCAAAGAGTGATGTTTTCTCCTGTTTTCAATTTTTTCATAAAATGATTGCCACTCAATTTGATGCTAAAATAAAAGTTTTGCGGTCTGATAATGGAACAGAATATATGGATAGTAGGTTGGGTACTTATTTGGAGTCTCATGGAATTATTCACCAAACTAGTTGTCCTTATACTAGTGCTCAAAATGGTGTAGCTGAAAGAAAAAATAGGCATTTGTTAGAAGTTGCTAGATCTCTTATGTTTACCATGCATGTTCCAAAGTCATATTGGGGGGATGCTGTATTAGCGGCTGCCTATCTTATTAATCGAATGCCTCTCAAAGCTCTTAACTTTAGAACTCCTGTAGAAGTCTTAACCGGAAAAACTGGCTATACTGTTCCACCAAAGATTTTTGGATGTGTTTGCTTTGTTCATACTAGGAATGTTGGAAAATTAGATCCGAGAGCACTGAGATGTGTGTTCGTTGGATATTCTCCAACTCAAAAGGGATATAAGTGTTATCATCCTCCATCTAGGAAATTCTATGTGAGTATGGATGTTACCTTTCGGGAGTCTGAACCTTATTTTGGCAGTATCCAATCACCTCTTCAGGGGGAGAATAGTGAAGAAGTGGTGATGAATGTACCTGTGTTACCTCAGGATCTAGTTCAAAGGAAAAACGAAGGGATTGTTATTCAGGAGCAGAATGTTGATGTTCAGGGGGAGGAGAATGTTGTTGGTGTTGGTGGTCGTTTAGATAGACCTGACTTGTTGAGATACTCGAGGAAGAATAGGTCTGAAGAAGCCATCATGCATTCTACACTGCCAAAATCCTCAGGTGAGTCACTTCTTGATTCTGATTTATCTCTTGATTCTGATTTAAATTTGCCCATTGCTCAAAGGAAAGGAGTCAGGTCATGTACAAAACATTCAATCTCTAACTTTGTCTCTTATGATTCTTTGTCTCCTTCCTATAGAGCCTTTGCCTTGTCTCTTTCCTCTATGTCTATTCCACAGGATTGGAGAGAAGCTATTAAGGATCCAAAGTGGAGAGAAGCTATGGTTGAAGAAATGAAAGCCCTCTCTAAAAATGAAACTTGGGAACTAGTTGCATCTTCAGACAAAAAGTTAGTTGGTTGTAAGTGGGTGTTCACAATAAAAAAAAAAGCTGATGGTTCAATTGAAAGATTTAAAGCTAGATTAGTGGCAAAGGGATTCACTCAGACTTATGGAGTTGACTATCAGGAGACATTTGCACCAGTTGCTAAGATGAATACCATTAGAATCTTGCTATCTTGTGCAACTAACTTGAATTGGGATTTGCTGCAATTTGATGTGAAGAATGCATTTCTTCATGGGGACCTGGAAGAAGAGGTTTATATGGAGATTCCTCCTGGTTTTGATGATGAGAGAACACAAGAAAAGGTGTGCAGACTGAAGAAAGCCTTGTATGGGTTGAAACAATCTCCGAGAGCTTGGTTTGACAGATTCAGCAAAGCTATGATATCCTTTGGTTATCAGCAAAGTAATGCTGATCATACCCTCTTTATGAGGCACTCTAAGGGTAAGATCACTCTTCTCATTGTTTATGTTGATGACATAGTGATGACAGGGGATGATAAAGAAGAAATGGTTCGACTGAAGAAGCTCTTAACTCAGGAGTTTGAAATCAAGGATCTTGGAAAGCTACAATATTTCTTGGGAATTGAAGTTGCCAGATCAACCAAAGGGATCTTCATTTCTCAAAGAAAATATGTTCTGGATCTTTTGGATGAAACTGGTATGTTGGGATGCAAACCAGCAGATACACCCATTGAAAGTAACCATAAGTTACAAACAGGGACTGAAGGTGCAGTTGATAAGGGCAGATATCAAAGATTGGTTGGTAGACTTATCTATCTATCCCACACTAGACCAGATATTGCTTATGCAGTTAGCTTGGTGAGTCAGTTCATGCATGATCCAAGAGAATCTCATCAACAGGCTGTTTTTCGCATTTTGAGGTATTTAAAATCAGCTCCAGGAAAAGGTATTCTTTTTTCAAAAAATGGTCATCTAAGAATTGAAGCTTTCACAGATGCAGATTGGGCTGGATCTTTAGATGATAGAAGATCAACCTTTGGTTATTGTACATTTGTAGGAGGTAACTTAGTCACTTGGAGAAGCAAGAAACGGAGTGTAGTTGCAAGATCAAGTGCAGAAGAAGAATATAGAGCTATGGCTCAAGGTGTTTGTGAGTTGTTATGGTTGCAGAAGTTAGTAGCAGAGTTGAATTTGGCTAAAAGGGACCGACTATTTTTGTATTGTGACAACAAAGCTGCAATCAGTATTGCTCATAATCCAGTTCAACATGACAGGACAAAACATATTGAAATTGATCGACACTTCATCAAAGAAAAATTATCTGATGGTGTTTTAAGCTTATTTCATGTAACGTCGGACAAACAATTAGCTGATGTTTTTACAAAAGGACTCTGTAGTCGAGCTTTCCACGCCATAGTTTGCAAGTTGGGCATGTGTAATATCTTTACACCAACTTGAGGGGGAGTGTTGGTTAATGTATTTTGTTAGATAATAGGTTGTAATTAAGGGTAGAATAGTAATTTTTCTTTTACTACTTGTATACCTATAAATATACCCTTGTATCATTATTTTAGGGTAATTTCGAGATAATAGAAAATCTTGAGTTCTCAAAATCTTCAAAGAGTCCGGATAGGCATTTGGTTAGGAGATCCCTATTAGAGTTATTAGAATCAACATCAAAAATTAATTTACATTTGGTAGAAGTCTTTGAGCTAGCTTTAAAAAGTGCAAAAATGGTAGATCCAACATACATCGGGGCAATTGATAGTTAGAATCTGGATAGGAGACTTGATGAGTTTAAAAAAAGAATAAAGGCCATAATAACTGACATGATAAGTTCCCCATCATAGCCTACTGGCCAGCAAACTCTGGCAGCTACCACATATGGAGAACCTATAGTTATTGGAGGTACTTCAGCTGCTACCACTGCAGGACCTTATTTGATGGCTAAATTGAAAGGTATCAGCTGAGAGCTCCACTCGTTGAACATCGAAAGGATAAGGGAGTTTCCCCTAAGGAAGATTTCATTCCTAAAAAGGAGGAAGAGTCCATAGTGACATAATTCTCGAGGAGTAAGCCATTTAGAATGAAAGATCCAATCCTGAGGAAAATGGAAGAGAAGATAGAAGCGATGATTTGGGTTTTGTTAGCATCAAAAGGGGTCAGTCCAAAGGATAGGGACTTGAAAAGTGAGGATGTGCTTCCTCAATGGTTCAAAATGGCTGATATGCCTAAGTTTGATGGCACTTCTAATATGTCTGCCCATATCAAGGAGTATAGCTTGGTCATGAAGGGTACCATTCTTACCAAAAGATAAAAGGTTAAGTATTTCAGCCTTAGTCTTATGGGCCTTACCATTGACTGGTATTATGGCCTAGATAGATGTACCAAGGATGATTAGGATATATTGATAGAGGAGTTTTTAAAATAGTATGATTGTAGCATGCTGATGGAAGTTACTTTGAAAGATCTTAAGCTATTATAACAAAAGCAAGATAAAACCTTCCATGAGTATTTGATGAGTTAGAGGAATAAAGTAATGGAAATGAAAAGGAAATTTGACACTACTAATAAGATTAGGCTTTTTATTAAAAATTCTAGTCATTATCTGAAAGATGGTTTGAAGATGAAGGGATTGAAAGATTGGGAGTCCTTAAAGGATATCGCCATTGAAGCTGAGGATTAATACCTAGCAAAGAAATTAAGTTGTACAGGTTGTGCAAGTTTCAATTCTAGTCATGGAGGGTTTGGAAGTATGGCTGGTAGAACTGGTGGCATGGGTACTACTGGAAAGACATTTGAGCACTACAAAAAAATACAAAATAGTGATGAAAATTAGTGAGGATAATGAAATTCGTTGCTAAATAAACCATAGAGCGACAATATTATGACAAAAAATTATTTTTGTCATAAATATTGGTAGGGACTTATGGAAAAATAAATATTGTAACAATTTATCAAGAACTAAATCTTGTTGTTGCCAATCTTGGGCTAGATTCTACTAGGATGATTTTCATTACAAAATTTTTATCCTTGCTAAACTAATTTAGCTATGAAAAAACATCATTGAGCAAGGACTATTTTGCATTTTTCTTATAGTGAAGGTGCCTTTTACGAAGACCACTCAAAGGCATTATTCAAATCTGGGTAGGTTTTTGTCATGGGTACTTGATCGGTTGATAAAGGAAGGGAAATTACAACCATTGCAAGCTAAGACTGCTAGGAGTCTGGGTCAAGCCAATCATCGGGTCGATCAATATTACACCTATCATCAACATACAGGACATTTCATAGATCACTACAGGACTTTGAGAGATAAGATCCAAGTTCTTATTGATAGCAAATAGATTACTGACCCAATAAAGAGGTAAAAAAGAAAGAGAACTACAATACAGTCTCGCCTCCTATGTCGACGATTGGTTCTAATATACTAGAAGTGCTATGTGACCTGGATGGTAATAAGTACTTAGCCATTACTCACCTTATGTAGTCAGAGGTAGATGATGGAGATAAGTCACCTATATGTGTGATTGATTATTAGGAATCACCTAGTGAGGAGGAAGATGGTGCTAACCCCATAGATCTATAAGATTCTAAAAATAAAGAAGAAAAATAGAAGGTAAAGTTGATCATCAGAATCTATAAAGTGGTATTAGAAGTAGAAAGGCAGCCAGGTTCTCAGCCATTACCTACAGAAAGGGAGCAAAAAAATAACCAAATTCTCAAGCAATTAAAAAGAACTATCACTCAAATTTCTATCTAGGATTTGCTTAGGCAGTCACCCTTTTATAAGTAAAAAGTGGTAGAGGCCCTGTGTGAGTCTACTGTAGCTACCACTATTTTGCCTTCAAAGTTGTTAGACTTAGTTAGAGGAAGTGTATGGGAGAATATTTTTATATCAATGGGGATCTCCCCATTGAAGGTAGGGAACACAACTGCCATTTATACAAAAAAACCCAAGCTAATGGGAAATATATTGCCTGTGTGATGGTAAACGATAGATCTTTTATCAATGTATAATGCTAGTAGGGCTTCCAATTTTTGGATTAAATTAGTCTATGTTAAGCAAGTTTGATCTGGTGGTCACAACCTATGACAATTATTGAAGGCAAGCAGTAGGTACTTTCAAGGTTGATGTGAAGATAGGGTTAGTTGACACAGGGGAAAAATTTGTAGTATTGCCAATACCAGCTAACTTTTCTATACCGTTAGGAAGATCTTAGTTTTACAAATTAGGAGGAGTCCCATCTACACTTCACCAAATGATTAAGATCCTTCATAAAGGTAAAGTGGTTACCATAAAGGCTGCTAGGGAGAATCAAGTTTCTATTTTATGTATAAAAAATTAGCAATTTAATGGGTTTCATGTAATTGCTATCAATGCTGATGATGGAGGTAAGCAGGAATTTACTCCTCAAGTGGTAAATAGGATAAAGAAAATGAATTTCTTACCAGAAGCTGGACTCAATAAAGATTTTCAAGGTCTTCTTAAAGATATCACTACAATATAACAGACAGGCTGAGAGGGATTAGGCTATAAAAAGTCTGATAGTAAGAAGAAAAGTTTATTAAAGTCAGAAGGCATTCAACACATTTTAGATAATTTTATGCCTGCATCTTCTGTACGTTAGTATTGTGGTGTGATTGAGCCTATATTGATTGGAGGATAAGTTATTCCTGGGTTTGACATATTCAATAATGTTTTTAATCGAGTTCGCAAACCCATCAAGTTTGCCATAGGGTTTTGGGATGAAGAAATTATGATCAAGCTGTCTGATTGAGATTATGACATTTCTATGGAAATTGTAACACTAGAATTATTGGCTTTCAGGGTTAAAGGGAAGGAAAAAGTTGAATTTGAAATTCATATGCCTTATTTGAAGGATGATATTGTAGAAGCTATCATAGAAGCAAAAAAAAGGCTTCGTTGGATGCACGAAATGAAGCAGGCTCATTTAAAACTTCAAACTCACTGGATGTAGATAAGGATACTTTTGTAGATGTACGTTTTGTACCTGAACTTTTTAAAAATGATGTATGTAGCTCCTCTTATATTAATAATATGAATAACTTTGCTTACTTGTGTGATGTTTGACATAATTTCATTTCACATGATCACGATCATAAGGCATCTGTATTTGATATTAATTCAATAAATACTACTCCGTTTAATCTTGGTACTATTAAAATCTAAGAGAAATCTTGATAGCATATGATGTTATTCATGAAGAGAGAAAATAATTCGAGAGAATATTAAAAAAAATATGAAAGAGTCTTTACCTGGATCTATGAAGACATGATAGGAATTGATCATGCAGTCATTGAACATGCCATCCCTACCTATCTTAGATATAGGCCTGTCAAGCAAAACTCAAGAGGTTTAGACCAAAATGGGTAGAAAAATTTAAAAAAGAAGTAATAAAGTAGATAGAGGCTAAGTTCCTAGTGGAAGTCCAGTATCCCACCTGGTTACCAAATGTGGTTCATGTGGCCAAGAAAGATGGAAGAGTTTGAGTCATTATGGATTATAGGGATCTAAATAAACCTTATTTGAAGGATGATTTTTTTTCCTCATATAAAATTTTTGGTAGACAGTGCAACTTCCTATACAATGTACAGTTTTATGGATGGATATACTGGGTATAATCAGATTCTGAACAAGATTGTGGATAGAATCAAGATAGCATTTATCACTGAGTGGGGAATGTATGCTTATTGTTTCATGCTATTTAGGCTAAAGAATGCAGGTGCTTGCTACCAGAGAATGGCTACAAATATCTTGGATGATATGATCCTTAAGAAAGTGGAAATATACATTGATGATATGATGATTAAGTCAACAACCGGAGAAGGCCACATTGAAGCTTTAGAAAAGTTTTTTTAAAGGATTGAAAGTTACAATCTTTACCTAAAACCAGAGAAATATATGTTCGTGGTGACTTCAGGGAATCTCCTAGGACATCTTGTGAGTCAGAGGGGGATAAAAGCAGATCCTGATAAAGTAAAGGCTATTAGAAAAATGCTTGTGCCATAGAAGGAAAAAAATTTAATGGGTTTCTAGGCAGACTTCAGTACATCAGTCAGTTTATAATTAAGCTGACTTCAATTTGTGAGCCTATCTTTATGCTGCTTTGGAAAGATTAGTTGGTAGTTTAGAATGATGATTGTCAGGTAGCTTTTGACACAATCAAAGAGTATCTTCTGCATCCACCAATGTTGATATCACTTTGGGAAGCCCTTGATTTTGTATCTAGCCATAGAGGATAGCTTAGTGGGATCCATGATGACTTAAAAAGATTATTTGGAATTAAATATACTATGTATTATCTCAATAAGAAATTTCTTCCATATGAAGCTAAGTATATGGAAGTAGAGAATATTTACTTATCGGTCATTTGGGCTTCTAAAAAGCTAAGGAATTACTTTCATTCCTATAAAATACAGGCAGTAGCCAAGCAGAATCCTTTTAAATACTTGTAAAAGGTGCCTTCGTTGTTAGGGAAAATAGGTAGATGGCTAATTCTCTTGCAAGAGTTCGATATTGAATACATTACCCAAAAAACCATTAAGAGAAGGGTTGTAGTAGAATTCCTAGAAAAGCAATCATTAGAAGGGAAGAAATATCTTATAAGTTCCCTGATGAGCACATTATAGTTATAGTAGTCTAGGGATGGCAGATGTTTTTCAATTGAGCCATGAATAATAAGGGTATGAGAATAAGAGTAATTCTTATTATGATCTCAAAGGTAGAAAAGCTACCTTTATCCAAGAAACTTAAATATAAGGCTACGAACAATGAGGCTGAGTATGAGGCATATATTTTTGGGTTAAAAGCTCAATTATCCCTGAGGGTAAGGAATGTAGAAGTCTAGGGCGATTCATCTCTGGTGGTTTACCAAATAAGGGTGAATGGGCTATAAAAGAAGAACGACTAATACCTTACATGAAATGTCTAAAGGCATTAAGTAATTAATTTAGGGTTTATACTTTTGGGTATGTTCCTCAAGATGAAAACTAGCTAGCTAATGCCTTGGCAACATTGATGTTAATGTGGGATAATCCAAAAAGAGTAAGCATGAAACCCATACTTGTTTTCAATTATGATAAATCGTGCTTTGGGGGTAAATAAGTAATGGATATCGAGGTAAATAATGGAAAGCCCTGGCATTTTGATATTTAGAATTACCTTGAAAAATTTGTGTTTACAAAATAAGTTACAGAAAAGGATCAAAAAAATGCTATGCAAGCTATCCACTTAGTTCATCACTGTAGGAGGGGCACTTTATAAAAGATAGACAAATGGCTTACAATTAAGGCGTATAGATAAGAAAGAAGCTAATAGAGTTATAGAAAAAGTGTATGCTGGAGTTTATGGTGCTCATATGAATGGGCTAGCCTTGACTAAAAAGATAATGTACTAAAGGTTCTTTTGGCTTATTATAGATATAGATTGTTCCAAATATGTAAAGGAATGTCAGCTATGCCAATAGTATGCTAATTTGAGCTATATGCCAATATCGAAGTTGTGTAATCTTACTTTGCCTTGGCCATTTGTTACTTGAGGCATTGATATCATAGGGATGATTCATCCACCAATGTCAAACAGATATAGGTTCATTGTGGTGGTTATTGATTACATTTCAAAGTGGATAGAAATGGAATCATTCAAAAATTTAAGTGCAAGGGAAATGGCTAGGTTCATTGAGAAAAATTTGATATATAGATATGGGCTTTTGCACCATATTATGTTAGACAATGGATTTCAATTTTGGAAAGAGACTGAATGGATGCTCAGAAGATATGAAGTTTAGCATCACAAATCCTTGCCATATCGTCCTCAGAAAAATGGAGCAGTCAAGTCAGCCAATAAGAATGTCAAGAGAATTGTGGCAAAAATGGTTAGAATTTATATGGATTGGGTTGAGAAGTTACCTTTTGCATTATAGGGATGTAAAATCACAACCAGAACTTCAACTAGAGCCATTTCATTTTCGCTTATTTATGGAATAGAAGTTGTGTTGCCAATAAAGATTGAACACCAGTCACTGAGGGTGGTTTTGGAAGCTAAGATGCTAGAAATAAAATGGGCTAGGCAGAGGTTGCATAAGCTTAACCTGTTACATGGAGATAGGATACACTCCTATTATTATAATTAGGTTTATTAGAAAGGGTTAGCACGATCCTTTGGAAAGAAACTCAAGAAGTATCCTTTAAAGGAAGGAGATCTATTTTTGAAATAGATAAGGATAGGCATTCCCCATATCAAAGGCAAGTTCAGACCCATATAGGAAGGCCCATTTGTGTTGAAAAAGTTGCTGCCTAAAGGAACTGCAATCTTGAGTGATAGTGATGGAAATAAATGTTACAGATCTTGCCATAAACATAGAATATAAATGTCAATGACAATAGAGAAAATCATCTTTGAGTGTTGTTGAACAGTTGATTTTTACTTTTTACCGGGTTTTCGTAAAATCACAGTGTCCAAACTTGAACATCTCCAATCATAATCCACACTATAGAGAAATCAAATGAACTAAATCTGATGGGAATACAAGGAGGCTGAAATTCCCTTGAAACTAGCAAGGGGTGACGGCTAAGGGAGGAGAAAAAGATAAAAATGAAACATAACCCTAATCCCACTTAAGTTAGGTTTTTATATGTAGGTTAAAAATCCACTCCTTATATTATTTGGCAAATTAAAATTCTAGAGAAAACACTAAATGGTCTGCTGGAATTTGATTAATTTAATTTGGGCCTAATTAAATCCAATTTTAGGCTTTTTCATAAAGGACCTTGCATATAAACCATAAAATGGGACCTTATGCATATATTTGGATTTAATTGTCCAAATCAACTTCAAATCCAACCAAATTAATTATATGGCCACCATAACACTTATAAAATATATTTAATTTATTTTAGTCCAAAAATTAGCCCTCCAAGGCCTTCTGTCTAGGTTCTGCATGGAAGCCTTCCTTTAGAGGGCTTTTGCGAAGAAACCAATCTTCTAGACCAAAAAATTATTTCTCCAACGGACCCATTAATATTATTTCAGTTCTATAACATTTATAGTCCACTAATATTTAATTATGAAATACAATATTTAAATTAGATCCATTTTTCAGAACATTTCCAAAAAGCTTTGCGAACTTTTTTGCTTATGCATAATTAATTAAACTCTTTAATTAATTATTTCCTTATTTGTTTTTTCTTCTCCCAAAATAATATCAAATATTATTATCCTTATCATTTTATCATTTTATACTTACTCTATATGTGTGTAACCTATTAGGTTCCCATCCATGTTATTAGTATAATATGTAATTAAGAGTTTTACTCAAATTGGGACTCTGTACCAAGAATCTTAGTTGAACTATGACTCTTATGATCTAAACTCTTTTATCAATATCAAATTAATATTTATGATACATTATTATACAAGTCATGAGCAGCCTCTAACTAAGCATCATGAGTACCCAAATGTCAAGAAAGTCAAGTGGTTTTGACTATATCCTTCCATTAAACAGTTACCGTGCAATTACTCCTTTCACCACACTTATCTCATTTAGGTTCTGAGTATGGATTTATGTTAATTCATATGAACCTAAATATATATGTTCCATTAATTTAATCATTGTTCCCAAAATGCCTCTTGTGGATCCCTATCTACCTTGGCATCCTACTCTAACCAGAGATTATTTAAACAAGGCAATTCTAGAATCATGCAAGTTAACTTCCCTTAATAAATTTGGGATGGTGAATCCTTGATTGATTAATCAACTACCTTCAAGTAGGTTATGATATACCCAACCTTCTAACTTTGTTCACCCTCGATTGGAGGTAAGCAGTTGTGGAGTCAAAGTATATCACTTACTACTTAAGATAACTTTGGTAATCTCAAGTTTAAGGATACTTACACCACTACTATGAAGAGATTCCTCACTGATATAGATTTAATATCCATATGAGGATTCTCTTGAAAGGTCTCTAATGAACTTATTTTTCTAACAATCATCTATATGTTTTAATAATCATCTATATATTAACTTTGATCATCTCCCATGATCACAATTATGAGAACCGCTGCTTGAACTTTTTAAGGAGCATAACATGTTCTAGTCTATCTGTATTAACAATGTCTTATCTTATTAATAATATGGCTAGGGATATTTAGATACTATCAAATTTACATGCATTAGACATCTTATATCATGAGCTCTTTCATGATTGCCTTTGCACTATATTTATAATATCAAGGACTTCATTTATTAATTTAAGATAAACAAACACATATATTTAAACATAACATTAATAAATAAATGATACCTTCTTATAAATAAAATGAGTTCATAAATATGAAATACATCCCATTCTATATGGGTTTTAGGGCATACTCTTTAATAAAGAATTCAAAGAGCCAGTTAACATTGATAGACTAAAGAGGTTCAATAGCTAAACTTAGAAAAATAAAATAAAAATAAAAGAGAAAAAAAGAATATAGCCCTCCGGGTCAAAAATTAAAAAATGGCGATCTTTCTAAAATTGGGCACCTTGCCAATGTGAAAATATAAAAAAAGGCATCTTGGGAAAAAATTAGAGGCAGAGTAAAAATGTTCAATCAAGAAAACCCAAAAAGGCTGATTGATAATAGGGGAAATATGCTTTTAAGGTTTAAATTTGAGAACGAATAGGCTCTTGTACTTTTTGAACTTAATGTCAAAGCAATGATCATGTGTAGTGAAAATATATGGAAATACTTTCATATGTAATGCAAACTCATACATTAACATAAATAAGAGCAGTTATTTTACGTACTTCGAGTTATCTTGTTCGATATGAAAAGTAGTACATAATTTTTTACATTACATGTCTAAGTCTAAAAATCATCCTCTGCTACTCTTACCTGAGTTTTATCTCAGCCAATTTGCTTTATTGTCAACTGCGGGGTTAGACACCCATCTTTTGTATACAGTAAAAGTGGTGAAGTTGCAGTCAGTCAGTTTTTGAATGTCACCCTTTGTATACAGCTGAGCCCAAAAATGATGGTAACCTGAGATAAAAGTAACAAATAAGATACCTCCTTTAAATGATAATGGGCACTTTACAATATCTTATCGCTCCCCAAATTGTCAAGTACAACGAGAGACTACATAAAAGGTGGCTTTGTCCAGGTCACATAGTGGCACACATCTAGAATGTCCATCTTGAGTCACATAATTAGGTGCTAGCCATGCACACATGAAATTACTATCACTATCAGCTAATGTTGCCAAATATACAAAGCCTTTCTATGGTGATTCAAAATTATAAAGCCACCTTTTAAAAAGAGTATGATTTGATCACCCTAGGAGGAGGTTCCTCTAGTAGCCTCAGTTTATCCTATAACCATACCAGAAAAAAGGAAAAATGATGATGGAAAAAAGGAAAAATAATAAATAATAATAAAAAATGATAAAATAAAAACCGCTAGGGTGAGTTTGTTTTATCTTAGGTAAAAATAAGGCATAGGGCTATGTGAAAATTTGAAAAGACTTATTTTCTGCTAAGAAAAAGTTAGTGTGATCCATAAGGAGCAAATTACCTTTTAAAATAATGATTGTTGGAGTAATAAAGAGCTCCCAAAAAGGGCTATAGTAGGATCAGCGCAGACAGTGTCTAGGTAGAGGATGGTTTTGCAAAGATTACAGGAAAGAGGGTTATACTATTATGTATGTCTTTGATAATGCTAAGCAGTCGATAGTCACCAATTAGTTCCCTTGAGTTCACTATTACAAACAGAGCAAGACAGATCAATAGAATAATGCCAATATGGGAAGTAGGTATATCAATAAAGCTATCTAGTGTATCAAGTAGTGGTTCCAAAGGGATAGGTCTTTATCGAGGCATTAATCTGATAGTCTCAGAGGGAAGTATTTACAGGACTCGACTTGTGTCTTTTGGGTAATTTGGTACAAAAATTAAAGCACGGGTAGGGTTTTAGGGATGAAGTTCACATTGATAATTCTAGCAAGTTCTTCAGATAAGGGACACAGCTCCTGATGGGTAAACCTGAAGATGTGGAATCTAAAATCCTAATATCGGGCAGTTGCTAGCAAAAGATTTGTGTCAAGTCGGACTCTTCTAAGAGACCTTAAGCTTGAATATGGGGCTAAGATTTGACTTTTCCAGGTTCTAAGGGCATCAAATAGCTTATGCACCCTAGTACGGAAAGTAATGGTCATGTGGACTGACAAAATCTATGAAAATGGGAAATATGTACATAATAAATAATAAGGTTATTATATATTGAATAAAATCTAATAATAATAATAATTAATTTAATAATAGTTAAGGTTACATAGTAAAATGTATAGGTATATGAAATGACAATGATCAAAATGATAAATGAAGCATACACAAAAATAAAAAAAATACAAATAATGATGATGATGATGATGATGATGATAACAATAATAATAATAATAATAATAATAATAATAATAATAATAATAATAATAATAATAATGGAATTAATAATTAATAAGGACAAAGAAAAGGAAGAAAACACTTGGAAAATAAGCCCACTTGAAGAGATCCAACATGCAAATGAGAAGATTTGAGGGGTATTTATAGACCAAGGGTGAGTCACTCCCTTGATTCATGTTCATCACACCCCTGGGCCTTGAGTCACCTCTAATATACTTAGGTGATGCATTTTTCATGGGACATACATATTTTTAACATACCTTGTAAATTTCTTGAATTTTATAGGAAAGTTTTGCAAAAAATTGCATAGAAAACTGGGAGCATTGCCTGATTCAGGGAGTAAAATAATATTATATGTGTGTTAATTAATAATTATAGTAGTAGCAGCAGTAGCAACAGTAGCAATACTACTACTACTACTACTACTACTACTACTACTACTACTACTACTACTACTACTACTACTACTAATAATAATAATAATAATAATAATAATCCGACATCATAAAAATAATTAGGTTAAAATCAAAATTTGAGTTTAATTAATCAATTTGTTGATTTATTAGTGTTTAATGGGGTTAAATTGATATTTATTATAGTATTTATTGCCACTCATAATTATTAGTGGGTTTTTTTTTACTGTTTTGGCCAAGTCACGCCCCAAGGTCGTGACTCGCTTGCCGAGTCATGACCCCACACCTCAAAGCCATGAATCACTCCTTTTAAGTGATACTGAACCATTTTACTTGCAAGTCATGCCCCAAGATCGTGACTCCCCAGGTGACTCATGGCCTTGAGCCGTTACTCACCAAAAATCCATTTACACTGTTCTTTCTTCTTCTTCTTCTTCTTCTTCTTCTTCTTCTTCTTCTTCTTCTTCTTCTTCTTCTTCTTCTCTTTTTTGGAACGTGACTTACTATATCTTGTTATCTTTTTTGGATTTACACTGTTCTTCTTCTTCTTCTTCTTCTTCTTCTCTTTTTTGGAACGTGACTTACTATATCTTGTTATCTTTTTTGGCCATTTCTTCTCATTTTGGACTTTGTTTTATGCACCATTTGTGTCATTAAACTTGCAATCGCATCACACACGCGTGGATATGACTCTTGCTAGGTTTCCTTTTATTTAATTTATTTTTCCATTAAAGAGTTAAGGTTAGTTTTTCTTACTTTTTCTCATTTTTCTTACATTTTACTTTTTAAAATCTATTATTTGACTCTTTTCCTTAATTATTTGTTTGATTTAGAGACAAATTTGCATATATGATTTTATTTTAATAATTATTTATTCTAGTACCTTTACTATAAATATAATTTCTTTTTTTAATTGTTGTTAATTATTAGTTTTAGTTAATTATAATAGTTAACAACTAGGAATATATCATTTAGGAGAAAGGAGAAAGACAGGGGTAATAGGTAAAAAGAAAAATAGTAGAGGCAACAAAAGAAAAATGAAAAAATAGGGCAAAAATAAAAAGGAAAAAATAGATAATTCTGAAAAAAGCCAACTATATTGAGATTAGTTGAGAGAATAATAGTAAGCATGTTTGCCTATTATTTTTTTGATATGTTCAAACTTTAAAACAAGCTTGAATGAAAATAATAGTTATGTACACTAGCTAGATAAAAACACATGATAATTGTTGTTTGTTAGAAATATTGTGAATAAGAATGGTAATTGCCAATAATTTAGATGCTTATATGTATATTTGTGATTCATGCTTGCGAAAGCAAAATAGTTTGTAAAGTGAATGTACAAAGCAAGAAAATTAAATAAGATGACATATTAGTTATGTATTTGATTTATAAGTTAATGAGATTGATATATGCTTGGTTTAACATATGACCGTGTATGTGTGCCTAAATTATGGCTTAATGTGATTAATTGTACATGAGATGCTTATGTATTGTTATGGACGTTGTTTGTGCCATTTTTTATGTAGCGAGGCCTATAATGCTTAGCCATTATGCTACCCATTTTTCATTAAAATTAGCAATTTTGTGTGCTTATGCATAATTCATGAATGATGCATTGACATGGAATATTCAAGATTAAATTAAGCCTTGATGTGATTTTAGAATTGACTTTTAATTTGAATTCTAAGGATGAAATTTGTATTTGTTCTTTTCATTGCAAATTGTTTGTTAACAATTAATCAACATATTGTTAAAATTGAACGAACCTAAGCTTATACGCTTATGTTGACTATTGCTATCAATACTTTAATTGTTTAACTTTAGTAATTTTCCCAAAGCTTATACTCTCTATTCTCGATGATTTACTATGATATATTTCTAGTATTTATTATATTTAAGCTAGCGATTGTGCTATTGCTTGAATTTATCTTTTTTAGCAAGTTGTTATAATCATTCATTATGTTATAATGTTTCAATCATGATTAACTTCCACTTTAAGATTGCAACTAAATATTTATTTGACATGTTTGACTTGTCAAATAGAGTAATTAATTTTACATTTATGTAGATGCCTCATTGTAGACAATCACAGCGATAGCCAGATGTTCAGGCACCTAATTAGGTGATGCAAGAGCAAGCCACTAGATATAAACTTTGCATGTTGTGAATATCTAGGTAAGCAAATTTATAAGTTGAAATTTTTTTGGAAACTATGGGTATCTGGCATGAGGTATAATAGTTGTTACCACGAGCCGGCTGGATGGATTTCTATGCACCTACTTTTGCTACATATCTCGAGGTAGTTCAATAGTTCCTTACCACTTTTCAGTAAAGAGGTACCTGTACCCTGATATCGAGGTAGAGTCATTACATTCTAGGTTTTCGGTATTCCATTTAGTTTGTTGTAAGCATAGATGTGACATTTTTCGCTTGCCTATAGGTGAGGATATTGCTATTACTAGGAAGACCTCTAGACTAGATTAGTGGGCTACCATTGTCAAGCCAGACATCCCTTATGATCCTTTGATGGTGAAGGCCACTATGTTAATCTTGTAGGTTTTGAGATATTTATAGCAGGTTTTATCGTGCTCTTATATAGGATGCTCAGGCAGTCTGGGTTCCCTTAATGTTATTGATATTTGGAGTTTATAGGCTATGAATGTTGGTTAATGCCTCAGCATCAATCATGATATTCTATAGAATATTAGCAGGGTAACCCAGGCATCAGGTACATCAATGGTCATAGGAGGGGTAGTCACTCAGCTGTTAGCATTCAAAGTCTCTAAGTCACAAATAGGGCCACAAGCTGAGGGTAGCATAGTCGTAAGCTTTGATTTGGCCCCAGATATGCACATGATTAGACATACACCTAGCAGATATAAACTGCTCTCGATAGAGGAGGCAGAGGGAGATTTAGGAATCAATAGACAGTAGCCTATAGCATAGCCTGAGGATGAGTAGTCGGAGGATAGTACATCTAGTTACCACTCTCCTTTGCACGAGGCATATTCAGCTAAGACTTAGACTTCTAGCATGAGGTCTATCTCAAGTCATTTTGTAGAGCCTATAGGACCATAACCCATACTACCTTAGGGTTATAATAGGTTATAGATACCAGCTTTGCATGAGGCTCATAGATTTTAGCCATAGGGTAACCCTGGTGCATCTTTTTCTTGAGGGACAGTGTCATATGCTCCAACTTCTTTAGCTATGCTTGGTATAGATTTGGAGAGTAAGATAACTCTCTTGAAGACCATTGTTGGAGCTTTAGAACGAGACATACATAAGGTATAGGAGATAATCGCTGCATTTAGTCACCTGGCTGATCGTAATTATTAGATCTTGGGCTTATTAATGGCCATTGTAGGACAGATGGCACAGAAAGTTAAGACTAAGGTGGTTGATCTCAAGAATAGTATGATAAAAGGCCACAAGCACCACACTATATAACTTGTACGAATAAAGATGATGGTGCACCAACATGAGCTATCTGTCAGGTAGGCACATGAAAGCATGCATTATCTAGCAGGGCTTGTAGGCCAAATCTTGACTCCTTTAGCTCAGGCCATGGGCTTTGAGTTTGAGGTGCCTTAGCCATCACCACCACCTGTAAACCCATGTTAGGTAGGTCCTTCATAGCCTTTATAGCTACCACCATGTCCTTATGTCAGACTGCTAGGTCCCTTAGGATTGAGATGCAATAGATGATCTTCAGGGAGATATGTTTTTATGATGTTTAATTTTCTGAACTATTGTTTGTTTTTAGTTGTATTTATATTTATGGATTTGCTTTTTATTTCATTTGAGTAATGTATAGATGACATTTCTTTTTTCTTATAACATCTATTTATACATATATGTGTTAAATTCTCCATAAATATTAACATGATGCCCAACGCAAGAAACAAATGAAAGAAAAATAATTGCTCATATGATCATAATAAATTTAATAATAAAATTGAACTCATAAATTAGCAAACAGAAATAAAATGTATAGTGAAATGATTTAAGCAATACGTCGTAATCTAATTCATCATACCTCACCTAAACAGGAGAGATCCTAACACATGGCTATGTCATGAAAATTTCGTATCAGTAATGGCTCAAGTATTACGAATGCTAGGCAATCAGATCAAAATAAAGCTTTCCAATACCTAGATTGTGTAAATGTCAGGCTTATGCTCAAACAACCTATTTAAGGATGGCTTTCTTCCTTCAAAGTTGAATCTACATGAAATCAATAATGCAAATCCATAAAAAGGTAAGCACTCTCATTTGTTATAATAGTGTTCTAATATCAAGCCCTTCTACAGGTGCCAATGCCAATTCAAAAGATGGTAAATCAAAAAAAGGCAAAAGTCCTCTTATAAGGCATTTAATCTATCATCTTTCTTATTCTTATATGCTGATAAGCTGGCAATGATGAGATGTTCTAATCGAGGTTAAAATATTGACAAGCTGACGGTAGCTACCTGATCAACTAAGGTTTAAAATGTCGATAAGCTGATGGTAACCACCCTAATTGATTAAAAGTTAAAATGTTGACAAATTAACTGTAATCACTCAATGGATCCAAAGCTAAAACATCGATAAACTTATGGTAAATACCTAAAAGAAGGTTAAAACATCGATAAATAGATGGTAACCATCTAGCTAAGAGTTAAAACATCGATAAATTGACGGTAATTACTCAAGTAAGAGTTAACATGCTAATAAGTTGGTAGTAATTACTCAACAAAAAATTCACTACCCAAATGGTACATGTCTACCTTTCTGATATTCGCTACCTTAGGTATGCATCCCTTATCACTTTGCCTTGAATTTTGGAAAACCTAGACACTAGTACACTAGTTCTCCCAAACTTGGAGGATACTATAGACATTGGGCCATAGTCAGCCTCTATCAGGGTTACCTAATGAGGATAGTGCTATTTCAGATATAGCTAGGAAGCAATAGAACTCTATCATTCTCCAACACTGTGTTTTCAAAAAATATTCTATCACAGGTTTTGAGAGTAAAAAATGGTGCTTTAGTAGCATACATGTGTTTCTTTCTCTATGATGGGTGAAATGAGCACATATGAAGGCTCTGGATTGACTCAAAAATGAGTTATGGCCTTGATTCATGGGTTACGACTGTAACTCGCTTTTGAGTCATAGCTTGAAGGGTTGACTCACTCCCATTTTTATTGGACTGTGAATTAAGTCATCGGGCTTAACTCAAGGCCGTAACTCACTAAGGAGTCACAATCCTAGCTTGCGACTCACTATTTTTCAAACAAAAGTGGTGTTTTGGACTTTTCTGAGGGGCCCACCTCTAAGTCACAGCCTTGATTCACTAGTCAAGGTCGTGATTGGGTTTTTTATCCAAAATTGTAGATTTTCCCCCCAAAATAGGGGATTATTTTCAAGATAAAAATCTCCTACTTTTTTAATCATAATCTAAGGCGTTTAAAAGTAATAATTTCCTTTAAATGCATAGTAAACAATTTTTTGTTAAAATAAGAGAGAAAAAGCAAGAAAAATTATGTATTTTTTCATTTGGTTTGAAAAATGAAGAAAGCAGGAAGATGAGATAGAGGTGCTCTCACTAGATTATTGTAGTAGCTCTACTGAAGGTAACGTAAGAGGAAAACTTGTAACTTGTGTGTAGATTTAGAATTTTTATTCTTGTAAATTTTGATTTTGAGTTTTTTTTTGTATATTCTTCATGCTCTATTTTTAGCCTCTCTTTATGTAATATCATCTTTCTGGTATTCCTATGTAAATAATGTCTTAAAAATGTGTTTTTGTGCAATATTAAGTTTTATGCATGAATGTTCTGTTTATAAGCAAATTTAAGTGAGTTGGATGCTTACTAGCTCTAACTTTCTCTCTCTAAAGCATGTTTCTCTCATATGATTTTTGTGCAAATAGTATTTTTAGGAGTTTTACTATTTGTTTTGAGCATTTAAGTTTATTTTGAGAAGTTTAAGAGACTTTTTATACATATTTGGACCTCGGGAGGGAATTTAGAAGCTTTAAAAATGGTTATGGCATCATTTCAGTAGCATATTCCAAAGGGGACTTATGGCCCTGGACTTGCCTTGGAATTGTTTGTGACTCACTTGAGGGGGCATGACTCACCCCACTCAAGGCCGTGACTCGCTTCTTTGGGGCAGTGACTTGCCTTTTTCCTTCTGAGTGAGTCCGTGACTCACTCTTTGGTCTTTCCAGTGATTTTTTTTGTTTTTTTCTTTCCTCTTTTTATTTCTCTCCTTTGATTGGTTTTTTTGAGTTCTTATTTCCCATTTATTCTACATTTTACTTTTGATTATTCTTTTTATCTAAATTTTGCTATTTTGGTTAATTGTCTTTCTTCAAGATTTGAGTTTTTTACTTGACTAATCTTAATTTTTTTTATTCTTCTTTTTGGTAAAATACATTATAAATCCTACATGAAGGGGTTTAAAAATTCAAGATTGACTTATTTGGTTCAATATCACTTTTTAGCCTTGTTTAATCTTTTATTTATTTATTTATTTATTTATTTTATATTCAGCAAATTATTATTTTTGCATGATAATTTGTAATAATTAGTATAAAAGGGATTTTTGGCATGACAAATATAAAAAGTCATGTTACATATTTTCCAAGCAAATAATTAGCTTTTTCTAATAAAAATGGACCAATGTCCATCTTTTTACCCTAAAAATCACACAAAAAGGATTTATAAAAATGTGCATAAGGGATCCAATATTCCCAAATTAGTAAATAGCCTAATTAGTGTATATTTTTCTCCCATTACTTTATATAAACTTTGTTGATAATCAATTAGATAGAAAGATCAAAGCTTTAATAACTGACAAAGGTCGGGAATATCTTTCTAATGAATTTAAAACTTTATGTAATGAAAAAGAAAATGAGCATCATTTGTCTATTCTTAAAACTCTATAATAAAATAGTGTTACAAAAAGGAGATATAGGATTCTCCTAGATATGATAAGATCTATGATACTTGAGGAAAAATTGCCAATCTCTTATTGGGGAGATGCGCTATTAACAACTATATACATTCTAAATCGAGTGCTCTATAAGTCTGTCAAATTCACTTCTTATAAGTTATGGACTAGTCGATAACCTGAACTAAGCCATTTATGACCTTGGGGTTGTGTTGCTTATATCTATAATACCTTAAGTAAATTTGATAAATTGGGATCCAAAGGTAAAAATAGTATCTTTATGAGATATTCTAAAGTATCAAAAGGATACATATTCACAAGTGAGTAAGAAAATGGCATAGTGATAGAATTTGAATCACAAGATGTCATTTTTCTAAAAAATTAATTTTCAAAGTTGGGTGAAGTGAGTCAAGACTTCACTTTCTATGAAACTCAAAAAGAGAAAACATTAGGATCATTCTATCCAAATGGGAGGAAATTTGAAGAAGAAGGTTAAGACCTTCTTCTCAATGATTCAGATATTTGGGATCCTTACTCTAGTGGGAGTATGAAAATTTAGGACCCTTACTTGAGTGGAAGTATTCTTGGCTATAGTGGAAGCAGGGATCTCAATCTCAATAGGAGCATTCTGAACTATGATGAATATATAAAATATATTTATTAAGAATCAAAATTTCAAAAATCTATAAGAAAAAGTGTTCCACATTGACAATTCAAGATCAAAGGCTCGAACGAAGCCTTTTTAGTGACCCTTCAAGATGAAGAATAGCCTAAAAATATTCAAGAAGCTCTTTCAGGCCTAGCTAATGACAAATGGATTAAAGTAATGGAAGAAAATATTGCATCTATAAGATTAAACCATGTTTGGGAACTGGTTGATCTACCTAAAGGATGAAAATCAATTGGAAATCAATGGATTCTTAAGGTAAAGCAAAAAGTTGATGGAAGCATCAAAATATATAAAGCTCAGCTAGTAGCTAAGGGATTTACACAACAGAAAGGGATTGACTATGAGGAGACCTTCTCATCTGTTGTAAAATTTACAACTATATGGTTAATTCTTACCTTAGTGGCTAGTTTAGACTTAGAACTACATCAAATGGATGTAAAAACTACTTTTCTTAATAAAGGACTAGATGAAAAATTTTATATGGAATAACTTATAGGTTTTATTCAAAAAGGCAGCGAATATAAGGTTTGCCTATTGAAAAGATCAATTATAGCCTTAAACGATCTTCAAAACAATGCACTACAAAAAAATTGTCAATTAGCAATAGCAATTTCCATCGCTAATTATCAAAATTCTGTCGCTAATATATTAGCGATGGAATCCTAAATCCGTCGCTAATTTAGCGACGAAAAATTTCGTCGCTAATTATGTTGTGCCGTCGCTAATTTATTTTCATAATTAGTCGGCGGTATTATAATAATAATTTTTAGTGACTACATTTTCCATCGCGAATTCCATTGCTAAGTATTAATTTACTGTAAAAGTTAGCGAAAAAATATTAGTCACTAATATTGTCGCTAATTATTTGTTAAATTCTAACGTTTACACAGTAGCGACAGTTGCTGTCGCGAATCCGTCACTAAATTATTTCATAATTTAATTTTTTCTTTTGATGTATTTTTAAATTTTGATCCTGTACACAATATAAATAATAATCTTATATTTTCATATACATATAATTTGTAATGAATTCATTACAAATATAGAGTTAACATAAAAAAACAATATATAAAACAAACTATTGTTTATACAATCCATTTCCCTAAAATTAATAACTAACAAATTAAATCTTTACAATTTCCTACCAAATATATAATTAGCTCCTAGCTAATATTGCTATAGTTATATACCCTAAGCCTAAATGCAGTCCCTCTTTACCAATAGTCTTTGGCCAGAAACTACTCTTGGTTTGCAAGAAACTACTCCATTTGTTTTTTTATTGGAATATCCCTACTTACATATCAACCAATCACATATCATTTAGAATTTTGGTTTACTCTATCATAATGTGTAAGTAATTAACTGAATTCTAGCAATAAAACCAAATGAGATTTGAAGAGGAAAAGAAAAGATTACCTTATAGTCATCAGAATTTTACTCAAAATGCAATCACCAAATTATTCAAGTTAGATGATAGAATAAAAAAATCAATAGACTAATGATAGAATAAAAGAAATCAACAGACTGAGTTGTCTCATTACAGTTCTAGTGATGCCATCTCAAATACGAACCTGACCTACCATTAAACACAAGACTCTACAACAAATTAGTTAGACCTCCAAGAGCCCACACCTTAAACTCTAGAAGGTGTATTAGATTTATCAACTGTAATAGGTGATATCGATGGAAGGGATTGATTTAAAAATGAATCATCCTACAAGAGATGCAGGATCACTAATGACAACATCCTAGATTAGATTCGATAAAAAAATCCCAATGGAGTATAATTAACATGTGAACTTAACAAATATATCAAACCATAAAGCCAAGAAGAGCACATCTATGTACATAAATCCTTCATTTGATAAACAAGCAAAATTATTCAACCAAAGAATGTAACTACACAAATTTATGCTAACAAAATTTAAACATCCGTTATAAATTTTTTTAAGAATTAGGTAAACATTATAACCATTGTACGATGCATTACCAGTGTCTAAGGCATATATGCAAGCGTATACTATAAAACCATAAGACCTTCCATTCTATTTGATAACTGTAAATAAGCATCTCTATGAATAATATGAAAACATTTCTTTTAGGTAATTTTTCCTAATTTTTATGTTAGGGATATAACTAAAGCCTAGATAAAGACTGGAGAGAATTCTTGAGAATGATCCTCATGTAATCTCTCTTGTCAGTTCTTGACAAAATTAAAAGTTAACCTAAATCTTCAACTTCAAGTGTGGTTAAACTTAAACTTTAAGCTTAACTAAGCAAACATTCTCTAAAATCAAAATCATTGCATATAAGAGTGTTATTTTAATATGTAAAATCTTAATATTCTAAGATTGAACTAGCTATTTATAGGAAAAATAAGGAGAGTCTCAATCCTATTCTAATAAAGAAAGATAAATTCTAACTTAGAAAGATAAAGATAGCCATACCTAACTAGGAAATCCAACAGTGATCAACATTCTTAAAAGTTTCCATACCCACTAATTGATGATTTCTCTTTTTTTGCATTTCCAAAGAAAAGGAATAATGAAACCACAATTATCTACAAACATTGCTTGCATAATTACTAACATGTAAAGCAATGCAAAACCAAAAGGAGGACAATGGATGTGTGGTAAAAAGAAAATTTGTGAAAGAGGTAAAAGAAAACTTAGAACCCACATAACTTGGGAGTGAACATCAAGGCTTAGAAAAAAGTATGGCATACCAATTGTTTTTATAAAAGATTCCACATTCATCACATTTTTGTCCACTCTGAATATAGATGTTGGAATAACCATAACTCTCAATATTCTTCTTGTAAAAGCTATCATACTCATCCACCTTTTGTTCAGATTGTTACAAACTTTTCAATAATCAATATATGAAGGAATAAAAAGGCAAAAAAGGGCCTATCATCTTGTATATCCTGAACTTGCTATCCTTATTACATCAAAATTTTCTCAATTCATTTCTTAAATTATAAAAGCGATATTAAATTTCTAATCAACAGCTGAAGGGGATGTATTGTTGCTGGTGTGACAATTTAATAAGGATGAATAAAAGTTAGAAGCAAACCTCATAGTAGTTTATGAAAAGTTTAATATAATTATCGAGTAGGGTCTACTTCTCCTTGAATGATATTCAATATTGAGATGTACTTGGCTTGAGTGGCTTCTTTTGTTCGTGTATAAGAGTTTATAGGCATACAAATCAAATGCACAGGTATAGAAATGAATGCAGCTGATAACTTGACAGGTCAATAGCCTTTGTCACAATCAGCCTGGTCATGAATATATCAAAAAAATGCCAATTCCTATTCCATAATCTCATCGAAACCAACATCAGCCTATACTAACAAAAAAAAGAAACAAATGTTATAACTAAAAATTTAAAACAGATATCTCTGCTAATCCTCCAAAAGGTATTTCTCACTAGCATAAAATAGCAAGTGCTCTACAAATAAGACTTGGAGAGAATTATTGAGAACGATCCTGTTGTAGTCTCTCTTGTCAGCTCTTAGTAAAATTAAAAGTTAACCTAAATCTTCAACTTCATGCGTGGTTAAATTTAAACTTTAAGCTTAATTAGGCAGACATTCTCTAAAATTAAAATAATTGCATATAAGAGTGTTATTTTAATATGCAAAATCTTACTTTATCATGCCATTCCAATCAAACAAATGAAAGGTTACCCTACATTCTTACCAAACATGATAAAAAAATCTCTTATTTTAATTTCCATTACTTTATTACACCTTCCAATCACAGCCTAAGGTATAAGAATTTTACAATTTGTCTTATTTGAAATTATACTCTCTACATCTATTGTAGAGAAATTATATGCTAGACGAGCAATTTAAAGGAAGGCATTCTAAACAATAAACAACAATTCAAACACTACAAATGTATAGTTGCATAAACTAAAAAGAACTACCATTTGAATTTGACAAACAACAACGACACTGAGCATTTTATCATCAAATTTGTTGCTTTTGAAAATCAAAATCATTGCATATATAAAACTAAAATTAGGTATTCAAAGAACTTGCCTATCATTAGCCTCCACAACAATGGGCAATCTAGGAACTTAACAATGCAAACAACAACTGGACCCATATACCAAGCAAACCAAAAGGTACAAAACATTGTACTATCCAAAGTCATCATCAAATCTAACCCAATTCCATCTCTTAGGTTAAAACTCCTCTACAACAAATTAGGAAATATTAATAGCACATCAAGTATAATTGCCTACATAGTATTCAACCTAACATATCTAATAAAATTCAAAGACTAAATGATTAATTTAGAGTGAAAATAATTATAATAGTGAGTAATTAAAATATGATATCATGTCCGAGATTTCGGAATGTAAAAAACTCTACCTTGACTAATTAAGATGTATCGATACTAAACAAACAGTAAGTTCATGGGATGGTGGAAACAAACCACTAATCAACATTAAAATAAAACAACAGGGCATGATTTGGTTTGATACTATTGAAGTGATAATGAAACTTAGGTGATAATGAAACTTAGGATTTACATTATATTAATTTAAACGTTGTGCATAGTTTATGCATATTGCCTTATATAATATTAGTTTTAAAAATTAGATTGGACAGATTAACATACTTTCCTTATAAATGTATTATCATTATTAATTTAGTTTATAAATTTCTAATTTTCATGATAAGTGTTAAGATATTTTCTCACGAGCTCAATTCTAAAAGTTTATAAATAACTTTTGTTATCATAAAATATTGAGAATAGGCAGATATTAAATGTGAAAGCTTTTAAGAGCTATAATTTTTCACTTTGAATTTAATCATCTCAATTGTCTCAAGTGAAATGCAAACTTCAAACTCTAATGAAACCCATGTTTTTGCTTATCTTCTATATATCATGTATGTATGTTTGATACTTTCATTCTCTTTCTTTAAATTTCATGTACTATTAATCTAAACACAATGTTATACATAAATTTCATTAACACAACCACCAAAGATTTCAAACATAGTATAGTGATTATTTCAAAATACTAAAAACAAACTGATCCAGTAGAAAACTAAACTTCCAATTTTTTCATAAGCTGCAAACTTTATTTCAAATCGAAAGAACCAAAAAATAGGAAAAACAACATAAGCAAAGAAAAATTAACAGTGCTCGAACTGACAGGGAGCAAGACTTGAGCAGATAGTACCAAACCAACTGAACCAAAAACATGACAACATAGCAAAACAACAGCCTAAAATAGAACCGCAGAGTAAGATGGAACCAAAAACACGACAACACAGCAAAACAACAGAAATAATTAACAAATTCTCATAATCGTCACATAATTAAAAGAGCAAAAAATAAAAACATTGAAAATCACAGTCGAGATTATCAAGAGAGAAATTGTACCTTCAAAATGGATGAGATGAGCAATACGGAGGCAAAAAATTAGGAATCGTGCAACCTCAGAGCCAGAAGAAACCAAAAACACGATAACACAGCAAAATAACAGAAATAAATCAATAAATTCTCATGATCAAACAATCAAAAGAGAAAAAAAACATTATAAATCACAACTGAGATGATCAAGAGAGAAACCATACCTTGAAAATGGATTAGATGAGCAATATAGAGCCAAAAAATTAAGAATCATGCAATTAAAAAGAAAAAGATAGATATGATGGCCCTAAACATGCAAAAGATGAAGACTATAGATTTTTAGTGGGTCGAGTGATGGAGATGATGGCCAAAAGCATGCAAGGAGCAAAGGGCTGAGAGAGGGTAAAATGAGAGAGAAAGGGGATAGTGGGAAGCAATAATAAAACGAGAGAGAAAGAGGACAAACGAGCCACTCTAGCACACATTCTCGTAGAAGCAAGCATGGATACAGAGAATGGCGAAGGAGATAGAAAAAAAAACCTCACCCAATCTCCATGGATGACGAAGGAGAAAGAACAAAAAGGGCAATTTTTAGGTTTAGGTGAATAAATATTAATTATAACTTAAAACCCACTCTTTATGTTTATTTTTTATTTTACGTGTTTTTGTCCATTTTGTCATGACGCCTAAAAATCCTGCCAATACGAAGGGATTAAGGATCAAAATTTTGAGAAATTAATAACCATTTTAAACCTTTTCCTTATTAAAATTGAAAAATTAGAAATCAGAGAAAAGATATAAAACTGGTCCTTATTAGTATATTTTTAAGGACCAAAAGCTTGACTGGTTACTAATAAATGGTCCCTAATAACCCTTTTTCTAGTAGTATTTCAAAAAGATAAAATGTCCTACTTTCATTTGTATAATACAAGTTAGAAAAAGGATAATTTTGTAAATACAGTTGGTATGAATTTTTTATTTGTATATGCACACACCTATTGAAAAAATATTAATTAATTTTTAATAATAAAATTATTTTTTATCTTTAATTATTTTATGTGATCTTAATCTTTAATTTTTTTAGAATGCTTTTTTATGCTTGTTGTTAGTTTTTATTAATATATAAAATTCTATACAAATTATATAAAATTTTATTGAGATTTAAAAATCAATACAAATAAATTGATTAAGAAAAAACAATTTGAAATCATATTGAAAAGACTAAAGAAGAATAAGTCAATTTCACAAATTTTAAAGATAAAGTATTCTTTGATGATGTACTTTTCAATTTTATGATTGTATAGATTTTGGGATAATTAACAAAAAATTTTTATCTTTTCAAAATGATTATAATATATAATATTTAAGGTTCATATAATACTTTACGATTAATAATATATAAAAAACTTTTTTGGTTAAACAGTTTTTCGGTAAACTATTTTTGATTTTTTTTATCATCCCTAATGGTAACAATTAAATAATTATTATTAATAAAAATATAAATTTTCTAAATAAATAGTATCGATTTTGGGGTAATTGAAAAAAAAATTATCTTTTCAAAATAATTATAATATATAATATTTAAACTTCAAATAATACTTTACGATTAATAATATATAAAAAAATCTTGCAATAAAACTTATAAATTTTTTTAATATAAATTAAAAAATAGAAATTATATGGATCTAATTTCATGTGTAAAATAAAATTATTAAAAATAATTATAAACCATAAATAATCATGTAAATTTTTTATTAATATTTTAATGTTTGGTAAAATAAATAATCAAAAATAAAATTTTTCAAAAAATTAATTAGAAAAAGACAATTAATATAGTATAAAATATTAATGTTGATGCAGAACTCAATATACCATTAGCGACAAAATTTCATCGCTAAATCGACACTACTATTTTTGCTAATATTATGTTAACTTTACCGACAAATTTATGCGTTGCTATTCCGTCACTAAATTTTCACATCAAATAGCGACTAAAATACCATTACTAAACGCGTCGCAAAAAATGGCGCCAAAATTAGCTACTATTTTATGAATTTCGTTGCTAAATCGTCGCTAAAAGTATGAACAATAAACTTTCACGATTGAAATTAAAAATAGTCGCTAATCCGTTGCTATTTAGCGACGAAATATATATCATCGCTAATTCTCTATTTTTTTTATAGTGATGGTATTTGAGATTTCATGAGATAACCATATTAAATGGGTTTAACATGATTGATGAAAATCGTTGTGTTTATCACAAAAAATCTAAAGACAAATTTGTCATTCTAACTTTGTATGTAAATGACATACTTATAGCAGGGAATGACATACAATACATAAATGAAATCAAAGGATGGTTATCTTTTAAATTTGAAATGGAAGATATGGGTCATGCATATTACATTCTTGGAATTATAATTTCAATAGATCATTTGAGAATGTTGTTGTCTCTTTAACAATAGACATATATCAAAGTCCTTAAATGATTCAATATGCAAAATTGCAAACCCATTAATAACCTTATTGCTAAGAATCAATTTCTTAGCAAAAGTATGTGTCATGAGATGCCAGATGAAATGGAAGAGGAACGTTCCATATGTTGCTGACATGGGTAGTCTAATGTATGCAATGTTATGTACAAGACCTAATATATGCTATACAATAGGCATAGTAAGTAGATATCAGTCCAACCCAGGCAAAGCACATTGAAAAGCAGTGAAAAGGATACTTAGATACCTCAAAGGTACCGTACACTATTCTCTCTGTTATAAAGAAAAGGATCTGCAATTGAGAGAATACTCAGATATTGATTGGGGAGGCAATATGGATGAGAGAAAATCCATCTCAGGTTATGTATGCTTGCTTGGAAAAAGTGCCATCTCATGGAGCAACAAGAAACAAACTTGTGTAGTCCCATCAACAATGGAAACTAAACACTACAAGAAAATCAGCAAATAGCAATAGAAATTAGCAACCGAATTTGTTGAATTTCCGCTGCTAATAAAAATTAGCAACGAAAAATAGTAACGGAACATTCGGTTGCAAATTTGGCGGTTGGTATTTTTAGCAACGAAAATTATTTTCCGTTGCTATTTTTACCAATGGAATTAGAATTTCCGTTGCTATATTTAGCAACCGAAATAAATTTTTGTTGCTATTTTTAGCAACCAAATTGAAGTTTCGGTTGCTAAATTCAACCAAAATTATAAAAAAAAATTGGGACGAAATTGTCGTCGCTATTCCGTCACTAAATTGAAGTTTCGATTGCTAAACAGCTGAATGATGTAAACAAGAAAACTTAAAAGGTATACATAACTATAATAAATAATTAATTAAAGCACATAACTCCTCTGTAGAGCTTGCTCAAGTTCTGTATAAAATATCTAAATAATTTACTATACATAACTATAGTAAATGAATCAGAATACAATTTACTACCAATTCTTCTTTTCTATAAAGCAATGTTTTCTTTTTTTCATTAATAAAAAAGCTCTTGAGTGGAAATTTTTACCTTCTGGTTGTCTACACCCTCAACTGTGGAAAGAGTTGAGACCAAATTTACAAGTCTACCAAATTTTTTCATGGATATTATGTAGTCCAACTAAACTACAATGAAATGCCATAATCCTACTCTCAAACAACAAGTGCAGCTAAATTCCCGACCTGAAGATGCAATAATATTGGATTACAACATCAATTCAACAATTAAAGCATCATAGACTTTACTTATTTCAGTCTCTATTTTGGCAACCTACAATGATGAAGTTAAAAGATATTATAAGCATTAATTCTCTACAGCACTTCACTGGATAGAAGTCACAAGCAGCATAAATATAATCAAAACCTGGACATTTCCATGAGGATCCCTTTCAAGCATCAATTGTTCCTGAATTGCCTGTGGTGGAAATTTAAAAAGTTGCAGTGATTGAGTTGTAAGTTTTTTTTCCATAGTCCACCTTCATCTACAACATCATTGGGCAAGATTTCATTCAATTTTGCGATGAGATGCTGCACCTGCATAACAAGCAATAAATTCATATCAGCAAGGCAACATTGTTCCAAGTGCCACTAAGGAGCAGAAACAAAACAACAGCACTTACAAACTACAAGTCCTGTAAAATATACAAAAAATACATACAGGTGTTTAGATAAATGTGTTTGCCCGTCAATGGTAAAGTGTTAAGATTGATAACTGGTACCTCGGGAATGAAGCATAATGCAAAAAATTAGAAATACACATATCAGGATCGTTTAGTGCAAATCACTGGTATAACTTTACAATAAATTGTGATATTGTTAAGCACAAATCACTGCTATTACTTCACAAAAATTTGTGATACTGAGTTTGGCTGATTACCCATGACAATAATATCGTCAACATAAATTAAGTAGAAAACATGAACTGATCCTAAATGATAAAAGTACAAAGAAGTATTAGCTTTAGAGCACCAGAACTTATTAATAATAAATATTAATAAAATTTTTTGCCATTGATAGCAAGACGTTCTTTTTTTTCCATTCTCATTCTAGAAATCTCTTGTTCTAGTGGAGTAATATCGAGAAAACTCAAACAGAAGGGAAAAGGTAACAGGCAATGCAACACATTCTTCTAAGAATAGAATTTCAAGGACATACTGGAAAAACTTTTACATAAATATTTCAAATATGGAAATTTACATTCTTCAATCTAGAAACTGTGTAGGATTTCTTCATATACAGATTTCCCAAATAAGAATCACCAAGTCCAGGCTACTTAAGTACACAACTTCATATCCACGGGCACATAAAAGATATGCAAAATACAGGGCAAAAAATAAAAATAATTGAATCAGTAGTTCAATGTTGAAAATGGCACCTGGATAGCCAATCTTCTTGGTTGGGTGCAAGCTATGAGGCGCCCTCCATCAGCCCAACCTTCTTCTTTAAGGAACTGTAATTTAAGCACAAAATAATTAGCATTTCAGTTTGCCACTACTGATCCACTATGACAGTTCCAGATATCCAACTTAATATATAGGAGAAGATTCAATCATTTTTATTTATGCAGAAGATAGATAGAATAATCCACCAAAAATAAGAGAAACCATGGGATTATAGATATCTCTGCCATTCAACAGCAACTGAACAAAAACATTTTAAATTCTAAAGAAGAGATTACCCTTTAAATTCACGAATCACGAGGTTGAAGAGAATTGCGATCTGTAGCTATTAGATTCCTCCATTCAGACCTAAATAAAAGACTAAGAATTAATTTTGAACATTGCCTACATCAGATTAACATAAGCGGACTGCCATCATTCATCAATATAAAATTAATTATTCACAAACATATTATTGTGGATAGTACTTAATTTGAATATTGAAATCCTAATAAACATATTAAAATTATCTTTATTAATTGGTTAAAATTAATATTATTAATTTCTGAACAATGAAACGTTTAAATTTGGGTCCATGAATTTGCTTCACATACTGGTCCAACTTGTCTACCAGAACCCCGTGCTATCTTCATAATTCAGGACTCATTTGTAAGTTCAAGATCAGAACTCTCTAACTCTACAGCAAATCAAAACAAAACTAGAAATTATGAATAAACTAATGTTTTTAAAGATGTGTATATTCTTCCCATCCAATACATAACATACTAAACACGAAAACATGGAAAAATCCTTTAATTACCTTAATTTGTCATAGAATCCATAATGGTCATGAACCCATTCATCCTGGCCTGCCTTTCCTTTTGACGATCTTCTATTATCAATTCAACACTAATTCCAGGAATTAGACTAATTCCCAATACAAAATTAGAGAGGATTTTTAGAATAAAGTTCGCCATATTTGAGCATGGGCAAAGACAGAACATTCATGTAGTCCACAATGAAAAGAAATCAACAGCAGTTGTAGTTCATCTACATTTCAGTGCTAAGAAATTAATGAATTATTGAAATTAAAAGCCAAATTTATAGACCACAAACCCAATCTACGAACTCAATTATATGATAATCCTGTTGGCCAATTTTTTTAAAAATAATTAGTTCATATCTAATTAGTCTTTTGCAATCTAAGCAATCTCCCTTCTAATTATACCATAACAGTACTCATCCCAATCCCTACATACTACAAGTGAGTTGAATAGTCAAACAATCACATAATTAAAGCATGTCTTTTATAGCACATACAGTACCTCTGATGTGTGCAGCTCATCCATAACTTTTCTGCTTGTTTCCACTCATTGGAGCACTTAAGAGCCAAAACACTCATTGTATCAGAAGACAAGAAAATGCCTGCATATCTAACCCAGTGAATTATAATTCTAAAGATAACTGACTGCTCTCTCTCATAATCTAACTCAATTTTATATATAAGAATCCGAAGTCATACTTGTTCGAGAGCAAATCTTTAGCCGTAACCACCCCAACCATCTTTCTCAACCACCCGACCGCTTCATACCTTCTCGATGCTGCAAAATAAAGAAAGATCATCTCAACTAAACTCGATTAGTTTATTCAAATCTCTAGATATGTAAATTTATTAAATATAATTATTCAATGCGGATTCTAAATAAACAGAAACATTAAATGAGACAATCCAAAAAAGGCAAGCAAAAAGAAGAAATAAAAGAAAAAGTTACCAACTTCTTCAGCTTTTCTAGATTCCAAGTCAAGATCTCCGAGTCTATTGCCGTGTTGTTGCAGAACATCCTCCACCACCGATGACAACGAAAATGACAATGCTACTTCCCCCGCCATTTCTCCCTGACCAAACAACAATTGCGACTATTTTTCTTTCTATTTCTCAAAAACCCACCATCAAATCCTCAGACCAACTATTCTAAAGAATATAAGTTGATAAAGTACAATCACGGAACTGCAGAAAAATTGCAGCTTCCATTACAGTCTCTTAAAGCAAGAAAAATCAGTCTTGGAAAAAAATGAATGATCGAACAAGAAAGAGACTGGAGAGAGAAAGAAGGAAAGAGGGAGAAGGGGAAAGTGAAGTATGATATTTGTTTGGTGGTTAAATGATACTAATATAGACTCACATTCTTCATGAACTTTGCCTCAGATCTCACTTACATCATACATAAAAACACAAATAAAAGGCTATAGGGTAGTGGTAAGAGGTTGTGCATCAATGGAGTTTGAATAGACAGAGATGGGAGATTCTCTGGAACTAATGGAAAAGATAAAGGCAAATAAAAGAGAGGGAGACAGAATTTGATACTTAGGGCTAATTTATGGCTAGGGCAACAAATAACAAAATTACTTAAATATCCCTCATGTACCAATGAAATATAAATTCTGTTGCTATTTTAGCAACCGAAAATATATTCGGTTGCAATTTAGCAACGAAATTTAATTTCGTTAATATTTAGCAACCGAAAATAAATTTAGTTGCTATTTTTCATTGAATATGAAAAATAGCAACGAAATTCTATTTCGGTTGCTAAATAGCAAAAGAAATATATTTCGGTTGCTATTTTAGCAACCGAAAATAAATTTCGTTGCTATTTAGCAACCGAATTATTTTTCGTTGCTATTAGTAAATTCCGTTGCTAAATTAGCAACGGAAATAATATTCCATTGCTATTTTACGTTCCAAATTTTTTCCGCCATCTATTGGCGCCTTAATTAGCAACGAAATAGTAATTCCTTTGCTAATTTTCGTTGCTAAATTTTGGCTCCGAAAATTCCCTCCACTTTTAGCAACGGAAGATAACCAAATATTTTTTCGTTGCTAAATCTACAAAGTTTAACCAATTTTAGCAACAGAAATTATTTTTCATTGCTAAATAGTAATGAAATTGGTTTTTCGTTGCTAATTTAGCAACGAAATCATTTCTGTTGCTATTTTTTCGTTGCTATTTTCAGATTTTCTTGTAGTGAAATTTGTTGCTTCCTTTGCTGTAGTGCAAGAGACAATATAGCTAAAATGGTTTGAGAACCATTTAAGAGTAACTGCCTTAGAGGAACCAGTGAAAGTCAATCATCAATGGATGTATCGACATTAAATATCAATACACCAAATATATTGTTGCACGAGAAGAAGTGAACTTACAGTACATTTGCTCACTGGATATAATTATAGATCTATTAACAAAACCTATATTAAGAGATATATTTTGAGAGACACATTAGATCTCAGGGTTTGCATAGAATTTAAGTTGCACTATTTTATAGTGTAACCCCTTAACATTATTATTTATGAATAATAATAAAGTTTATTATTTGGCAATACATAAGTGTGAATGTTTATATGTGAACATTTACTATTATTCATTATATAATTGAGCATGTTGGACAGAGAAGTAGCCTACTCACATGGGTATTTACCTTAGTTTTGACAATGAGTTAATAAAGACTAAGATAAGGTGATTTTTAAACATATGGTAAACTCAAGAACCTATTCAAAATAAAAGTATCATTTTACAGAAAATACAAGATTAGTCTTGTTAAGGTACAAAATAAAGAAATACATGAGGTTGTATTCTTTGGATTGAGATCCAGAATGGATTAAATGTAATATCTTGATAAGTTAAACATAACTATCATATTCTGTCTTGAAAGCTAGAAGTAGTCCTAAAATGGGAGGACTAAAGTTGGATGCTTTAGTATGTCACAACCTTATGCTTCTGTATGGTTTTAAAATACATTTTGTAAGACATGTTCTCCTTAAAGGGAAGGAAAGAACACCATAACACATATTTCATACCATGTGTGCTTATGTGACCGAGAGATGAAAATTTCATAAGTGAATTATCTCAACTTTCCCTAGGGTGAGACTCTATTGAATAACAACCTTTAGAACCCTTAACTTATCCCTAAAGTATGGTTCAGTGTGGCTAGCTTAGTTAGTCTCTAAAAGGCTATGGAATAATTCGGTCTGATAGGTCTAATTAGAAAAGTGAGTTTAATCATGATGAATGGTATATAGTAAGAGGAAAAGATAGAGTTCCAATTACATTTAATAGTTTTGTGGTTTATCGGCATGCCTATTATAGTCTCAATAAGTGGAGATATAATAGTGAACACGAAAAGTGTTTTATGAGATAATGAGTTAAATAGTAAAATGTGAAAAGACAATTTAGGGTTAAACATACATGAAAAAGAAAGATTTAGCTTTTGCTTTTCAAAATGCTATATATCCCTAAAATGTGTGTAGCACTAGTGCTCTCGATGTATGCTAGTCACACGATCTATTTGCATGTATGACTGGAGATAGTGATTGGAAAATGTTCTGTCATGTGCGAGTGGGAGATGATAGAGTTTGAGTATGTCCATGACTCTACAATACTTATCCTATTTAATTTAGGATAATTGATTCCTAATTAAAATAGGAATAAGAGTTAAATTTCGGTTTTAACTCCCTATGACCTTTATAAATAGGTTTTTAATAAACCTAAGTAGGGTTATACAATATACTCTATTTACACATATAATCTTTGCACAAAAATAATCTCTCTCCAAGAGGCATTTAGATCGTGAATTTGTAGTTTTCTTCTTGGTGTGCATGCTCGTAGTCGAAAACTTGTGCCAGTGATATGAAAGTAAAGATTCCTCACTTTCGCTCATGTTAAAAGATTTCGTGCTGTAAGAGGTAAATGTGTTTGCCCATATTGTATGATTTATACTATTTTTTTGAGTGCATAAATTGCTAACATAAATAAATAAAAATAAAAATTGCCTTATTAAAATTTTCCATCCCATAGATGGTCCACTTGGAAATTAAAAAAAAACAAACAAACAAAAGGTAAAAATCCTAACACAAATATATCACGCTATCCATTTGGGTATATGCTTCTACTGTCTTCTAGCATGTATTATATTTACTTAATAAAGTTCCATCATTTATCGAGTAAACCCGATAATAGTAATCAATTAACCAAGATACATAAAACACAAGTTTATAAGGCACAGAAACAACTATTGTCTGAAAAGCACAAAAAATAAAAAAATAAAAAAAACTATTAGAACAAAATTTATGCACCATTCTTTAAAATGAAAAAAAAAAGTGAAATCCAAGGAAAACTTATCTCAAATTATTGGCAAATCCAAGATCAGAAAAATTCATAACAATGGAATGGAATCAGGTCTAGGTCATAATACAATTAGGTGTATTCATCCAAATATATATCGTTTCATTGTTTTACTCAATTTTTTAATTACAAACATGAAAAAAGTAATAGTTTCAGCCAAACATAAAGACTAACCAACTTCATCCATTTATGTCAAATTATAAAATTTTACATTCATTGCTCGTAAAGAAACTACATGTTGATCATCCATATATGAACTCAAGCCCAAAACTTAAAGACTACAGCTTTTTGGCAACAGTAACACCCTAAATCCTATTGTTTATATGCAGAAAGCTAATGTTTAATGATAACTACGAAAAAAACATCTCCAAGGCCCAGTTAGGTCGACCAAACAACACTCAACAGGGTCCAAAGTCCATTAACAAAAAGGACAAAGCATGAGCTAGAAGACAAGACATAAAGGCATGGTGTCCAATCGGACTGATGGAACGTCCTGTCCTATCTAGTCCGCTGATACAAGCAAGCACCCATACCTTTCACCTATTTTCTATCACATCGCTGCACACCTACTCCAATGTCAGTTATCATGGCCCAAAGTACTCAAGTACCCCTCCTAAAGAACTCCTATAAATAGCCTAAAATACAATGGCTCTAGGTATTGAATATCTAAGACTCTCTCTAAATACTCTCTCTCTAAAAGCTACTAACTTAAACTTTGGAGTGCCAATGCCCAGATCTGACCGGGCACTCCATCTTGTAGGTTCTGTTATCCAATCGGATCCTCCAGCCAGCAGCTCTCTTTATCTCAAATAAAGACAAATTGTGCTTTATCATTTTGGTGCTCTCGTTGAGAGAAAATGGCAGGTTCGAGATCCAATGAACACGCAGCTTCTGGAGAGTATAATCACAATAACTAGGGTAGATCTAGGCCTTTTGGTAGAAGAGATAGGTCTCCCAGATCCCCTACTAAGGGTAACCTCCTACCAGATTTTAACGACGTAGCCATGCAACAATCGAAAGATACCCCTATTGCTATCAGGGACATATGCGCCATTCTTAGTGACTTCACTAAGAGCATAGTCCAAACTCTGAAAAAGGGGAAAATGCCCAGGACTTCTGAAAGAGGCCATGAAATGGACTTCATGGCCAAAGACTTCGAAAGAAGAAGGAACAAGGGAATTTCAATCAATGAGCCAAGAGCTCATGATAATAAAAGGGTGCGGGACAGAACCCTAGAAAGATACGATAAAGGGAAGGGGACAATGTCGTCAAGCATAGATTCTCCATACATCCCCAGTAGATCTTCCACCTCGTCCATTAGGGACGATTTATCTTTCATGTGCACACCAAATCGTAGCCGAATGAAGGGGTGGAGAGATGAATTTGCCTCAACGGCCATGAGCAGGGAGGACAAATGGCTCAAGCAGAAGCTCAAGTAGTTTGGCTTGACAGGTTACAAAAAAGGGTGTTCGAGGGAAACACCTGTGGCAACACAGCCTCCCCATTTTGTAGGAAAATCACGGAGTCAGAGCTACCTCACATAATATCTAACGAAAGTGCAAGTGTACACCTATGACAAAAAGATTGCCTAAAGGTTATTCCCTATCACCTTGGGAAGAGATGCCCTCACGTGGTTCCATGAGCTTTCGTATGGGTCAATCACCTCTTTCCAACAACTAAAAGAGTTGTTCATTACATAGTTCATCGTACAAATGCGAGCGCCAAAATCTGTGAGCGATCTGTGTAACCTTTGTCAAAAAATCGATGAAAGTCTTCTAGACTACATTGATAGATTCCAAGCCACAATGTCGAAGGTGAGGAATGTAAGCATGGAGATGGCATCCACTGCTTTAGCCAGCAGTACTATTGATAGGCCATTATTTGATTCAATTACAATAAGGCCGCCAACTAGCTTTTTTGATCTAATAGAAAGAGATATGCAACATATTCAACTGGATGACGCCTTGAGGTCTAGTCGAGGTAGAAGGAGCAACGTTATGGATAGGCTCCAGCACCCAGACAGACGATTATTTAACCACGCTCTAATGTCTGAATGGATTGCAAGGAGTCTCGAGAGAGCCTCCACTTCGAGAAATTTGGGAAATAAAAAGAAGGCAGAACAATTCAGGTCCGATCGAGGTATTAGTCAGCAGGCTCAAACTTTCACTCCGCTCAACACCAATCCCGTACAAGTGTTGATGTGGATTAAGAAAATTCACCAAAAGGTGAATTAACCCAAGAAGATGGACGAGAAAAGCAGAAAGACCCGAAACCATAATAAGTACTGCAAGTTCCACAAGGATGTCGGTCACACAATAGATGAATGTCACCAGATAAAAGAAGAAATTGAGCAACTCTTACAAAGACGGTACCTCAAAAGGTTTGTAGTTCCGACTAGAGGGGCAAGTCCCTGTAGACAGTCAGACCTTAAAAAAGATGATTGACGATTACGACAACGAGCGGAGAAAACCAAAGAATGCGGATCCAAGCCGAACGTACACCGGTGTCATAAACATGATCACTGGTGGGTCATCCTATGGAGAGGACCTCTCCAAAAAAAGAAAGGGGAAAGGTGTCTATGTCTCCCAGACATCCGAACGGCCAGCCCCAGTCATCATATCCAGTGAGGATGCATGAGATGTAATGTTTCCTCATTAAGATACCCTTGTCATCAGGGCGCGGATCAATAATTTCGATGTAAAGAGGATACTGGTGGACAACGAAAGCGTTGTGAATGTGCTCACTCTATAAGCCTATAAAGCAATGGGGTTACCGATCGAAGATCTTAAGCCAAATGCCATACTACTGATCGAACTAGGCAATGCCATAGTTCCAGTGGTAGGATCGGTTGAGTTATTCGCCAAGCTCGGCCAGGAAGCCCTCGCCCATGCCTGCAAGGTAACATTCATGGTTTTTGATATGGTTTTTGCTTATAACGCCATTTTTGGCAGGCCTATACTCTTTCAAATAGGAGCTGTCACCAGCATCCATTACATGGTAATGAAAATTTCGACCAAGGGAGGCATCGCTATCCTAAGAGGTGACTAAAAGGCATCGAGAGAGGCTTATATTACCATGATCAAACACCATAAAGAAGCCATGATGGTAGAACTAAGGCTAGAGCGATTTGAGCAGGTGGAGGATTGAAGAGTGGATCCTACAGAGAAAGTCAAAATAAGGACACTTACTAAAGGCAAGGCCGTTCAAATTGGCACCAGCATGAATATAGAGGTCGAGGAGGCCATCATGCAAGTCTTGATGATTAACCAAGCATTCTTCACCTAAAAGCTGGAAGACATCACTGGAATCGACCCCAACATGATCACCTACAATTTTAATGTGGATCTAACTTATAAGCCAATCAGGCAGAAGTTGCGAAGGTATGCTCCCCGATTGGAGGAAATTTATCTCTGAAGAGGTAGACAGATTATTAAAAGCGGGTATAATCCAAGAGATTAACTACCCCGAATGGCTCGCCAATGTTGTTTTGGTAGAGAAAAAGTCAGGAAAGCTGTGAATGTGTATCCACTTCTTGTATCTTAACAAAACATGTTCGAAAGACAGCTACACCCTACCAAGTATAGACAAATTGGTGGATGCCACTGCTAGTCATGCTATCTACTCCCTCCTCGATACGTATGTTGGATACCACCAAATCATGTTGTGGTTGTTGGATCAAGAAAAGACCAACTTCATCACGGATGATGGCACTTTTTGCTATAAGGCCATGCTATTCGAATTGAAAAATACAGGTGCCACATATCAGTGTTTGATGAATAGGATTTTTAAAGATCAGATCAGGCAAAATATGGAAGTCTATGTAGATGATATGATCATCAAAAGCAAAAGCCCTGAAGAACATCCTACCGATTTAGCAAAGATCTTCAACATGCTGCATAAATTCTAGATAAAGCTCAATCCTGAGAAGTGCATTTTTGGGGTGCCCTCAGGAAAATTTTTGGGCTTTATGGTCTCCCAAATAGACATTAAAGCCAATCCCGATAAAATAAAGGCAATCTTAGAGATGCAACCACTGAGCAATGTGAAGGACATTCAGAAGCTGAACGGCAGAATAATAGCCCTTGGAAGGTTCATCTTCTCTTCAGCCAAACAGTGCACTCTCTTCTCCAAGAAATTGAGGAAGAATGAAGTTTTCAATTGGGATGCCGACTGCTAGCAAGCCTTCGATGAACTAAAGAAATTCCTCATCAACCCATCATTACTCAACCAATCGCTTCCAGGTGAAAGTTTATATTTATACTTGTCAACTTCTGGTGAAGCTATTGCAGGTATCCTAGTTAGGGAAGAAGGAACCTAACAACTGCCCATCTATTATGTGAGCCAAAAGCTCAGGGGCCCAGAATTGAAGAAAGGTCCAGTAGTATAACTCATCATTGCCCTCATGATGTGCACAAGAAAGCTAAGACAATATTTCGAAGCACACACAATAGTGGTCCGATCGGGTCAACCAATCAAAAAAATTCTCCAGACCCTGGACTTAAAGGGAAAAATGGTGGGATGAGCAATCAAGCTCCAATCGTGGGACATGAGGTATGAACCCAAAAAAGCAATCAAGGCTCAAGCTTTGGTGAACTTTATTGCTAAATTTGCTGGCGAAGAAGTAACGAGTCAGCCCTAACCTGCAAAATAGAAAATGATAGTGGATTGAGCTGCAAATGACAACCAAAGAAGCACAGGCACCGTAATAATAGGCCCCTTAAGCATTATCATAAGTTACGTAATAAAACTCAGCTTTAAAATTTCAAATAATATGGCAGAGTATGAGGCATTTCTGCAAAGGCTGAGACTGCTCCATACCATCCGACCGGAGTCGGTCATCATCAAAAATGACTCCCAGCTTGTGATAAGCCAAGTCTTAGGCACCTTCAAGGCCAGAGAAGCCAACATGATACAATATCAGGCAAAGGTCAAAGTAACACTCAAGACATTGGAAGAATGTGGATCCAAATAGATCTTACAGAAGGTGCCAAGAGATCAAACTTTAGCCACCGATCGGCTAGCCAAAATGTCTGCTTTTGAACAAAGGATGGTGGAAGAATATATAACCATCGTTGAGCAAGTGACCTCTTCCTTAAATGAACCAGAAATGATGGAAATTGAGCCAGCTCAAGAAACGTGGATGAGCTCTATCAAGCAGTACCTGCAAACAGGGCAATTACCTGAAGATAAAGCAGAAGCTCGAAAGGTATCTTAGAAATCCCTAAATTACTCTGTTATTAATGGTGAATTATTCAAAAAAGCTTTCAGTCACTCCTAGTTCAAATGCATGACAGATGAGGAAGGAGACTACATCCTAAAGGAAATCCAGAAGGCATTTGCGGAGCACACGAGGCTAGTAGGGCCATGGCGAGGAAAGTACTTCAAACTGGATACTTCTGGCCAAGCATCTTCAAAGATGCTCAAGAAAAAGTAAAAATGTGCCAGCAATGCCAAATCAATGGAAGAGTCATCAGACAATCGACAGTAGACCAACAGCTAATCGGAGTTTCTTGGCCATTCGACTAATGGGGTTTAGACATCCTAGGACCCTTTACTCAAGCCAAAAGGCAAATGAAGTTCCTCCTTGTCTTTGTCGATCACTTCTCCAAATGGATCGAGGCAGAGCCTCTAGCTACAATCACAACGGAGAGGGTCAAAAATTTTGCATGGAAGGACATCATTTGCAGGTATGGCTTACCCAATATTTTTATTACAAATAATGGCAAGCAGTTCGATAGCTCAATCTTCAAAAACTTTTGCCAAAACCTCAATATCAGCCTTAAGTTCACCTCCATCACCCATCCCCAAAGCAATGGGATGACCGAGGTCTCCAATCGAACACTCTGGGAAAGCCTAAAGAAACAACTAGATGAGGCAAAAGATAACTAGACTGAAGAACTGCAAAGCATCTTATGGTCTTATAGGACCTCTCCGAGAGCTGGCACTCATCAAACGCCATTCTCTCTTGTATATAGCTCCGACGTAATGATACCTATGGAAATCGATCTCTCATCCTATCGATCAGCATTCTATTCTGATCGGATGAACATCCTGAATAGATGCCAAGATTTGGACCTGGTTGAGAAAATGAGAGAAAACACCTATGCCAAAATTGCTGCCTACAAACAAAGAATCGCTAGATACCACAACACAAAAGTAAGGGCAAGAACCTTCAACGTGGGTGATCTGGTGCTCAGAAAGGCAGATATAAGCTCGAAAAATGTCAGAGTTGGGAAGCTAATGCCAAATTGGGAAGGCCCTTATGAAATCTCCAAGGTTCTAAGCTCCAGTACTTATAGACTCAGAACCCTCGAAGGGTCGGATATTTCCAGAAGATGGAATGTTGAAGTACTCAAGAAGTACCATGTATAATCATGTATCAAATTCACATTCAATAAAGAAAATTTTCTCCATTTTGAATGAAGTCTTTTCATTTATTTGTTTGTTAGTTTTGATGTTTGTTTACAGGTCATTTGTTTTACTCCATTCTACGAAAATCCCGATTGTCAGTTGTAGTTCGTTCGATCAGAATTAAGGGATGATTATTCGTTAGGCTCGATGCTCATCTCGAGCACAAAATACGAAAGATTTTCTCCATTATAATTCTAGCTCCCTCCCTAGGCTCTATACTTATCTCCAGCCCAAAATGCAAAAGTTTTTCTCTATCATAAATTAGTTTGCTAGGTTCGACATTATTCCCAAACCAAAGATGTGAGACGCCTACATGTAATCTCCATCAGCTCATTCACTAGGTTTGACATCTATCCTGAACCCAAAATGTGAAAGACGATGATTGAGTTAGTTATATCTCCTCAGTACTTAATGTACGAAATTGCCAAATCCTCAAAATAATGTATGATTCTCCAACGAATAGCTGATCTTTATATCTGATCGAATAATACTTCGATCAAATCAAAAACTGAAAAGTTACCTACTGTGCTTGACGTGATAAATCTGTCACAACTCATACCTGAATAAAAGGTTTATCTTTTAAATCCAATTGGATCAAGTGATCATTGATCCTAAAGAGTTGTGTACTACAATGCTTGAAAAACATCTTATGATTCAGAAAGTATTCTACTTAGTCAATTTTTCATAGTCTCCATGTTTGATTTTATACACTCTCCTTGGCTGATTTTGTACATTCTCCATGAAGGTTTCTGTTTATTCCACTTAGTTAATTTTATAACAAATCTTACTCAAAATGAGAATTGTAGTACGAAGGCACAATTGGAAGGCAAACTAAATTTTATATATATGAGGAATCTTTAAAAGTTACAAGGAAAGGAGAAAACTATTACAAAGAAAAAATTGTAAGGAAATAAAAAGCCTAAGCCTCTATATCTACAATCTCTACTGTTGCAGTGTTTGGCTCGACAGCAGGCTCTACAACAGTCTCAGCAGAAAGTTGGGTATTTTTAGGATCCATTGGTAAATAGACGATAGCTTCAGGCTCCACTGGCAAAGGGGCAATGACATCAGGCTTCGTTAGCAGAAGACGAATGACTTCAGACTCAATTGGCAAACTGATGCCTGCCTATGATGCTAAAGGTACTTCCTCTACCGTTCCTTCAGTCTCTCCAATCGAAGGGGCCTCCTCCTCATCATCGCTAGAGGGAGGATCGGGAAGAACCCTTGGTTCCTCCATCCAGTTAAGATCAGCTTCAAAGAAGCACTACCTGGCTATATGAATCAACCGAGTTAGCAGCCTCCCTTGGGCCTCGCCTAACTAATCAAGGACCTCCTCCTTTTGAGCATCCAGCTCTTTCGCCAATTTCTCATGCCATTATGTCTCCTTCTTCAAAATATCTATCTCTAGAGAATTCCTTTCTGCCCGGAGGAGGTCGCTTTTGGATAGAGCCTTATCCTTACTACATTGGCCTTGTCTCTATCTGTATTAGTTTTAAGGCAGTCAGTTGTAAGTCGCAAGCATTCGCCCCTCAGCCTGCCCACTTCCTCCTCGTACATCTTGCACAAAGCACTATCAGCAGCAAGGCATGCCACATCTCCCTTCAAGTGGTCCACCTCACTTTGCTGAGCCTTAAGGTTTTGGGCTAATTGGGCTTTTTCCCTCTTCAGCTCCTCTACCTCAGACCTTAAGAGCGCAACATCATTTTTCGTTGCATCACTAGCGGCTTCAGCTTCCCTCTTCTGCCGATCGGCATCCTTCTACTTCAATCGGGCATAGGTCGCCATGTCGTGTATGTAAAGCCCTCTTTTGATTAGCTATGAAAAGGGAAAATATCGTTAAAAAAAAGAAGAGAAGGAAAAGGCAAGTATTACCTCTAGACTTTGCTGTGGAAACAACCCGAACTCTCTCGAGAGATAAGGTTAATCTCGATCATTGCTTTGAAGTCACTCCCTTGGGTGAGGCCCTGGCAAATGAAGGATGGTACACCCCTATTGGTTACCGACCAATCTTCACCAAACTGCTCCTTTAGAATGACCACTAGGGAAGGGCCTCGCTTTTCTTGAGCTCTCCCTGAAGGCCGCTGGGTCGATCTGCCTTGAGCTATCTCCTTGCCTTTTGATGCAATCCGAACATCCACATTAGTTATAGTTTTAGCAGCCCACTTCTTGGCTGCCTCTTCGATCCTTCTCTATGTTGCCTCATCTATTGATGCCTCCCTTTGCTCAGCAGACGAGCAAAGGATTAGGGGTGGTTGTGGCTCTTCCTTGTCAGATTCATCCCTCAATTGTAGTTGCCTCAATGGATGCTGTCCCACCACGATCAAAGTGGGCAATGCCGGTCCTAAAATGGTTAAAAGAGGATGGGTCGTGGGGATAACTGCGACAGCAGGAGATGAAGTCATTGCAGCAGCTGGAGGAGCAGGAGCACTCGCTGCACTCTTGGAAGCCTGAACCTCAAAGGCAGGCAAAATTTTTCTCTTCTTAGATCTTCTTTCCTCCTTAGCCAAATGGTCGGCCTCCCTTTTAGCTTTGGCCAGATCGGCTAGTTTGCAGCTGCATTACAAAACCAAACAAAGATAAGTACTTCGTTCAAAATTTGATACATGTAATAAATGTGCATGCAATATATAAATTGACAAAATATATGTCCTACTCCCTCACTCCAACTATAGTGCTCACGTTCTGCACTTTCGCCAACTTCGGAGCTAGAAGATCCATACAGTGTACTAAGGAGATAGCTGGAGTCATAGGGTCTTCCATGTCTCGCCACTGTAGCCATCAATTTTTTGATGTCATTTTCGTAAATGGACTAACTGGCAGCATGATCCCTGAAGATGGTTGCTCCTTCTAACCGGCTCAGCGATACTCCAAATCCACCAGCCATCCCCACTAAAATGTACCTCTCCCTAAAGCCCTTCATTGAAGAAGGAACTGTGAAGAGCTTTTGATGCTATTGGCTGGTGAGACAGTACTCCGACCCATCACTCCGATCGGATATGTAAAAGAAATGAGTGAACAGATCCAGAGTTAGAGCCACCACTTCTATCTTACATAGAATTTTGAAGCAGGCCACGGTCCTTCATCCGTTCGGATGCAACTGATTAGGGGCAATTCCATAACCCCTAAGAATTGCCACTTCAAATGCATTGAAGGGAAGCCTCATCCCTGCATCCAAATTATATAAATGGCAGATGAACCACTCATTTTTTTCACGGCCAAAAGGTCCCTCTGTCACTGCCATGGAATTCGAACAGGCCATCATTGACACTTCTACAGGAAAATGGTACTGAGAAGGAATTCTCGCCACTTTTTCTTTCATCAATCACAAAGGATGAGCGAGAGGCTCCTGATTCTAGTAATCTTCAAGGAAACTTCTATCTATTGGCTAACTACTGCTTGAAGCCATTTTTTGTGGAGGGGGAGAAGTAAAGAGTATATGCGACGGATGAAAAAGAAAATCAAAGGCAGGGATTGTTTACTTACTTGGGTAATCTCGTAGGCACTCTGAGAATCTCCAAAATTTGAAGGGTTTTCCTCAGGAAGTTTTTGGCAAGGGTTTCCAAATAGCAAGTTCACAAAGAAAGTTTAGTAGAGTTTTGCTAAGGATTGCTGAAAAGTGAAGGAAAAATTGCCTCAAACGTGCCTATTTATAATCAAAAAGCTTCTAGAATACTCTAAATGCCTACCTATTGGATGGACGCCACGTGCTCTCGATCTGTTACTGCAGTTATGAAGAGTGAAGTGCCATTCTAGAAACACGTGTAACATTAAATGTAAAACAGCTGTATGAGATGAACGAACACGTCTCTTCAAATGGATGCCTTTCGAAAATTCAAAAACCCCTCCAAAGGACTTAAATTGCCTGATCATACCCTTTGGAGGCGAGACAAGTGATAACTACGAAAAAAAATCTCCAAGGCCCAGTCAGGTCGACCCAACAACACTCAACAGGGCCCAAAGCCCATCAACAAAAAAGACAAAGCATGAGCTGAAAGAGAAGATATAAAGGTGCGGTGTTCGATCGGATTGATGGGATGCCCTGTCCTGTCTAATCCACTGACACAAGCAAGCACCCATACCTTCCACCTACTCCCTGTCACAAATCCACACAGCTACTCCAATGTCAGTTATCACGCCCCAAGGTACTCAAGTACCCCTCCCAAAGAACTCCTATAAATAGCCTAAAACACAATGGCTCTAAGTATTGAATATCTGAGAGTCTCTCTTTAAATACTATCTCTCTCTAAAAGCTACTAACTTAAGCTTTAGAGTGCTAACATCCGGGTTCGACTGGGCACTCCATCTTGCAGGTTCTGTTATCCGATCAGATCTTTCAGCCACCAGCTCTCTTTATCTCAAATAAAGACAAATCGTGCTTTATCATTTAATATGGAGAATAGATATAGCTTGAAATTGAGTTTAAAGAGGGGCCCAATTGAAAGATTTGAATTCTAGCCATAGACTTTATTGCAAAGAGATAGAATTTTCGAACCTAATTGAAATTTGGTCATGACAATCTATTAAATGGAATATTAAGATTAAGATTAAGATTGAATTAAGTTAGATAAATAAAATATTCATAGGGGCATGTACAATATCTCTAGGACGTCCTAAGGATCAATAATGATATGAAAAATGAATGTAATTGAAAATTTCAGGTAGCATCAATGGATGTAATTGAGAAGAAAGTTTGGTGAATGGCCTAAATAAAGCTTATGGTTAAGCCTAAATGAAGCTTATGATAAGTAAAGTTTTAAGAAAAGTTAATCAAACTAAATAAATAAATATAATTTGAATAAAAAAATATTAATTAATCAACTAAAAGATAAAGATTAGAGTGTATACAAGTTAGGATGAAAGTAGAAGACGAATGGAATAAAAATCAAGAAAAAAATTAAAGGAGGAGGACGAATTTAATTTAACACCCTATTTGGATGATTGTAAATGATGGTTTTGTGTTGTAGAAAACCATGTTTGGGTCCATTGTATTTCTAATTTGGTAATTTTTATGCTATTTATTTGTGTTAAATTTGTGAAGAAAGTTGTCTCTTGGTAGTCAAATCAATTTGACATTAAATTTTGGAAACGCTCTCATACTATTTGATATACTATCTTTTTATCCTATTATTTTTATTATATGTTAGGCAAAATCAAATGTTTGTACTATTTTTATGTAGTGTTTAACTTTAGCGATTATTTGGTTATTATTATTATGCAATGTTTAACTTTAAAAATGTTCTACTACTTTTTATGGATGTTATATTAATTTTTGTTTGTTGTCTTTATAATTATTTATTTATTTATTTATTCATATCAAATATTTAATTATGAAAAACTATAATGTATAACTAATAATTAATAAAAAAATGAGACTATTTTAAATTATTATTTTTATTAATTATTATATATGAAAAGGGTAATATGATCATTTGATCCTTATAAAATACAATCAAATATAGAATAAAATCATACAATCATCCCAAACATAATATCAATGACACATTAAAAGATCATATAGCTTTCTTAAATGCATTACTATATCATACATTATAAAAACATCAATCACTAACATCCTACCGGGGTATAAGTTTAAACATTTATGTTGACATGCTTAGCAATGATACAACCGAATAGTTTGTACTATTTTTGTTGGAACTCTCTTTATATAGCTGTAATTAAGATGATTCTTCTTGCTAATGATAGCTTAAATATAAGGCTGCAATTCTTGTGAAGAGTGTAAAAACTAATTCTACACTTTAACATTCTCGAATTTGGCTTTAAAAAGTGCAATATAAGCCTATAGTAAATTGGGCATAACTTCTTCCCCTAATGTCAGAATTGTGTGTTTCAACTTCCAAGTAGAACAATTTTTATGAAGATGGCTGAATTATTTTGTCAGAATGGCCAAATTTAGGCCTAAGGTTAAGGACAGATCTATTGAGAAATCTTTAGGTAGTAGATTTGGATTGTATTATTTTTGTGAGAGAACTAATAGATTAAATTGATAAAATATGATCTTTTAATAGAAGAGATTTAACTTATAGTGTTTATATGATAAGTTGATCTGAATTATGTATAATAAATTTGTTATGTCATAACTTTTTGATAAAAGAAATGTAAGACTTCATGTTTGGTGCGCTTGACTTGTTTCCTTAATCTCGACATGATAACAACATTTGAGTTGAGATTAGATTACATTTAACTATGGACAAACAATAAGGCATAAACGACATAAACTTTTTGACCTAATTGATTATTCTAAATATATGTGGTATGCTTATAATCATGTCTTGGTACGTATACTTGATGAGTGAAGCAAGATGTGGATTTGGTTTTGGACAGAGTGATGCACAAGGACTTCGAATGTGTAGATTGACATGTTGAACATGAGAAATTATATGAAAAACATTTTAAGTAAGAATTAGATAGTTATTGGGATTCATTTTAAGTAACTAATTACAATAGCAAGTGTATTGATAGAGTTTAGATGCGTACATGACTCTACTAATAATTATTCTATTTAGTTTAGAATAATTAATTTCTAATTAAAATAGGAATAAGAGTTAAACTAGGACTTTAACTCTTAATAACCTTTATAAATAAGGGTTTAAAAAATCCAAGTGAGGTTAGTCTCTCTATGCAAAAATCTCTCTCTCTATTCGTTATACTCATTTTACTCCAAAGGGACATTTAGGGTTAGTTGCTTTCTTGTCGGCGTATGCGCTTGTGGTTGAAAATTTGTGCCAATAATGTGAAAAGAAATATCCCTTGTTTTCGCTTGTGTCAAAGGAATTTGCGCTTCAAAAGGTAAACATGTTTACCCATATTTATGGTATTTATGCTTTTTGGATGCATAAATTGTTATGATTGGTATCAGAGCCTTGATTTTTGCATTTTAGCGTGTTATAATTTGAGATCTAAAATTTATATGAAATTGGTATATCTAAATAGGCAGCATGAACACCTAATTTTATTTTGTGTATTTTTCATGCTATTTTTGGATTTTTTTATGTGTATGCATACACCAAAAATTATGCGAAAAGTCTATAACCATAAATTAAAAATTGCTATTTTTCAATTTGGATCTCACCATCATGTTCCTAAACCCCAAACCACCCCTCCCCCCGCCCCTCACCAGACTAAGTTTGATCACTAAAAATGGTCTCTAAGGTAGCACATGGTGTGCACGTGCCACCTGCGCAAGGTCTATGCTAGAAGGCGTGTGTCCTTCATGCATTGGCCTCTGTAAGAGTGATAAGTTAGTCTGACACATGGCCCAATAGAGGTACAACATGTGGAATACTATGGTTGTGCCATATGTCACCACATGTCAGGATAATTTGTCATTCTAACATATGGGCCAATGGGGTGATAACATGTGGACCACTATGGTGGAAGCACTTGTCAAAGAGTTATGACACATGGACCATTCAGGGGCTGACATATGGTACATTATGGTAATGCCACATGTCATGTTTATGAGTCATAGTTGACAAGTGATCCAGTACCTCTCTATCATATAGTTGATTGTGGTCATACCACGTGGCATATGTAGGTCCATCCAATTGACACGTGGACTAATGGTTGACTACCATATGGCACTTGTTAGTCCATATGAATGCCATATGGCATCCACGTGGACTAATGAGTGATTGCCACATGTTAGACAGGGGTCTGATGTGATAACATATAGCAGTTTGCCTTATCTGGTGCGTGGTGTGCTTGTCACGTAAGCTACGTGCCTTACCAATTCGTAGAGGCATGTGAGCCCTCCTCTAACCACCAAATCAGCTTAAATTTTTTTAATTTGATTCTCTCAATTTTTTATTTTTTGGTCTTTTTTTTAATTTTTTGAGGACTAAAAAATAAAATTTTGAATTTTTTTAAATAAAATTATTATAAAAAATTGATAAAAATATTTTTTTTGCCTTCTTAAATTTCCAAATTTGTTTAAAAATTATACTATGTATGTGAATTTATCCTTATTTTTATTGAAATGAGTTTCAATCATGTATGTTTATACATAAGTGTACTTACTATTTATTATATGTTATATGTAATAGAAATGGTAATGATAAGGACTCCCAGTTACCCATGAACTCCTCAGGAAATTGCTGAAGCCAATATAAAAGTGTAAAAGGTTCGCAATATGAGGATGGACAGGAAGGTTTAAGCTAATGATATGGATGCAATAGTGCATCACATAATATACATGCATGAACAAATGCAAATGTGCATTTGAGTTCGTCATTTAAATAGACATAATGACAGGACCTTAATTAAGGTGATGATCAACTCTTTTGGTCACCATCCAAATCTGAGGAACTTAATGGTAGATGCATGGACTATAGAAAGTGGACGTATTGTGTATCATCCATGGCTATATGATCGAGTTCATGACATTCCTTATAAGTTATATAGGATGGTCAAAAATTCATTTTTCGTGACGAGGCTATTTTTAAGGCATGCTAGTCTCCCTCAGTAGTTGGCATAAGTGTCATAATTATTATTGATTAACAGATTTTTTAGATAGGATTTATGTTTCCTATTATAATTTTTAAGACAAGTGTGTCTTATTTTAATTTGTTTCTTTTTGAAATTGTTGGATGTTTATGTTTGATTAAATAAATGGGTTTATTTATCTTTTAGATATCATAATAGCATTTAACTTTTATTACAAATATGTTTGTTTAATTGTTAATTGCTAATTTATTTGCAATATTTTATGAGTAAAATGATTGCATGATAATTGATTGAGACTTAGATTATCTAGAATATAATATCCTTTAATTAAGTTTATAAACTTAATATCCAACAATTAAGATTTACTATGCATGAAACTTTAAGCTGTAAAGTTAGACATTAGGATTTCGAGGGTAATTGGATATAATTATTAGCCTTTTTGAATTTAGGCCTAATAGATAGCTTTATTAGGTTACTTTTTAAATGTATAGTAAATAGCATATATTGCCTAAATCTCCTTAATATTGTGCAACAATTGTTCCATTTGTGATCAAAGGATCCAAATGGATATTGCTTCCAAATCTAAAGTATGAAAATCCAATATGTGCTTGAAGAGCAAGAGGCTCTAAAAACCTTAAGTTCAATTATGATTGAACCTGAGAATGGCACCACAGCCCAGCATAGGTGGGACCAAGATGCCTAAGTATAGGTGGGATCGAGATGCCTATGTGATATGGAAAAGGAGATATTTCACTACTCACATCATATTGCTAAGTGCAAACAAGTGATGACATCACTAAGCAATTTTGCAAGTGTCAAAATGCAATGCATCTGTAGATTGCTTTGCATGAGAAATTTAAAAATATGTCTCTGACTAAGTTTCAATCAATAGTGATCAATTTTGATACTTATCAGAAAAAGTCTTACCACAAAATGCGAAAACATCTAAGAGAGATGGAAAACATGATATGTGAGCTTAGTGAAGCTGGTTAGATCAATGAGTAGTAGGTCCAAGTTGTTATCCGTTCCTTACCCAAGAGTTAGGAACATATGAAGATACAACCAACTAATAAGAATAGTATAAGGACATTTAGGGATGTCACTCATTGTTTGGAGCCTGAAGAGGACCATTTGGCGGTAATTAAAGTCAATGCTAAAGTGCATGTGGCACAGTCGCATTCTGGTAAAATCAGTTCTAACCAGAATAAGAAAAAGAGCTTCAAAAGAAAGGTAAGAAAAAGGCTTGAGAGCCTAAAAGGTAAAATATAACATAGAATTACAAAAGATCCAAAGGCAAGAAAAGGATAACATTTCAAGAGTGGAATATTTCAACTGCCAATAGAAAGGACACTATGCAAGAGACTGCAATGTGTCCCAATAGGTACACCATCTTGACTCAAGAGTGAGTGAACTTTGTATACCTAGTTCTATCTTTCTTACTGAATTTCATCCTTTGTAGGTGACAAATTCAGGAGTAACGGACCACATGACCGAAGGATCAAGATTCTTTTATCTAGTTAGTTTCTATTCTTACTTTAACGAAGCTTGATTTCATTTACATTTCAAGAATAATAATGTATGCTTATGTTTAGATGATGCTTAATATGGTTTTGGTTTTGTTTCGAACAAATTTATTATTATGGATTTTGATCCTGACTATACAAACCAAACTGGTTTTTCCTTTAACTATACTTCCTCACATAGTTATAAGAATAATGTGAAATTATGGCATGCTAGGTTAAATCATATTAGACAAGATTGAATGAGTTAGTTAGCCAAAGTAGGTTTATTATGTAACCTTAATAAAATTGATTTACATACTTGTGAATATTGTCTAAAAGGAAAAATAGTTAGAAAATTGTTCAAAAAAGGATTAGGATCAAATTTCCATTGCAATTAATCCATTCTGATGTTTATGGTCCAATGAATGTGAGGGCAAGGCATGGGGCCTACTATTTCATCACATTTATAGATGACTATAAAATATGTGGTCATGTCTACTTGATTTCTCATAAATCAGAAGTATTGAGTTGCTTCAAAAGTTCTATGAACTTAATAGAAAATTAGTTAGACAAAAATATCAAAGCCTTAAAAACTGACAAAGGTCAGGAATATCTTTCTAATGAATTTAAAGCTTTATGTGATGAAAAAGGAATTAAGCATCAATTGTTTTTTCCTAAAACTCCACAACAAAAAAGTGTTGCAAAAGGGAGAAATAGGACTCTCCTAGATATGGTAAGATCTATGATGGCTAGGGTAAATTTACCAATCTTTTATTAGGGAGATGTTTTATTAATAGACACATATATTTTTAACCAAGTGCCCTCTAAGTATGTCATATCCAATCCTTATGAGTTGTGGACTGGTTGACAACCTGACCTAAGCCATTTAGGACTTTAGGGTTATGTTGCCTATATCCATGATACCTCAAGCAAATTTGGTAAATTGGGACCAAGAGGTAAAAAAAGAGTATCTTTGTGAGATATTTTGAAGTATCAAAAGGATATGTATTCATGGGTGAGCAATAAAATGGCACAGTGATAGAATTTGAATCACGAGATGTCATTTTTCTAGAAAATGAATTTTCAAAGTTGGGCAAAGCGAGTCAAGACTTCACTTTTTTATGAAACTCAAGAAAAGGAACCATCAAGATCACTCCATCCGAATGGAAGGAAATTTTAAGAAGAAGGTTAAGACCCTCTTCCCATCTTAATCTAGATGTTTGGGATCCTTACTCTAGTCAGAGTATTCCCGAATCCAATGGGAGCATGGAAATATAGGATCATTATTTGAGTGAGAGTATTTTTTGCTCCAGTGGAAGCATAGTTCTTAATTTCAGTGGAAGCATTTCGAACTATGACGAATATATGAGATATATTTATCAAGAATCGAAATTACAAAAATCTAGAACGAAAAGTGTTCCACATTAACGATTTGAGATCGAAGGCTCAAATGAAGTCTTTTTAGTTACCCCAAAAGATGAAAAAAGACTAAAAATATTCAAGAAGTTCTTTCCTACCCAACTAAAGATAAATGGATTAAGGCAATGGAAGAAAAAATGCCATCTATGATATTGAACTATGTTGGGAACTGGTTGATCTACCTAAAAGATACAAACCAATTGAGAATAAATGGATTATCAAGGTAAGGCAAAAAGCTTATGAAAGCATCAAAAGATATAAAGCTCGACTAGTCGCTAAGGGGTTTACGCAACAGGAATAGATTGACTATAAGGAGACTTTCTTACTTGTTGTAAGATTTACATCTATAAGGTTAATTATGGCCTTAATGGCTAGTTTAGACCTAAAACTACATCAAATGGATGTAAAGACTGCTTTTCTCAATGAAGGATTAGATAAAAAAATCTATATGGAACAATTTATAGGTTTCAAAAAAAGCAGTAAGCGTAAGGTTTGCCGATTGAAAAATCAATATATGGCCTTAAACTATCTTCAAGATAATGGTACTTGAGATTTTATGAGACAATCATGTTGAATGGGTTCAACAAGATTGACGAAGACCATTGTGTTTATCACAAATTAAATCTCCAAAGATAAATTTGTCATTTTGACTTTATATATAGATGACATACTAATAGTAAAAAATGACAAAGAGTACATAAATGAAATCAAAGATTAGTTGTCCTCCAACTTTGAAATAAAAGATATAGGTCAAGTAGACTACATTATTGGAATTAATATTTCAAGAGATCATACGAGAAGGTTTATGTCACTTTCACAAGAGACATATATCAATAAAGTCCTTGAACAATTTAATGTGCAAAATTGCAAACCCATTGATAACCTCATTGCCAAGAATCAATTTCTTAGTAAGAGTATGTATCTTAAGATGCTAGCAGAAATGGAATGCATGAGGAACATTTCAATTACCATTGTTATGGGTAGTCTAATGTATGCAATGTTGTGTATAATACCTGATATATGCTATGCAATAGGCATAGTAAGCAAATATCAGCCCAACCTAAGCAAAGAACATTAAAAAGCAATCAAAATGATATAGATACATCAAAGGTACCGCAGACTATTCTATTTGTTATCAAGAAATGATATGCAATTAAGAGGATACTTAAATGTTGATTAGGAAGGTTATGTGGAAGAGAGAAAATCCACCTTAGGTTATATATTCTTGCATGGAGTAGTAAGAAACAAACTTGTGTAGACCCATCAATAATTGAAGCTGAATTTTTTGCTTACTCTATTGCAGTACAAAAGACTGTTTGGTTAAAATGATTTGTGAACCATTTAAGAGTAACTATTTTAGAGGAACCAATGATAGTCAGTCATCGATGGATGTATTAACATTAAGTATCAATACACTAAAGATATTGTTGCATGAGAAGAAGTGAACTTACAGTACATTTTCTCGCTGGAAATGATTGCAAATCCATTAACAAAACTTATATTGAGAGATATGTTTAGAGAAACACATTAGATCTTAAGGTTTGATAGGATTTGATTTGTACTATTTATGTAATCCTTTAAAATTATTATTTATGAATAATAATAAAGTTCATTATTTGGCAATAAATAAGTGTAAATGTTTATATGTGAACATTTATTGTTATCTATTATATGATTGAGCAAGTCGGACTGAGAAGTAGTCCACTTATACGGGTGTTTATCTTAACTTTAACAATGAGTTGATAAAGACTAAAATGACGTGATTTTTGAATATATGGTGAATTTAAGAGCCTATTCAAAATAAAAGTGCCATTTTGTAGAAAATACAAGATTAATCTTGTTAAGGTGCAAAATAAAGACATAAATGAGGTTGTATGCTTTGGATCAAGATCCAAACTGGATTAAGTGTAATCCTATGATAAGTTAAATGTAACTTTCATATTCTATTCTAAAAGCCAAAATTAATCCTAAAGTGAAAGGACTAAAGCCAAATGCTTTCATACGTCATAACCTTATGCTTCTGTATGGTGTTGAAATACATTTTGTAAGATATGTGCTCTTTAAAGGGAAGTAAAGAATGCCCTAACACATGTTTCATACCATGTGTGCTTATGTGATCGAGAGATGGAAATTTCATAAGTGAATTATCTCAACTTTTCCTAGTGCAAGACTCTATTAAATAACGACCCATAAAACCCTTAACTTATACCTGAAGTATGGTTTAGTATGGCTAGCTTAGTTAGTCTCCAAAAGGTTATGGAATAATTCAGTGGTGGGTCTAATTAGAAAAAAGAGTTGAATCATGATGGATGACATATAGTAAGAGGGGAAAATAGCCTTTTGATCATATTTAATGGTTTTGTGGTTCATCGGTATGCCTATTATAGTCTTTATGAGTAGAGATATAATAGTGAATATGAAATTTATTTTATAAGATCATGAGTTAAAATGGTAAATGTGAGAAAGCATTTTAGGATTGAGCATTTGTGAAAAATAAAGATCTTGCTTTCACTTTTCGAGATGTTACATATTCCTAACAAGTGTGTAGCACTAGTGCTCTCGATGTATACTGGTCATGTGGTCTATTTGCCTGTATGGCTGGAGATATTGACTAGAAAATATTCTGTCGTGTGTGAGTAGGAGATGATAGAGTTTGGGTGTGCCCATAACTCTACTAGTAATTATCCTATTTAGTTTAGGATAATTAATTGTTAATTAAAATAGGAATAAGAGTTAAACTAAGGTTTTAACTTTTAATAACCTCTGTAAATAGGGATTTAAAAACCTAAATGAGGTTACAATCTCTACGCTAAAATCTCTCTCCATTCATTATACTCGTTTTACTCCAAAGGGCCATTTAGACTATGTGTTAGTCGCTTTCTTCTCAATGTACATGCTCATGGTAAAAAACATATGCTAGAAACATGAAAACAAATATCTTTTACTTCATTTTTTGTCAAAAGAATTTGCATGTCGAACAATAAAGGCGTTTACCCATATTTATGATATTTATTTTAAAGACTAACCTAGGGGTTTCTATAGAAATATCCATATTCATCATCATCATATTAATGAATAATTATTTAGCCATAGCATCCTATTAGATAACATTTATATCAAAAAGGAAATTACTATTCACATAAAACTTTACAACTGTCTGATTTAGTACAAAATGGAAATGTACAAGGGCAAATGGAAAAGATGATGTCTTTATACATTAACTCCTCCTAAGGTTGGCCATTTTGTTATAGATCAAATCTCTACTGGAGAAAATCAACCGGAGTACCTACACTAATAAAAAAACCGTGCTAATCTATACAACTTAGTAGGAAACAATCAATATGTGAATGACTACTCACAGTGATCATTCTCAAGCATACTTAAACATGCATTGATACAAAAAATATATCTAGTCTCATTGCTAATTGATAATAAAGAATCATATTCAATTACATTAACCAAGCATATATGAGAATAAGTGTTTCACAATATTAATTAGCCATTTCTTATCAACACATTTTTTTCTGTGGATGCCTGCCTAAGTTTTGCGGGTATGGATAACAGATGTTGTGGATACCCGTAGGTATCAATTATATGAATACCCAGAGGTATTATTCCTATGGATACCCAAAGGTATCAAACTTGTGGACCCTAACGGGATCAAAACTGTGGTCCCAAATAGGGATAAACTATAGACCCAAACGGGGTCAGTTGTGACAGCTGCAACTGTAACCCTATAGGCATGCCTATCTATCAATGACCAAGTTCTAATGCATGCATTGTATTCCTTTCCATGTGATTATTTAATGGGATGCATCTTTTATGGCATTATAAATTTTCATAAGGCTACTATGCCAACCAATCACATTAATGTATTTGATTAACATCTCACATCAACAACTTCATATAGAACATTTATAGATGAAATAGGTTTTAACTTAGTTCTTATATAAAACATAGTTTTACATATCAAATGTCACAATTTGTTGTCAGTCTTAGGTTTAAGATGTTCTAAACATTCTTTAATAAGTTAGGCTAAGCTTTGATAATCATTTAGATTCTGAAAACCAAGGTTAATATAAAATAGAGGAGGGTCACGATTATTTGGTAATGGTTGTTGAACGTGACATGGGTTGCATTTCGGTTTTGGAGTAACTCCAAACTATCTCACAGTCAATATTAAAAGATTGCTGATCATGACCTAGGTTTCAGATACGGGGTCATGGTTATTAGGTCATACCTGCTGACCATGAGATAAATTCTATTTTAGTTCTAAACTAAATTTGAACTATCATATGGTCAGTAGGTTATACCTTCTGAACGTGAGCTCCATTCTGCCTAGAGACAGATTTCCAATCTTAAATTTTAAATGCTTTTGGACCTATAAAAAATAATTTTTACCAAAAAAGCCTTCGACAAAGTTAGTCCTATACATTTTTAGTTTCCAAAACATCAAAAATCACTCCAATACGACTTGTAAATCTCAAAATTTTCAACAAAAACCATAGATTGCTCCCAATGATAGGATAGAAGCCACACATAGAATTCAAACTCAATTTTCACCATAATGCAATAAGATCGAGTTGTAAAATTATTCATAAGAAATATAGGTTTATGATTCTAGTTTCTATAACAACTAAAATCACGAAATTTTACCTTCTTTAACCTGAGATAGAGCCTAAAAAGTCTAGATAGGTCCGTGAACCCTAAAACATATTTTTGATATCCAAAGGATTCCTTGTCAATTCGGTTCCCATCCATTTTTAAGGTTAACATTCATATTATCACTTCATCACAACATCTCTTACACATCCAATATGCCTCATACAAGGCCATGCACATACATGTGATGAGAAATTACCATACCTCTTTTATGTATACTTTTCTCCTTCAATCTTCTCCTCATTATTTCTCCTTTCCTTTGCTTGATTACCCTTCTATAAAGAATAAATCCATATGATATTATAGCATAAGAAATCCATATGTTCTTTCACAATGAAATCATTAATTAACAAGAATAAAGGGAAAGGTAGAGAGAAAGCAATTACCCTACTTAGTAACCTCTAAATTCTCTCTTTATGAGATATCAAAGTGTACCTTTTTAGGGGATGTTTAAGGGTTAGAGATGAGAGAAAATGACTACCTTTGGTAGGTTTAAATTGGTTGGCCACCCTCTCTCATTCCCTACTTAGTTCTTCACTTCTCAAGTGAATTCTAAAGAAGAGAGATGCCATCCACCCATTGGCCCTCCTTTTTCATCTTTTTAATATTGCTCGTAAGCCCCTTCTATTCCTAATTCCACACTTCCACCCCTAAACTTGCCCTTTCTCTTTTCAATTAAGTCCCTAATTTGTGTATTTCCCTAATTAGCCACATGGATTGCTTTAGCTTAAAATGACCGTATTACCCTTACTTGAAATTTACTTATTGTACACACACACATCGTTCATAATCTCATTTAAAAACATGTATACATTCCCCTAGGGTATAAATCCTAACATTTCTCTCCCCCTTAAAAAATTTCATCCTTGAAAGTCATACCTAGTTTGAAAAGTTAAGGGTATTGTGCCCTCATGACTTCTTCAGGTTCCCAAGTGGCCTCTTTCGTGCTATGATGCTACCATAACACTTTAACCAATAGAATCTATTTGTTACGCAGTTACCTAATCTCTTTAGCCATGATTTGTTTTGGTTCTTCATCATAAGAATAGTCAGGTTGTACTTGTATCTTCTGTAGGGACAATATATGTGACTCATCTGATTGGTATCTCCGAAGCATGGAAATGTGAAAGATATCATGTAACTTAGGTAGTTTTTAAGAAAGTGCCAGTCTACAAGCAACATGTCTAACCCATTTTATAATTTCATACGGGCCAATGAACCGTGGACTAAGCTTTTCCTTTTTCCCAAATTGTAGCACTTTCCTCCATAGAGACACCTTTAATAACACCTTACCTCCCACTTGATATTCAATATCTTTCCTCTTCAGATCTGCATATAATTTTTTCTATCACTGGAAATTTTTAATCTTTACTTAATAATCTGCACTTTCTCTTCAGTATCTTTAATAATGTCAAGACCAATTAGCTTTTTCTCAGTTAACTCGGACCAACAAATTAGGGTTCTACACTTCCTACCATACAAGGCTTCATAAGTTGCCATACCAATGCTAGTCTGATAGTTATTATTGTAGGCAAATTCCATCAAGGCAAGATATCTATCCTAACTATCGAGAAAATCTATTGTGCATCCCCTTGTCATATCCTCTAGCACTTGAATAAATCTCTCAGATTGTCCATCTATTTGTGGATGAAATGTTGTACTATAATGGAGTTTGGTGCCCAAAGCTTGTTGTAAACTCTTTTAAAATCTGAAGGTAAATCTCATATCATGATCAGAGATTACCGATTATAGAATCACATGTAACCAAACTATTTCATTCACATATAACTTTGCCAACTTATCCAGTGGATAATATGATCGAATCGATATGAAATGAGCAACTTTGGTTAGCCTAACTACGTTTACCCACACTGAATCGTGTTTCTTTTTAAGTGAAGGGCAACCCTATGATGAAATCCATGGTGATATTTTCCCATTTCCATTATGGGATTGGAATGGGATTCAATAGCCCAATTGCTCCACTTTCACTTATTTGTAGGTCAGGCATTTAGAAACATATTCCGCCACATCTCTTTTCATTCTCGGCCACCAATGGGACTACTTTAAGTCTTGATACATCTTATTACCTCCGCGATGCCTAGTGAAAACTATGTTATATGCTTCTCACAGCAAGGTTTCCTTTAGCTCTCTATCATCTGGCAAACATAGTCTATTTTGATAATACATGCCTCCATTTTCTTTTATTAAGTACTCTAATGGGCCTTCTTTTTGTATTTCTTAAACTATCCGCTGCAACTTTTCATCAGCTTTCTGGACATCGATTATTGTCTACTTTACATTGGATCAAGCTTTTATGTTGGCTATTAATGCTCCATCCACTGAAAATCTCCATCTGTATTGTTGTAAAATTAATGAGGCCATCATTTTTTGACTCAATGCGTCCGCCACCACATTTGCTTTACCTGGATGATAGCCAATTATGCAATTATAGTCTTTGAATAATTCCAACCATGTCATAGTCTTTAAATAATTCCAACCACCTGCATTGCCTAAAGTTGAGCTCTTTCTGTGTAAGCAGATACTTGAGGCTTTTATGAGCTGTATAAATTTTACCTCTTTCTCCATATAAGTAGTGTCACCAAATTTTTAAAGTAAACACTAAAGTTGCTAACTCAAGATCATGCATAGGATAGTTCTGTTTGTGAGGCTTCAATTGTCTCGATACATATGCAACAAATTTTCCCTCTTACATTAACATAACCCAATCTATTCCTAGATGCATCACTATACATAGTTTATTCTTTACCAAACATCAATTGAGTGAGAATTGGGGCTTCTGTTAGCATATTTTTCAGTTGCTCAAAACTCATATGACATTTATCTGTCCATTGAAATCTGACATCCTTCCAAAGTATCTTAGTAAGCGATGAGGCGACGATCTAAAATCCATTTACAAAACAACAATAATATCCAACCAATCCCAGAAAATTCCTCATTTCTGCTACATTTTAACTGCTACATTTTAGGATGGCTTCCAATTGACAGTGGCTTTTATCTTATTAGGATCCACCCTGGTACCTTCAGATGACACAATGTGTCCAAAAAAAGAAATTTCTTTAAGCCAAAAGTCACATTTTCTCAGTTTGGCATATAGTTGTTTCTCTCATAGCATCTGTAAGACAATCCTTAAGTGTTCAGCATGTTTCAATTCATTTCAAGAATAAACCAGTATGTTGTCAATAAACACAACTTCAAACTGGTCTAAATAGGGTGTAAATACCCAATTCATCAAGTCCATAAAGTCTACTGGTGCATTTGTTAACCCGAAAGGCATTACCAAAAATTTGTAATGGCTATATCAAGTTCTAAAAGCAATCTTTAGAACATCCGTACCCTTTAACTAATCAAATAAGTCTTAAATCCAATGTAATAGGTATTTGTTCTTCATTATTATCTTATTGAGCTGTCTATAATCGATACACATTCTTAAGGTGCCATCTTTCTTTTTGACAGATAACACTGATACACCCTAAAGAGTTACACTGGGCCTGATGAAATCCTTATCTAGTAGCTCCTGTAACTGGACTTTCAACTCATTTAATTCTGAAGGTGCCATTCTATATGGAGCCTTAGAGATAGGAGGGGTTCTGGGTAAGGTTTCTATAGATAGCTCTACTTCTCTTTTAAGTGGAAAACTAGGTAATTCTTATGGAAATACATCAGGAAATTCATTGACCACTGGTATATCTTGTAGATTCACTTTCTCTCTATTAGAATCAAGCACCAAGGCCAAAAATTTCTCAGACCTATTCCTAAGGCAACGTCTATCTTGCATAGCAGATATGACATTTGTTAGGGGTTTTGATCTAATACCCTGAACTATTATTCCCTTTCCCTCTCTATCTTTAAGTTTTACTGTTTTTGCCTTATAATTCACTATAGCTCGGAGCTTAACTAGCCAGTCCATACCTAAAATCACATCGAACTTATGGAATGGTAACTCTATTAATTCAGCTAAAAATTCTCTCCTTTGAATCACAATAGAACAGTGCCTATATACTTTATTCACAGAAATATTGTAGCCCAAGGGACTAGTCATGCATATGTCAAAATTTAATTGATATACATTCATCATATTTTTACCCAAACCCCCAATACGCATATAAGAGTGGGTAGAACCTAGATTAATAAGCACATACACATCAGTATCAAAATTTGAGAAAGTACCTACTATAACTTTCGGGGCATTCATATCTTCTCTTGCTTTCATTGCATATGCTCGAGCAGTAGGTAACTATTTTAAAGGCATCTCTAGACTGGGCTTTAAACTAATTGGCTCCAGTCTGACCTCGTCCATATCCTCTACTAGCTGAGGGTATATTAGAAGCTCTCCTGTTATCCTACTGTATAGATACCTACTCTTGGTTTAATGGACAATTGGCCTTGAAGTGACCAGTGCTGCCATATTTGAAGCGTGCACTTATCAACATCTTATAGGTGTCCCAATGCTTTTTAAAGTAGTAAGTACACTCTGGCAACTGTCCTTGACCTTGTTCGACTGATGTCTCCTTACCCAATTTAAATGGTACAAATATTCCCTATCGTGCATCCCGAGTAGCAAGATGATGAAGGATTCGACTGGTTGGTCTCCCTGTGCAACCCGAGGTCTTTTTCTTGCAAATGCACCACCCCTAGCAAATCTTCTTTTCTGTTCTCTCTCCTTCTTAGCCACTTCACTCTAATTTATTTGAATGGCAACCTTTACCAATGGGTAATAGTCCACTGTATGTAATGAGGTAGATCTAATCAAGTGTTCCCGAATACGATCATTCAAGCCATCTTCAAACTATTAACATCTAAAGGCTTCAGTTAGCATAGCTTTCGACATATATTTACCTATACGGCTGAATTCTTTTTCATACTTAACTACCATCATGCCTCTGTACTTTAGATTTAAGAATTGTTGCAGTTTCTCTTCTTTGTAAGCCTTTATTACATATCTTTTCTTAAACACTTCCTCAAAAAAATCCCAAATGAGGGGGTCAAGTAACTGGGGATATTGTAGTACTCGTTTCCACCAGTCATATGCTGGTCCTTGAAGTAAGGACATGGCACATGTTACTTTCTAACTAGCCAAACATTGGATCTCATCAAATACATGCTGGGTTTTTTCCAACCAATACTCTTCCCTTTCTGACTCTTCTAGGGTAGTGCCAAAGAATTCCTTTGCTCCATGCTTTCTTACTTTTATTATAGGAGGTTTAGGAGCCATCATATTGTGCAAAATTTGAGCCATATCCTGAGAAAGTTTCATTAAGGCTTTCGCAGTAATAGCAGGTGCAGGTATATCACCCCATGTAGAGGCTGAGGATTCTATATTAGAAAGATTTGATCTCACTGGTAAGTTACTTTCAGTCATTTTTTCTCCTCGTTCCCTGGACCCTATCATGATCAACTATCTATAAAAAAATAGGAGTAGTCTGCATTAGGCTAACATAATACACATCCTATATATGCATGTCCTTACACGCCTAGTAGCCAGAATCGCCTAAACCTATGCTCTGATACCAAAATGTAAAGACTAACCTAGGAGTTTCTATAGAAATATCTATATTCTTCATCATCATCATATTAATTAATAATTATTTAGCCATAGCATCATATTAGATAACATTTATATCCAAAAATAAATTACTATTTACATAAAACTTTACAACTATCTGATTTAATACAAAATGGAAATGTACAAGGGCAAAAGAAAAAGATGATGTCTTCATACATTAACTCCTCCTAAGGTTGGTCTTTTTGTTGCCTAGCAAACCCCTGTTAGAGAAAATCAATTGGAGTACCTATACGGATAAAAATCCATGCTAAGCTATATAGCTTAGTGAGGAACAATCAATATGTGAATAACCACTCACAACAGTAATTCTCAAGCATACTTAAACATACATTGATATAAAAAAATATATCTGGTCTCATTGTCAATTGATAATAAAGAATCATATTCAATTGCATTAACCAAGCATAGATGAGAACAAATGTATCATAATATTAATTAGTCATTTCTTATCAAAACATTTCTTTCTATGAATGCCCGCTTAAGTTCTATAGGTGTGGATAAAGGGTGCTGTGGATACCCATAGGTATCAGTTATATGAATATCCGAAGGTATTATTCCTGTGGATACCCAAAGGTATCAAACCTGTGGACCCAAATAGGATTAAACTTGTGGTCCCAAATAGGGACAAACTATAGTCCCAAATGGGGTTAACTATGGCAGCTACAACTGTAACCCTATAGGCATGCCTATCTATTCACAACCAAGTTCTAATGCAGGCATTATATTCTTTTCCATGTGATTATTTAATGGGATGCATATTTTATGGAATTATAAATTTTCATAAGTCTATTATGCCAACCAATCACATTAATGTATTTGAATAACATCTCATATCAAAAACTTCATATTAAACACATATAAAGGGAATAGGTTTTAACTTAGTTCTTATATAAAACATAGTTTTACATATCAAATTTCACAATTTGTGCTCATTCTTAATTTTAAAATATTCTAAACATGCTTAAATAAGTTAGGCTAAGCTTTGATAGTCATTTGGATTCTAAAAACCAAGGTTAGTATAAAACAGAGGAGGGTCACGATCATTAGTTAATGGCTGCTGACCGTGACATAGGTTGCATTTCAGTTCTGAACTAAATGCAAACTATCTCATGATCAATACCAAAAAAGTGTTGACCATGACCTAGATTACGAAAAGGGGTCACGATTATTAGGTCATGCCTGATGACTGTGAGATAAATTTTGTTTTGGTTCTGGATTGAATTTAAACTATCTCATGATCAGTAAGTCATACCTGCTGACCGTGAGGTCCATTCTGCCCAAAGACAGATTTACAGTCTCAAATTGTACACGATTTTAGACCTATAAAACATCATTTTTGGCCAATATGGCATTTTATTTATTCCTATACATTTCTAATTTCCAAAACCTCAAAAAACACTCACATCCGACTTGTAAATCTCAAGATATTCAACAAAAACCATAGACTGCTCCTAATGACAATACAACAACCACAAATAGAATTCAAACTCAATTTTCACCATAATGCAATAAGATTCCATTTTTGAGTTCTTCATAAGAAACATAGGTATATGAGTCTAGTTTCTATAGCAACTTAAATCACTCAATTTTCCCTTCTCTAACGTGAGATAGAGCCTAAACAATCTGGATAGGTCCAATAAATCCTGAAATAGATTTTTTGATATCCAAAGGATTCTTGTCAATTCGGTTCCCATCCATTTTTAAGGTTAATATTCATATCATTACTTCATCACAACATCTCTTACACATCCAATATGCCTTATACGAGGCCATAAACATACATGTGATGAGAAATTTCCATACCTCTTTTGTGTGCACTTTTCTCCTTCAATACTCTTCTCCTCTTTCCTTCTCATTTCCCTTACTTGATTGCCCTTCTACAAAGAATAAATCCATATGATGTTATAGCATAAGAAATCTATATGTTCTTTCTCAATGAAATCATTAATTAACAAGAATAAAGGGAATGGTAGAGAGAAAACAATTACCCTACTTAATAACCTCTAAATTCTCTTTCAATGATATATTAAGGTGTACCTTTTTAGGGGATGTGTATCGGTTAGAGATGAGAGAAAATGGCTGCCTTTGTTGGGTTTGAAGTGGCTAGACACCCTCTCTCATTCCCTACTTAGTTCTTCACTTCTCAAGTGAATTCTAGAGAAGGGAGATGTCATCCACCCATTAACCCTCCTTTTTCATCTTTTCAATACTACTCTTAAGCCCCTTCCATTCCTAACTCCACACTTCCACCCTTAAACTTACCCTTTCTCTTTTCAATTAAGTCCTTAATTTGTATATTTTCCCTAATTAGCCACATGGATTGCTTTAGCTTAAAATTACCATATTACCCTTTCTTGCAATTTACTAATTATACACACACACATCGTTCATAATCTCTTTTAAACACACACATGCATTCTCCTAGGGCCTAAATAAGGGTCTTACATTTATTCTTTTTGGATGAATAAATTGTTATCATTTATATATGCTTATAAAGAAATAATGTATTCTTTAGCACTTTATCTATTTTACTAAATTACCTTGTAATATGTGTATTTCTATCATATGAATAAAGATAATATTGCATATTTATATGTTTGATAAATTATAAATTGGTATATAAGCGAATGGAAAATAAATGAATGACTTGTAAACTTGCTAAATATGAAATATCAAAACAACTTATTCATATATTAAATTAATAAGTTTGGTTAAGATTTGTAGATATCTTGTTTTCTGATATTAAACTAAAATTTTCACTTCAGCTTATTTGTTAAAGTGGTAATTATTTTTTCAGATTACTTATTTATGCAAAAAGATTGGCAATTGTTAAATTTAAACTATATCCAACATTTAAAAGGAATGATAACGTAGAATTACTTGTTTTTGGTTCCTTATGGTGTGATATGAATAAAACTTAAGATTTTATGCCTTAAGTATAAACCAAATATGAATAGCAATAGTATAGCAAGCAAGTTTCAGTTTAGTGTTATTGTTTTGTAAGTTGATGAAAACATAAGAAATTGTTTTTGCAAATATGACTAATGGTGTTTACATTTTATAAGAATCTCATCAATCTTGAGAATATTCATGAGGTGATGTAAATGCAATTAGGTGATAATGAAATGTAATTTGGCATGGATTTCAAGATATTAATTTGACTTATGACTAGACAACAAAATATTCTTAAATCTTTAGGACTTTCAACACTCTTAGTTTAAAACCCTATTTAAACATGGAATTAAAATCTCTCCATAATTGCATATTTTTTGCATTTATCAAGCTAAGGATAATGCTCATAAACTAGATTTAAGTAGCATATAAAGTTTACTAATAGTTAAGTAGCATATAATGAGATATGATTGAAGGGATGAAGTTGTAACACCCTTACTAAAATAGTCAAATTGATTTAAGCGATTAGCCGGAAATTTTTTTTCCTTAAAATCTTATACATATCCAAAATCATTATCCATAAATTACAAATCCTTTCCAAACAATATTGGTTACTATTAAACTTGTCGATGTCCTATAACTATCTAAGTTATTATTTTTTAAATAAACATTCGTAATATAATCGCTTAAAAACTGGCCTATCCAACCTGAAAAGCAGTTAATTTTCACAACCCCTCAGAAGCACAAACATTTATAAAAAAATATATGTTCACATCACACCCATTCAATTTCCATTCCTGTCATACTTCATGTTTACACATATATCAATAAATTGTTCAGATACAAACCAATCCTTTACTTCAAAATTGGCTAAATATATACATGCCATACCAAAAATTATTTCTAACTAGTCTTTTTTTCTTCAAAATTAAACTCTACTATGTATCTTGCTCCACTCAGTTCTTAGAACCTACACGCAGTAATCACTATATGCTGAGCCTTGATATGCTCAGTGGTGACTATAAATTAAAGAATTTTCTACACATGTATATTTGCATTAATCATGCAAAATTCTTATTTAGACAAACAAATACATTTATCATTTCATTTATCATTTACATTATTAATTACCACTAATGTGGCCAATTTTCAATTCAGTCCTTAATTTTTCAATTAATTACAGAATTACCCTTTTTGCCCTTTAATTACAATTTTGCCACCAGTTCACTTATTTTCGCTCTTAATTCATTAATTTTTACCATTTTTACTTTTTTATTCAATACTTTTCCATTTTTACTCACTAAACTTGTTATTTAGGAAAATTAACAATTTACCCCTAAACTTTTCATTTTCTTTCAATTAAGTCCTTTTCCATACTAAACTTCATTTTCACTTCACATTTCACACTTTTAACTCATTATTACCATTATGCCCCTATTACAATCCTAGCAGAAATCTGTTGACTGGATATACAGGATGTGAACCCCACGAGCCCACAGCAATGCAATAAGGGATGATCCCGAAGGACCAATCCACCTCAGATTAGAACAGACAATCAGACCGAAATTATGAAAGATCATTACAATTCTACTATAGCAAAACAAGTCTTTATGACTTGTACCGCAGTATGGGTGACCTTATGGCTAGCCAATCATATCCCGAACTAGATTTTAACTGCTTGACCATTACTAAAGGCAACATTCCTTGCTCACTTTATAATTTCGTTTCACATTTTGATATTTTCATTTGCCTTTCCATTTCAGTACACTTTTCAATCATTTCTTTTGTCACCTTACATATTTTATGAACTATATCACTATAATTCTCCAAATGCACTCATCTTATGAATTATTTCATCATAATTCATCATTTTCATTCATTATATGAATTATTTCACAATAATTCAACATTTTTCGTTTAAACATAATGCTAATTCATTCTTAAAAATATTCATCTTAATTCTATAAATTCCAAATTAATTCATAAACACTTAATTTCATATCTAGATTCATTTTAAGGCATTAAATGTTGAAAATACATAAAACACACACTAAAATCTAGTAGGGTACCATTCGGCCAAGGAAGGTTGTCCATCTTACCAATACTTTTAATTCAATTTAAGCTTTCTAAAGGTCATTATTAAAGTTCTTAATTATTCTAATCTCAATTTAAATTAAGTATGCATTATACCTAAGTTCACCTAGGTTACATAATGCAAATTCATAGCAAATTGAAGTAAATTTATTAATTTTATAGTCACTAACATTTCTCTCTTGCTTTGGCTTGCCTATATTTCCTTTTCTTTACCTTTAGCCTTAAAAGCTTGTCCCTCACTTTGAGAACATACAATGGCTGAATTTTCCATCAAATAAAACTCTATGATTTTGATTTCTTTTGCTCAAATTGACTTCATAAATGGACTCTAGGAACCCATAAACAATTTAGGCACCATTAAAACAAATTAAAATCTTGAATTCCACTTACCTCAATTTCACCTCTTTCACTTTTCCTTTTATTTTCTCCCACTATTCTCACTCTAATCAAAGAGTAAAGACTTGAAAAATCTAGTAGGGAGGTAGAACCACTCTTGGGATGCTCTGATTTGGTGAGAAAAAAAGAGAAACCTTAATTAAATTTGAGAAAGAGATATAGAAAAATGGTATGACCAAGGAAAAATAAGAAGAGGTCTGAGGATATAAGGTTGACTGCCCAAAAAATCTTCTCCCAGCAGCTTTTATATGGATCTAGTTGGGCTGGGCCTTAATTCAATCAAAAGCCCACTCACTTAGGCCCAAAGCCACAATTTAGGCCCGTTATATAATTTTTCCATAGTTCTCTCACTTTTCAAGTCCAAATCATCCCAAATTTGATTTCATCACTCATAACATACATAAAATAGGTTGTATACAAAATTTTAGATAATTACGGATGTCACAAAAAATTTTCCTTTTTACAACTAAAATATTCTACATGTCATTTTAGAAAGATCTATAATTTTTGGTAATTTTTAGAACTCATTTGCTATTTTTAAGGGTTCAATCAAACTTAAGTCAACCAAGTTAACCTTTGAACCGAACCGCTTTTTTTCGTATTTTTAACTTTTAAAGGCCTATTTAACTTCGATTTCACTTTAAATTTAAACCCCAAACTAATTGTGATCAATATTTTTTGATGGTCAATTAAAATATTTTCACCTTCGAATGTACCTTTTACCCCTGGAAGCACTATTCACCATCAATAAATATTATTCATGACTGATCCGGTGTTGAGGTCATTACAATTCTCCCCTACTAAAAGAAATTTTATCCTTAAAATTTACCTGTATTGAAGAGTATAAGATACTATTATCTCATCGCAGATTTTGGCTCTCAAGTAGCCTCATCTATATTGTGATGGTTCCAAAGCACCTTCACTAATAGAATATTCTTGTTCTTGAGTTGTCTGATCTCTCTAGCTAGGAACTTTACTAGTCTTTCATCATAGGTCAAATCGACCTACACTTGGATCTCTTCTAGAGTGATCACATGGCTAGGATCATATATGTACCTTCAAAGCATCAAAACATGAAACACGTCGTGAATCTTTTCTAACTTCAAAGGTAACTTTAATCGGTAAGTTACAGGATCCACTCATTGAAGTATCTCATAAGGGCCAATAGACTCAGCTTGCCCTTCTTGCCAAATCTCAAAATCTTCTTCCAAGGAGATACCTTCAGGAACACTCTATCTTCGACTTGGAATTATATACCTTTTCTCTTCAAATCTGCATAAGATTTTTGGCGATCCATAGTTTCTTTCAATTTACCTTTGATCACTTTCTCTTTTGAGTCACGAATCAAATTAGATCCCACAAGCTTTTTTCACTCAATTTTGTCTAACACAAAGAAGTTCTACATTTCCTTCTATAAAGTGCTTCAAAAGGGGCCATCTTTATGCTAGATTGGTAGCTATTGTTGTAAGCAAACTTTGCCAAAGATAAATATTTCTCTCAAATGCTACTAAACTCTAACACACAGCATCGCAATATATCTTTTAGTATCTGAATCACCCGCTCTAACTGACCATCTGCCTGAGGGTGAAATGCTGTGATGAAATGAAGTTTAGTCCCTAAAGCTTGTTGTAAACACTTCCAAAAATGAAGGTGAATCTGGGATCTCTGTCAGAAATAATTGATGAGGGCACTCTATGTAACCTCACTATCTCATTGATGTAAATCTCTATCAACTTGATCAAAGGGAAATACATTTGTACTAGCAACAAATGAGTAGACTTGGTGAGCCTATCAATGATTACCCATATTGCATCATATTTTCTTTGAGTCATAGGCAATCCAGTAACAAAATCCATGGTTACCATATCCCATTTCCACTCAGGTATCAACATAGGGTAAAGCAAACCCGATGGAACCTGGTGCTTTATTTTTGCTTATTGACATATCAGGTATTTGCTCATAAATTCTATCACATCCCGCTTTACACCTGGCTAGCAATAAGAAGCTTTCAAATCCCAGTACATCTTATTACCTCCAGGATGCATAGCATAGCTACTGTGGTGAGCTTCTGTAATTTCTTTAGTTTCTTCTGATCTGGAACACAAAACTGCTCCTTGTAGCAGAGGCTACCATCATCATTAAAAGAATAATCCCCATCACTGCCATCTTTAACCTTATTTATAATGGCCATCAGTCAATCATCTTATTTCGAGGCTACTTTTATTTGGTACATAAAATCAGACTTCACTTGTATTTCAGCTATCAATGCTCCACTTATGCCAAGCTTAAACTAACATTCATAGCTCAAAGAGCTACAAACACTATCATTAGTCATTTACACTTATCAATCACTTAAATACATTCATTTGAAAACATTCAATTTACTTGACATAAATTTCCTATTGAGTGCATCAGCCACTACATTCACTTTTCCTGGATGGTAGTCAATAAAATAATCATAATCTTTAATCAACTCCAACCAGTATCTTTGTCTAAGATTGAGCTCTTTCTGACTAAGCAAATACTTTAGGCTTTTATGATCTGTGTAGATATAACAACTTTCTCCATATAGATAATGCCTCTAAATCTTTAAAGAAAAAACAATGGCTGCTAGCTCTAGATCATAAGTAGGATAGTTCTTCTCATGAGTCTTAAGCTATCGAGAGGCATAAGCAATCACCTTGCCTTTCTACATCAATACACAGCCTAAACCATTTTTGAAGGCATCATTGTAGATCATAAAGTCCTTGCCTGACTCTGGTTGAGTGAGTATATGAGCTTTTGTTAGCATACTTTTAAGTCTTTCAAAGCATTCTTGGCATCTACCAATCCAATCAAACTTAGTATGCTTCTGCAGCAATCGAGTCAAAGGAACTACAATAGTAGAGAAGCCTTTTATAAATCTCTTATAGTAGCCAACCAATCCTAGGAAACTTCTCACTTTGTAACATTCTTAGGTGGCTTTCACTGAAAAATCATTTCAATCTTTGTGGGATCTACCTTTATGCCTTTAGTGGATACTACATGACCTAAAAAAGACACTTCATTTAGTTAAAAATCACACTTACTGAACTTGGCATACAATTGCTTCTCTTTTAAGGTCTGTAGAATAATTCTCAAATGCTTATCATGCTCTTTCGATGTTTTGGAATACACCAAGATGTCATAAATGAAGACTACTACAAACTGGTCTAAATAAGGGTGGAAAACCCTATTCATTAAGTCCATAAAGGCTATTGGTGCATTTATGAGCCCAAATGGCATGACCAAAAACTCTTAATGACCATATCTAATGCGAAAAGCAATCTTGGGTACATCTGCTTCTTTCACTAACATCTAATAATACCCTAATCTCATGTCAATCTTTGAAAATACCGCTGCTCCCTTTAGCTAATCAAATAAATCTTATATACAGGGAAGAAGGTATTTGTTCTAAATGGTCACTTTGTTTAACTTCCTATAATTAATGCATAAATGGAGCATCCCATCCTTTTTCTTCACAAATAGTATTGGTGCTCCCTAGGGTGAGACACTGGGTCTAATGAACCCCTTGTTAAGCAACTCATGTAACTATATTTTTAATCCTTTTAATTCTAAAGGTGCCATTCTATAAGGAGTAATAGAGATTGGAGTAATGCTTGGAGCAACATCAATGGAGAATTCAACTTCCCTGTCAGATGGCAAACCTAGCAATTCATCAGGGAACACATCAAGAAATTTTCCGACTATAGGCACTTCTGACACCTTTTGACTTCCCCTTTTTGCCTCCACTGCATAACACAAGTAGGCAATGCACCCTTTCCCAATCAATCTTTTGGCAGTTGTAGCAGAAATTACATCCGATAAGAAGTTGATTCTCACACCTACAAATGTGATCTCCCGACTTCCATCAGGTTTCAAAGTGACCCTTTTCCTTTTACAATCTACTATCACTTAGTGGACGAATAATCAATCCATCCCCAAAATCATATCAAACTCATGAAAAAGAAAGTTCAATCAGATTTAATAGGGAAACATGACCCTAGGCACTGATAAGGCACTCTCTGTACACTTTATTCACTACTACACTATGCCCTAAAGGATTGCTCATAAGGATATCCTGGTCTAAACATCCATCTCTCATCCCTTTACCCCTTGATCAGTCAGTATTAATATAGGAATGAGTAAAACTAAGATCAATAAAAGCATACACTGAATTAGATAATAATAAGAATTTACTTACTATCACATTAGGAGCATCCTCATCTTCTCTTACCCTAACTGTATAAGTCTGACCTGCAGCATACCTCTGACCCTGAGATGATTGTCTAACTTGGTCTAGATATTGATGTGATAGGGTAACTCCCCTACCATGAGCTCTTAATGTATAAGATCCAGAATTAAATGTTGGAGATATAGCTGAAGCAATCTGCCTTAAGGGACAATCTCTAATCTAATGGTCTTTTGAACCATACCTAAAGTAAACCCCAATCAGGTAATAACATTCCCCCATATGAACTTTGCCATAATGATCACATGCCACTACTGTCCCACTGTCTCTACCTAGGGGTGTGCTGGCTACTGATACAGTGAAAGCCTTGACATGAGGTGCACCACCTTGACCACGGCCTGTAGCAGCTAGTGTACGGCTATAAGGTGTTAGAGATCCCTTGGATTTCTTACCTTGACCTTCCTTGCCACTGAAATGTCCCTGCTTTCTCTTTTGCTAAAATTGGGATTGCCTATCAGCCTCCTCTATCTGAATAGCTTCTAAATTAATAGTAGCCTCAACCATAGATCTCAAATTGAGGTATTTCTATGTCCTCACAATCTATCTAAGTTCACTGTGTAGTCCCCTTTCAAATCTCTAATATAATTTCTCTTCAGTGGTCTGACTTTCATCCAGGTAGGCACTCAGGAGCTCAAACTTGTGTTCGTATTCTACCACTATCTTGTTACCTTATTTTAGCCTCCAAAAGGTGTTATGAATAGCTACTCTGTATTCAAACCCAATATATTTTTTCTCAAACTGAGTCATAAAGAACCTTTAATTCAACAGGTCCATTGAGGCATGCCTTCTGATAAAATCCCACCAAATAAAAGTTAGCCTCTGAAGCAAAGCCACAATGCCCTCAAATTTCTCTTCCAGTGGGCTATTGTTGATCTTAAACAATCTTTTGATTTTAAACAGCCACTCTTTTGCCTAGGCTAGAGTCAAAAGGGTCCCGCCTATTAAAGTCTTATGCTCTTAATCTTTTTAACTGCTCTAAAACATACTTCTTTCTAGGTAATGCTGGTGGTTATACCTGTGCTGCTGCCAGTGGCAGTTGTACCTGATCCATCTGTAGTCTCTATTGCACATAGTTATCTATTAGATTAAGAAAGTCTAGCCGTGGAGGTAGAGGTGGCACTACTGGTGATGAAGCTTGCTGTTACGGGGCCTCATGCTGCCCAGTGGTAAAAGATACCTCACTTTCACCATCACCCACCTCACGACCTCTATCAGATGATATCTTTTCACTATGAAACAAAAAAGAGCAAATACACATTAGATCTAAAGCACTTTTTCACTAACAACTGGCATGAATATATAGATAAACCAATCATTTAATCCCACTCTGACTTTAGAATTGTCTAAACCATTGCTCTGATACCAAAAAAAATGTAATGCCCTTACTAAAATAGTTAGATTGATTTAAGCGATTAGCCAAAATTTTTTCATTAAAATCTTATACTGATCCAAAATCATTATCCATTAATTTTGAATCCTTTACAATCAATATTGGTTATACTTAAACTTATCGATGACCTATAACTGTCCAATTTATTATTCGTTAAATAAAAATTCGGTAATATAATGGTTTAAAAACTGGTCTATTCAACTGAAAAGCAGATAATTTCCACAGCCCCTCAGGGGCACAAACATTGATAAACAATATACATTCACATCACATCCATTCGATCCCATTCCTATCATACTTCATATTTACGCATATATTAATAAACTATTCAAATACAAACCAATCCTTCACTTCAAAAATGGCTAAATATATACATGCCATAAAAAAATTTCTAACTAATCTCTTTTTCTTCAAAATTAAGCTCCACTATGTATCTTGCTTGTAATGATCCAAACATTGGGTTAAGCATGAATAGTATTTTTCGTAGTTAACCAGTACATCCGAACAGAAAAATACGCCCGAGGGTGGAAAAAAAGAAAAAAATTTTATTTGACTACTAAAATAAATTAGTCACGGTGAGTCTGAGGTTAAAATTTAAAGTAAAAATGAGGTAAAATAGGTCCCTAAAAGTCAAAAAAAGAAAAACTTTACGATTTCGGTTTAAATAGTATCCTAGTTAACTAAAAGTTTGACTTAATTTTTAAAAATAGAAAATGATCACTTTAAATCCTCAAAATTTCTCCTCTTACATTAAAAGAGATGTAGAATATTTTGGTGAAAAAAATTAATTTTATGGTAACACTGAAAGTGGTTGAATGGGACCGATATGAGTGAATCGGATCGAAAATAGACTTCGATTGTGCTAAAATTTTTTATAAAGGATTAATTTATTATTTCAAAAATTATGAAATTGATTTTGAGTGAATTTAAAGTTAGAAAGGGAGAGAAATAATTTAAAATGCATTAATAGGCTTAAAATTCACTTTAGGCTTAAATTAGGCCCAACCATTTTGGTTGGACCAGCCTAGCATGAATTTTAGGGTATAAAAACCCTTAAAATATCATAATTCTAGAGATAGCTCTAGAAATCTGCTCTTTCCTCCACTTTTCTTTCCAATCATAGCTTTCATCTTCACCATCACTTCCATTTTCTTTTTCTTTCTCTTATATTTTCACCAAAAATAAAATTTCCTAGGTAATATTCAGCTCCGCTACAACATTTTAGTAGCCTCTAACCTCTATTTTGAATGGAAGGATTGTATTAAATTAAGGAATTTTAAGGAAGGTGTAATTTTGAGGTAAGAGAAATTATTAAGGAAAAATTCATTTGAGGGTTCTAAAATATAGATTTGAGTGTGTAGATTTCATTCATACAATTATATTGTAAAAAGGAAGAAGATTTACCATGGTTTTTGCTTGATGTAAATTTGGCCACCATTAGGAAACAAAGAACGTGAAGGCACTTTTAAGGGAAAGGATAATGAAAAGGAAGCTTAAGGAGCCTATAGCAAGTTTATAAAGTTAGTGGTTACAAAATCTAACATTTTCCATTTAAATTAAACTATTTTAGGTTATATTTATATTATGTAATTATGTTAAATGCATGTGAAATTGAATTAAAATGGTATAGATGTGTTTAGAAAGGTATAATGGGTGGATTAGAAAGCAAAATATAAAAATAAAATAAAAAGAAGCTGGTGGTGTGTGGTAGGCCAAATGGAGTTATTAAAGAAAATTTATTTTGTTTGGTTGTTAAATGTAAAATAATTGCATAATTGAGTGGATTGTGGTGTACTAATATTATATAAAAGATAAATAAGAAAAGAAATAAAAATAGAGGGATAAATTAGATATGGCCGGATAGCATAGGTTAGGGAAAAATTGTGTAATTGAGTGATAAATGAAAAAATTATAGCATAATTAGATAATTTAAATTGCAATAAAGTTTAATATATGATAAATGAATGAAAAAGTATATAGAAGGATAAGGAAGTGATATAGGCCGAAGGATATTTCAGGTAATTATTACTTATCATGGCATAAAATGAAAATAGAATGAAAATTTGATGTAAAGTAGTTTAATGAGAATTATTAGAGTTAATTTGGAAATTGACTAAGTTAGACTTACATTATGTATGATATGTAAGTTAAGTAGTGTGTTATATTTATATGAGATTTAATGTATTTTAATGCTAGTAGTGAGAAATAAAAGGTCTAGTATGAAATTGGTGGAAAATGGATAAGTATGACAATGAAAATATTTATAAGTTAAGTTAATTATTAATTGGGATTATGATTAAAGAAATAAAATTAATTGCCCTTAGTATTAGTTTGGTGAGTAATCTAGTTCAGGATATAGTTGGCGAGCCATAGGGACACCTTATCGTAGTGTGAGTAATGGCGACTCACTATAGTAGTTCAATGATAGTCTACTAAAATGAAATGAAATGTTAAATGTTAAACTATGGAATATAAATGTATTGGTGGTCCACTAGGTCACTCTTAAATTTTATGGATCTATGGGATTCACATCCCGTGTATCCGGTCCAAAGATCTTTATCGAAATGATATTAAGGGCAATATAGTAAAAAGGGTATTACTAGAATTAAAATGAATAAATAGAATTTAAATAAGAAATTATAATGAAAATATACTTAATTAAAGGAAAATGAAAGTTTGAGGGTAACTCAGTAATTCTTACTAAGTACAAAATTTAAGTAATAAAAATGGATAAATAAATAATTAAATAAATTAAATATGCAAACTAACAAAATAATGAGGATTAAAATAGGGGAGCAAGCATATATCGAATTGGAAGGCCCCGGATCAATGATTCTTTATGCCAGTATATTTTGTGTAATGACTATTAATGGCATGTATATATAAATATAAGTACACTTACGGATATGTTTATGGTTTGCATGGATTTAAGAATGATAGTGTGAACCAGTATGGCATATTATAGATAACTTATTGGTTAAATGTGCGATGCATGTGGATGAATTGTACAGGTGGATGTTTGATCAATACTAATATTGAAATTGTTGATTTTGGTTGTGTGCCCTATGCGGGCTATGTTTTGTTTGAAATTGCAGGAAGGGTAGTGCAATGTATAAGCCATTATGCTTTCAAAATTTTCATTTAAAAAAATGGCATGTAAGTATAATAGTTTCAATCAAATGAAGTATAAATTGTGAAAGCCATATAAATGAATAGGATGTACGTATATCAAAATAGTATAAGAATGTTACAATTTTTATTGCTTTTAAAGCGTGGTTTAGGCGATTCAAAGATCAAAGTGGGATAATATGATGGAATTTAATACATGTACTTGCCAATTAATGAATGCAAAGTGTTATTAGACTAATGTATGCTTGCTCTATTTTATCTTATAGTAAGTGTTGGCTTCCAATCCGAGTCGTAGAGAAGAGGAAGTTGAAAGTGGAGTTTTAATTAGTGCCAGACAAGCTGAGTCATCATAGCCACAAACATCTCCTTCAGTTGTTCCATCGTCAATACCGCCTCAGTTGAACTTTTTAAATTTGATGGCAAACTATATATAACAAACATTAAGAGCTAAGTAATTTCAACCAATCCAGCCTCCAACACCTGAGCAACTTCCAACTCCTCAAAAGAAAAGGCCTATACTGGAACAGTTAAAAGGTTGGGTGTTGAGAATTTCTTTGGCTATGATCCTTTGACACCTGTACAAGTAGAGCAGTGACTATTTAGTATAAAAAGACTATTTAAGATCATGCATAGCCCACTCGAGGAGATGTTAGAGGGCATAGTTGCATTGTTATAGGGCCTAGTCTACGTGTGGCGGGATTTAGTGAGGAAACACACTCTAATAGACAGATTGACTTAGGGTTTCATCTTAGAACACTTTAAAAAGAAGTATGTTGGAGCAAAACATAAAGCTTCGATGCACGATGCATTCTAGATACTTAAGCAAGGTAATAGAACTGTGGTTAAGTATCAAAGGGAGTTTGAGCATCTTAGCTCCTACATGGATGATTCTCTTTTGACAGAAGAACAATTATGCCAAAGGTTTGAGAGAGGTCTGCATAACAAAATAAAGAAGATTGTAAGGGCTCAAAGATATATAAATTTGTAGTCTCTGGTTGATGCAGTTGTGAAAGTAGAGGCTAGCCAAATAGATAAAGCAAACAGGCAGTCTAGGTTCCAGCAGAAAAGAAAGCCAGGGCAGTCAAGCGGTGTAACTAGTCAGGGTAAAAAGTCAAAAGGGCCTCCACCATCATAGAATCAAGGTTCAGTGGCTCCAGGTCATAATCAGAGGAACTCATCTAGTAGCCAGGCACCTATTACTTTAGTAAACAGCGTGTCCAGAGGCCATGGTAGAGACTCCATTCAGCAATGTGAGCATTATGGCATATTCCACCAGGGTGAGTGTAGATTTCTCACCAGAGCATGCTTTAGATGTTGATCAAGAGAGCATTAAGTGAAAGATTTCCTAGAGGCTTAAGCATCCTTAGCCAAATCTCCGATAGCAGGGTCCACGATAACAGCAGGTAGAGGCAGAGGTCGAGGTATAGCCCACCAGTTTACTTCCTCTAGGCTACCAATTTTTAATAACTCAAAGACAAAGGCATGTGGCAAGCTGGTCTTATGCTATTAGAGCCCGAGATGATATTGATGCCCCAGATGTGATCATAGGTAAATTTTCACTTTATGCTCATTTAGTTTATATGTTTATAAATCCGGGCTCCACGCACTCTTATATTAATACTGAGATTGCATAGGAGAATGGATTAAAGAATGAACAACTAAATGAGGATATCCTAGTTAGTAATCCTTTAAGGTATAGTACAGTGGTGAATAGTGTACCGAGATTGTCCAATTAGTAATCAAGGGTGTGTATTCCTGGCTCACTTAATTGAACTCCAGTTTAGAGAATTTGATGTAATTCTAAGGATGGATTGGTTATCAACCCATCGAGCCACGATTGACTATTGACGTAAGAGGGTGACTTTACGAACCACAGATGATCAAAAAGTCACTATAGTGTGTGAAAGAATAGATTTTCTTTCTGATGTGATTTCTGCTACTGCTATAAAAAGGCTTATTAGAAAGGGGTTTATCGCCTATTTATATTATGCAGTGGAAGCGAAAATGAGAGTCTTAAAGTTTTTGATGTGCCCACCATTTGTGAGTTTCCTGACATGTTCCTAGATGAATTACCAGGTTTGCCACCAGACAAGGAAGTAAAATTTGCTATTGAAGTAGCACCGGGTACACACACCTATTTCTATAGCCCCTAACCGAATGACACCTTCAGAACTTAAAGAATTGAATATTCAACTGCAGGAATTGCTTGATAAAGGTTTCATCGGGTTGAGTATCTCTCCTTAGGGTACACCTATACTTTTTGTAAAGAAGAAAGATGGGACACTTTGGTTGTGTATTAACTAACGGCAGTTGAATAAAATAATAATTAAAAATAAATAACCCCTCCCATGCATTGAAGATCTGTTCGATCAGCTTAAAGGTGCAGGCATATTTTCAAAATTTGATCTAAAGTCAAGATATTATTAGTTAAAGGTGAAGGAAGTTGATATGGCCAAGATAGCTTTTCAGACTAGATATGGCCACTATGAATTTCTAGTCATACCTTTTAGATTGACAAATGCACCAGCTGCATTTATGGATCTGATGAATAAGATATTTCACCTATACTTAGATCAGTTCATGGTCGTGTTTATAAATGATATTTTGGTATATTCAAAGATACCAGAGGATCATGATAAGCATCTACGAATTGTATTGCAGACTCTAAGGGAGAAACATCTTTATGCCAAATTTAGTAAGTGTTAATTTTAGCTAGATGAAGTCTCTTTCTTGGGTCATGTGGTGTCAACCGAAGTAATTAAAGTAGATCTCGAGAAAGTTGAAGCAATTTTACAATGGAGACCACCAAAAATGTCACAAAAGTTAAGAGCTTTTTAGGTTTAATAGGCTATTATAGAAGGTTTGTAAAGGTTTTCCCCACTAATACAGCTCCACTTACACGACTATTACAGAAGCAGGCTAAGTTTGTGTGAATAGAAGCGTGTCAAAAATGCTTTGAGAAGCTAAAAATATGTTAACAGAAGCGTCAGTGTTAACCTAGCCTGATTCGGGTGAAGACTTTGTGATTTATAATGTGCTTCTAGAAATGGACTAGGTTGTGTATTAATGCAGAAAGGCAAAGTAATTGTGTATGATTCACGATAGCTTAAGACACATGAGAAGTATTATCCTACTCATGATCTTGAGCTGGCAGCAATTGTTTTTGCCTTGAAGATTTAGAGATATTACCTATATGGTGAACAATGCTATATTTATACAGATCATAAAAGTCTAAAGTACCTGTTTACTTAAAAGGAATTAAATTTGCGCCAAAGACACTGGCTCAAGTTGATTAAAGATTACGATTGCTTTATAGATTATCACCCAGGAAAGGCTAATGTGGTTGCTGATGCCCTAAGCAGGAAATTTATGGCTAGTAAGTCTAATTGAAAAAATAATAAATAATTCCCTTAAATGAGTATACTAAATGCAAATGACTAATGGCTGTATTTTTAACCCTTCGGGCTATGAATGTTAGGCTAAACTTGGCACCAGATGGAGCAATTATACCAAAAATGCAAGTAAAGCCAGACTTCCTTTAGCAAGTTAAGAGTGCTCGAAAATAAGATGAACATAGAGGTAGAGAAATGAGTGAAAGATGGTAATGGTGGTGACTTTTCAATAGGACTAGATGATGGCATTTACTATAAACAGAGATTATATGTCCCCAATCAAGTTGAGCTAAAGAAGAATATTTTAACCAAAGCTCACTATAGTAGCTATGTAATACATCCAGGGGGTAACAAAATGTACTAGGACCTGAAGGTAAATTACTGATGGCCAGGCATGAAGCGAGATGTAACAGAGTTTGTCAGTAGGTGTTTAACCTGTCAGCAGGTAAAAGCAGAACATCAGGTCCCATCACATTTATTATAACCTATAACTATACCAAAATGGAAATGGGATCAAGTAACTATGGATTTTGTGACAAGATTATCATTTACCCAAAAGAAACATGATGCAATTTGGGTAATAGTTGAAAAACTCACTAAATCTGCTTATTTTCTGCCGGTGCGAATGGACTATTCTTTAAACAAGCTAGCAAAGATTTTTATTAATGAAATTATTAGAATTCATGGAGTACCTTCTTTAATCATTTCTAACAGGGATCCAAGATTTACCTCTCAGTTTTAGAAGAAGTTACAAGATGCATTGGGGATGAAACTTAAGTTTAGCACTACCTTCCACCCTCAGATGGATGGACAATCAGAATGAGTTATTTAGATTCTAGAGGATATGCTGAGATATTGCATCCTTGAATTTGAAGGTAACTGGGAGAAATATTTACCTTTGACAAAATTTGCATATAATAATAGTTATCAGTCAAGTATTAAAATTGCTTCATATAAAGCATTATATGGATGGAAATGCAAAACTCTACTATGTTGGACTAAATTAAGTGAGAAAAATATGGTAGGGACAAATTTAGTATGTGAAGCTAAAGAAAAGGTGCTAATTATCAAGGATAGGCTTAAAGAGGTTATAGATCGACAGAAATCCTATGCAAATTTAAAATAAGAGATATTGAGTTTCAAGTAGGTGACAAAGTGTTTATAATGGTCTCTTTGGAGAAGAATACTGAGATTTGGCAAAAAAGACAAGCTAAGTCCCAGATTCATTGGACCTTATGAGATTATTCAAAGAGTAGAGCCAGTTGCCTACAGATTAAAACTTTCCTTAGAATTAGAAAAGATTTAAAATATTTGCCATATGTCCATGTTGCAGAGATATCGATCATATTCTAGCCATGTCATTAACCTTGAAGAAATTCGGATATAGCCCGATCTAACTTACGATGAAAAGCCAGTGAAGATTTTGGCTAAAGAAGTCAATAATTGAGAAACAAAAAGATCCCACTGGTGAAAGTGCTATGGCATCATCACAATGTTGAGGAAGCCATGTGGAAACTAGAAGCATCAATGAAGCAACAGTATCGTCATCTTTTCAACACAAATAAAATTTCAAGGATGAAATTTTTTTAAGTAGGGAAGAATTGTAGTGGCCCAAACACCGGATTAGCCGTAAATAGTATTTTTCGTAATTGACCAGTACACCCGGATAAAAAATATACACCCAGGGGTGGGCAAAAAAAGAAAAATATTTTATTTAACCACCAAAAAATATTAATCACGATGAGTCCAAGGTTAAAATTTGAAGTCAAAATGAGGTCAAATAGGTCCCTAAAAGTCAAAAATAAGAAAAACTTCACGGTTTCGATTCAAATAGTACACTAGTTGACTAAAAGTTTGATTGGATTTTTAAAAATAACAAATGATATCTAAAAATCCTCAAAATTTTTAGTCCTACATTAAATGAGATATAGAATATTTTGGTGAAAAAAATAATTTTACGGTAATACTAGAAGTGGTTAAATCGGACCGATTTGAGTGAACTGAATCAAAAATTAACTTCGATTGAGCTAAAATTTTTCATGGAGGCTTAATTTATTATTTTAAGAATTATGGAATTGATTTTGAGTGAATTTGGAGTTGGGAAGGGAGAGAAATAATTTAGAGTGCATTAATAGGCTTAAATTTCATTTTAGGCTTAAATTAGGCCAAACCATTTTGGTTGGACCAACTCAGTATGAATTTTAAGGTATAAAAACCCCTAAAATATCAGAATTCTAGAGATAACTCCAGAAATTTGCTCTCTCCTCCCCTTCTCTTTCCAACTGTAGCTTCCATCTTCACCATCACTTCCATTTTTTTCTTCTTTCTCTTATATTTCCACCAAAAATCAAGCTTCCTAGGTAATATTTAACTTCTCTACTAAATCCTTGAAGCCTCTAACCTCTAGTTTGAGTGAAAGGATTAGATTAAATCAAGGAATTTTAAAGAAGGTGTAATTTTAAGGTAAGAGAAATTATTAGGGAAAAATTCATTTGAGGGTTGTAAGATATAAATTTGAGTGTGTAGATTTCATTTATACAATTATATTGTAAAAAAGAAGAAGATTTACCATGGTTTTTGCTTGATGAAAATTTTGTCACCATTAGGGAACAAAGAAGGTAAAGGCACTTCTAAGGGAAAGGATAAGGAAAGGAAGCTTGAGGAGCCTATAGAAAGTTTATAACGTTAGTGGTTACAAAATTTAATATTTTCCATTTAAATTAAATTAATTTAGGTTATGTTTACATTATGTAAGTATGTTAAATTCATGTGAAATTGATTTAAATGGTATAGATGTGTTTAGGAAGGTATAATGGAGGGATTAAAATGCAAAATATAAAAAGAAAATAAAAAAAGGTGGTGGTTTGTGGTAGGCCGAATGGAGTTATTAAAGGAAAATTATTTTGTTTGGTTGCTAAATGTAAAATAATTGTATAATTGAGTGGTTTGTGGTGTACTAATATTGTATAAATGATAAATAAGGAAAGATATAAAAATAAGGGGATGAATTAGATATGGCCGAATAGGGTAGGTTAGGAAAAAATTATGTAATTGAGCGATAAATGAAAAAATTATGGCATAATTAGATAAATTAAATTGTAATAAGGTTTAATATATGATAAATGAATGAAAAAGTATATAAAAGGATAGAGAAGTGGCATAGGCTAAAGGATGTTTTGGATAATTATTACTTATCATGGTATAAAATGAAAATAGAATGAAAATTTGATGTAAAGTAGTTTAATGAGAATTATTGGAGTTAATTTTGAAATTGACTAAGTTAGATTTACATTATGTATGCTATGTAAGTTAAGTAGTGTGTTATGTTTATATGAGATTTAATGTATTTTAATGCTAGTAGTGAGAAATAGAAGGTCTAGCATGCAATTGGTGGAAAGTGGATAAGTATGACAATGAAAATATTTATAAGTTAAGTTAATTATTAATTGGGATTATAATTAAAGAAATAAAATTAATTGCCCTTAGTATTAGTCTGGTGAGTAATCTAATTTACGATATAGTTGGCTAGCCATAGGAACATCTTACCGCGATGTGAGTCATGGTGACTCACTTTAGTAGGCCAATAACGGTTTACTAAAATGAAATGAAATGTTAAATGTTAAACTGTGGAATGCAAATGTATGGATGGTCTACTGTGTCACTTCTAAATATTATGGATCTATAGGATCCACGTCCCGTGTATTTAGTTTAAAGATTTTTACCGGAATGATATTAGGGTCAATATAGTAAAAAGAGTGCTACTAAAATTAAAATGAGTAAATAGAAATTAAATAAGAAATTATAATGAAAATAGACTTAATTGAAGGAAAATGAAAGTTTAAGGGTAACTTAGTAATTCTTACTAAGTACGAAATTTAAGTATTAAAAATGGATAAATAAATAATTAAATAAATGAAATATGTGAACTAACAAAATAATAGGGATTAAAATGTAATTTGGCATAAAGAGAGCAATTAAAGGACTAAAATGTAAATTGTAAAATAGTTAAAGTAGTAAAAGTGAAAATGAAATTATATAATGTCATGTGTAATTAAGTAATTTAACTATTTAGAGATTTGTTAATGGATTAAATATAATGTTGAAATAAATGTAGATTAATTTCATGTTACATTAGATAAGATTATTATATTTGCATGCCTGTATTTTAATGGAAATCTTTAGACTTGTAACTACCACTGAGCACATTTAATGCTCAGCGCATAGTTTATTCATTGTGTGTAGATACCTTTAATCATTATAGGGAAGCAAGCATGTATCAGATTGGAGGGTCCCGGATCAAACATTATTTTTATTAGTATATTTTGTGTAATGACTATTAATGGCATGTATATGTAAATATATGTACACTTATGAATATGTATATGGTTTGTATGGATTTAAGAATGATAGTGTGAACTGGTATGGCATATTATAGATAACTTATTGGTTGAATGTGGGATGGATGTGGATGATTTGTATAGGTGGATGTTTGATAAATATTGATATTGAAATTGTTGATTTTGGTCGTATGCCCTATGCATGCTGTGTTTTTTTTGAAATTGCAGAAAGAGTTATGCAATGTATAAGCCGCTATGCCCTCGAAATTTTCATTTTAAAAACATGGCACGTAAGTATAATAGTTTCAATCAAATGAAGTATAAATTGTGAAAGCCGTATAAATGAATAAGATGAATGTATATCAAAATCGTATAAGAGTGTTACATTACTCCACTCAGTCCTCGAAACCTACAAGCAATAAACACTACATGCTGAGTGTTGATATGCTCAGTGGTGACTATAAATCAAAGAATTTTCCACACGTGTACATTTGCATTAGTCATGTAAAATTCTCATTAGGACAAACAAATGCAATTATCATTTCATTTATCATTTATACTATTAATTACCACTAATATGGCTAATTTTCAATTTTTTAATTAATTACAGAATTGACCTTTTTACCCTTTAATTACAATTTTGCCACTAGTTCACTTATTTTTACTCTTAATTTTATTTTTATTTTTACCATTTTTACCCTTTTATTTAATAATTTTTCATTCTTACTAACTAAACTTGTTATTTAGGAAAATTACCAATTTACCCTTAAACTTTTCATTTTCTTTCAATTAGGTCTTTTTTCATACTAAACTTCATTTTCACTTCATATTTCACACTTTTAACTCATTATTACCATTATATCCCTAGTACAATCCTCGTAGAAATCTACAGACTGGATATACGAGACGTGGATCCTATAGGCCTATAACAATGCAATAGAGGATGATCCCGAAGGACCAATCCACCACAAATCAAAACAGACAATCAGACAGAAACTATGAGAGATCATTACGATCCTACCATAGCAAAGTAAGTTGCCATGACTTGCACCGCGGTATGGGTATCCTTATGGTTAGCCAATCATATCCTGAACTAGAGTTTAACCACCTAACCATTACTAAGGGCAACATTCTTTGCTCACTTCAAAATTTTCTTTCACATTTGATATTTTCATTTGCCTTTCCATTTCAATACACTTTTCAATCAATTTTTTTATCACTTTACACATTTTATGAACTATATCACTATAATTCGCCAAATGCACTCATCTTATGAATTATTTCATCATAATTCATCATTTTCATTCATTATATGAATTATTTCACAATAATTCAACAATTTCTTTTTAAACATAATGCTAATTCATTCTTAAAAATATTAATATTAATTTCATAAATTCCAAATTAATTCATGGATACGTAATTTCATGTCTAGATTCATTTTAAGGCATTAAACATTTAAAATATATAAAATACAAACTAAAATCTACTAGGGTACCATTCAGCCAAGGAAGGTTGTCCACCTTACTTTTAATTCAATTTAAGCTTTCTAAAGGTCATTATTAAGGTTCTTAATCATTATTCGAAGCTTAATTTCAATTAAGCATGCATTATACCTAAATTCACCTAGGTTACATAATGTAAATTCATAAAAAATTGAAGGAAATTAATGGATTTTATAGTCACCAACCTTTCTCCCTTACTTTGGCTTGCCTAGACTTCCTTTTCTTTGCCTTTAGCATTAGAAGCTTGTCCCTCACTTTGAGAACTTACAATGGCTGGATTTTCCATCAAATAAAAATCTATGATTTTGATCTCTTTTGCTTAAATTGACTTCATAAATAGACTCTAGGCATCCAAAAACACTTATAGGCACCATTAAAACAAATTAAAATCTTGAATTCCACTTACCTCAATTTCATCTCTTTCACTTTCCCTTTTATTTTCTCCCACTATTCTCACTCTAATCAAAGAGTAGAGATTTAAAGAATCTAGTAGGAAGGTAGAGCCATTATTGGAATGCTTGGATTTGGTGAGAAAGAGAGAGAAAGCTTGATCAAATTTGAGAAAGAGAGAGAGGAAGATGGTTCGACCAAGGAAGAAGAAGAAGAGGGCTGAAAAGATAAGGATGACTACCTAAAAAATTTTCTCCCAATAGCTTTTATATGGATCTAGATACCCAACTAAAAGCCCACTCACTTAGGCCCAAAGCCTCGATTTAGGCTTGTTATGCAATTTTTCCATAGTTCTCTCACTTTTCAAGTTCAAATCATCCCAAATTTGATTCCACCACTCATAACATGCATAAAATAGGCTTTATAAAAAATTTCAACTCAATCAGAGTTTATTTTTTATTCAATTTAATAATTACTGGTGTCACCGAAAAATTTCCTTTTTACATCCAAAATATTCTACACATTATTTTAAAAAGATATGTAATTTTTGATAATTTTTAGAACTCATTTCTTATTTTTGACATTTAAAGGCCTATTTGATCTTGATTCCACTTTAAATTTTAATTCCGGACTAACCGTGATCAATATTTTTCGATGGTCAAATAAAATATTTTTTATTTTCGGGTTTTTTACCCTTGAAAGTACTATTCACCATTGAGAAATACTATTCACGGATAAACCGATATTGAGGTCATCACAAAAGTAATACTTTATAGTCTATCTCATGGGTGTTATGGTAATATTGGACTTATCACTTATGTCCACATCTTATTTTCATTTTTGGTTAACATTTATCTAACCAAATTTATATTGTTATTAAAATTGGACCAGACTAGTTTAACTATGAACCAACAGATAAATTTTTCTCACGATTTTATATTTCTAAATTTTCATATTAGTTTCCATCTTCTTTTTAGTCATGTAATTTTTTTTCTTTATTTAATAAATTATCACTTTCATTGTATCATATTATATTTCAAGCAATATTATTTGCATTAAAACCAATTATTTTTCAAGTAGAGTATGCATAGTTTATTTTATTTAGCTAATGTTAATTATTATTCATATATAATATTTATATAATTGAGGGTTATAGATTAGGGTGAAGGTTTAATAGATATTTATAGTAAGTAATACATGTATTATATAATTAATTTTTGAATTGATTTTTAGAATGAGGGTTAGCGATCAGAGCGAGGGTTTAGAGTTCCAAGAAATTGTATGAAAACAACAAATAAAATACATAGTATTGTCTGAATGTATAAATTGTTGTCAGTAAACAATGTAATGCAATGCTATGTTTTTTTATAATAGTTTAACAAGTTTTTTTCAACTTTAGCATTCAAATTTTTTATGAAAATACGTATGTAATATTTTCTATAAACATTTCAAAAATATTTTTAACAAAATTTTTAACAAAATATTCAAATAGAATAGTAAAAATGGAGCAGAAAAGCAAACATGTAGAAATTATAGTAATTTTGCTTTTTTGTCTACATATACTACTTAAGAATCACTCTTGAACTTTTTTCACCATTCTTAATTTTTTAAGGGTAAAAGTCAAAACCAATTTATAATTCTAAATGTATATCTATCCATAATCTTACTTTTCAAGTAAAAGATAAAAACACTTTTGGATCAATTTTTAGCATCGAGGGTTAGAGATGATGGTGAAAGTTTAGAGTTTGGGAAATTATATGAAAGCTATAATTAACATACATAGTATTATATTTTGTTGTAGCATATTGTAAGAAAGTTTAACTAATATTAATTAAATTAATAGACTTATATATAAAGGACTCTTAATTAATAGATATGTATAGTAAGTAGTACATGTATAATGTAATTAATTTTCGGATCGATTCTTGGCATCAAGGTTTAGAGATTAGGGTTTCGGATTCAGGATATGTATTGATCTTGATTTTTAGAATTAGAATGATAGATACTTATTTGTATACATTTGGTAGAAAAAAATTCTAAAGGATATAATTGATACAATTAGGAAAAATAAATGCATTTCATTATCAATATTCAATCAGCTTTATATATAATTATTTTTTTTCAATATATACATATATTTTTTGTTTTAATACACATTATAAAATGAGATGAAATACACATATATTTCAATTACAGATTGCCTTTCATACCTTTTTATGCCATAAGAGCACTCTTTTAAACTCTCTTTATTGCTTTCTCTTTCCTCTTGCTTCCTTTTTCTTTTACATACAAAAATTATGAATTTAAGCATCTATTTACTTCACAAATTTCAATCCCTAACATGTGGGGGAAAATAGAGGAAAGAAAGAAGCTAGTTTACTTTGAAATTGCCTAACACTAAACTCTCTTTCTCTCCCCCAAGATATAGCTGAATTTAGGGGATTGATTACGGTGAAAATGATTTGCTTTGAGGAAAAATAGGTGGTTTTTATCCCCTTAGGGTGGCCAGTGACCAGTGTTTAGCAAATGTAATAGATTGAGTAGTAATATAGGAAAATATATTTATTATCCCAAGAATGTTGAATCTAAGGGAATATGGATTGCTAAGTAAAATATCTATCTAATTAAATTGAATTAATCTGAGATTATTTTCCAAGTTTGTAATTGAAAACAAGAACTAAGCTAAATAGACAATTAAGCAAATCAAAAACTAAGACTAAACTAACATAAAATAAAACACTTTTACTAAAAGAACTATCCACCCTAACTTTTATTACATTGATTAAATCAAAAATAACATAAGTGATTATCAAAAATTGGTTAAATAAAAATAGATATCTTATTTAAAATATCATTTTAAGTACTAAATCCTCTATTTAGGAACAAGCTACTACTTAGCATAAAGATTTGATTTTAAACTCCTAAACATTCATTAGATCCTTTTGAAAGAGATCTAACTCTAACCCATTCTTAATTCAGCATTCTTAAATTTAAATCAACTCATGAATAACAAATTATTACCTCAATTCTCAGAATGCAACAATACATTGACATAAGAAGAATAAGCTAAGAATAAAAAAATACTAAGTCATAAGTGAAATTGACAATTAACTATTTATTCAACACATCAATCATCAACACAATCATAACTCAAGATAAGAATCAGCTCAAGAACTAAGAAATAACAAACTTGCATTAAATTAAAGTCATTACAATAAAAGAATGAGAGTTCAGGTTTCACTTAACCAAAGTAAAGAACTATTCACCAAACATGATTGAAATAATTAAAAAATAAATATAAAAATATACAATACTCATGAAGCTTCAAACTTGCTCTTGATGAATTCTTAGTACATGCAGTAGAAAACATAAATCTTTAAGAGAATTGAAAACTAAGGAGAAAAGAAAACTAAATCTAAACTAGTGAACAATTAACTAAAGAAAACTAGGGTTAAAAACCTAAGTAAATTCATCTCTCTAACACTCTTTTCTTTTCAATTTTGACATTTAAGTTTGCTTAAATACTCTGAAAAGAAAAAGTTTGATGCCTTATAACTTTCTAAACCAGATGACAAAAGAGTTTTATCATAATAAGAAGTCTTCCTCTTAGGTGATGAGCTTTCTCCCTCGAGTCAGTGTTTAATCCCTTCAAGAGAGGGCCTAATCCCTTTGAGAGAGGGCTTTTCTTCTGTACTCAACGTGTATCTTGGCTTCAAAACTCCCAAATTGCTTCAATTTTATTCCATTCTTCAAATAACTTCATATTTTCTCCAATTTAGCAACTAAAAGTAACAAATTGCAATTAAATCCATAAAAATTACAACTAATAAACTTAAATACCAAATTAACCAAATTAACACTATATTAACAACTAAATCACCTAAAAAACAATAAAGTAATATAGATAAAACTCAAAGCTATCAGCCGGCCATCATATGGCCTCTTTCCTAGTTTTTTCTCCCTTTTTCCTGAATTCTCTAAAGAAAGCTAGGTTAGGTGATTCCTACTTAGCTCCCCTCTTTCTTATGTTTTCGTATTAATTTTTCCTATTCAACTCCTTTTTTCACTTTAACCCTTGTATTAAACCTCCTTCTAATAATGCATATGCATGCCTCAGAGTGAATTTATCATATTGCCCTCATTTTTTTGAAATAATTTCCTCTGGTCCCAACCTACAATGCATTTACTAATCAAGCTTATATTGATCATAATATCATTTAAACTTGCATATATCCTTCTAGGGTATATGCTAGGGTCTTACATAAGTTGTCATCCAAAAACGAAATGATTTGTACAACTGCCACATTTAAAAGGGCATAGCAATATTCAATTATATTATTACAATAAATAAAAATTAAAAGAAATTAAAATGAGGGGATATCCAATGATAGGAGCAAAATTGATGGAAACTCTTTACATGACACTGCTAATATTTTATTTGAATTCTATAATGAAATGACAAAACTAAGGCAACATTTTTTGTGTCTATATTTGTATTGACTGATGATCATCCCTGAGTCCATTTGCACTTAGATAGGTTGCACGACATAGCTCCCTTTACAATCATGTCAAGATGGCCGATCCCCATTTATAATTTCCCACTTGGTCTAAATACTCCAATAATGGAAGTCATATTAAATGAATAGAATTGTTGGACTACGAAGAACAAAATAATCCATTGATACAAAGAAAAATTCAAATACCGGTAAAAGCATTATATAAGGTACTCAAAAGTCATGGGTAGCAAGGAACTATAATTTCTTATTAACCAGGTCATTTTAACGTTGTGCCTTTTGAGAATCTCTTCTAGGGGAACTTCTCCCAGAAGCAAACAATAAAAATATGCCCAATCATGTTGTAAATGTCCTATCATAGAACGTCTTTCAATGGTAAATCGATCAGGATCCCTACTTCCAATAGTATAATTATTATTTCACCAATAGAAAAGTGAAAAGTATGTATTTTTGGTCTCCACCGCTCCACAAGTGCAATAATCACGTTAACATCAACATACATTAACTTATTTGAAAAACTTCGTAAAATCTTTATAATTTTAGATACGATACTATTTTTCAGATCAATGTTTTTGTAGTGATTGTCAACACTAGCACTTTGTGCAAACAATACATCATAATCAACCTGGAAATAAAAAAAATTGTCAATTATATATGTGTGTTCCTGTGTGTCTGTATATAGACATACATATATAAGTTGATTATAGAGTTGAAATATAATTACATTATTGTTTCAAACTGCATTTGCTTGATGTTTGCCTTGCAATTTTAGCATATCATCTATGTACGGTCCCATATTTATATATTGTTGATTTTGAAACTGATTCATTTTTGTAATAACCTAGGTGTAGATACAATAATTAATGTTATATGTACATTAAAAAATATTTGCAATAATTGACTATAAATGTAAATTCAAATTATTTGTATAATAAAAAATATCAAACTCATAAAATAAAGAATAAATAAAAATATCCAAAATTTCTCATTACAAAACTAATAGCACTTTTATTATTTTAAATATATTTATAGTATCTTAATCCAAACTATTATTATTTTTAAAATTTAACCTTTTAAATATCAATTTTCTAATTTGATGTTACACTATTTTTTTTAAATCACCAATAAAAAAATGCCTACCATGACTAGTAAAATAAGCAACAAAGTTGAATCCACTATAATAATTAAATTACTCCAAATACATGCATATTTTGTATGTTAAAAATAATATTAAAATGTTTTTCAACTAATTTAATAAAATAAGTTAAATGCATGACTTTTATAAAAATAAATGAATAAATATATGATAAATTGAATATATATTCCATCAATAAAAAAAGTGTATATCAAAATACATATTTCACAAAAATAAAATCAAATAAAATAAAATAAGTCTATATTTTTATACAATATAAAAATTTCACACTTTAATATGAATATGTCAATTACAAAAATATGTAAATGCATGTAAAATTTTAATTTATATTAATATAAAAATTTTCTTAATATGTAAAATTATTATTCTAATATTTTACATTATTTTAATAGTTTAACAATTTTCATAATCAAATATATGAAAAAAATAATTTTTTTTTCATAATACATAAATTTATTATTCTAATATTTTACATTATGATGTATTGTATTCAAATAAAAATATAAGTACTAACTTGTTTTTTTTCTCGTCACCAAATTAACGATCAAAATATACTTGCAAACTACACAATAATACAGTTAAATATTTGATCAAAATATTAATTTTATTACTTCTATATAGAAATAATTGTAAAAATTTTAATTAATTTTACTTACATTTAATTTGTGCAAATAATTAATAAAATACCTCAAAACTCATGAATAAAAAAAATATTAACAGTGCAATATAAGAAGGATGAGGAAAAGGGAAGGAAGGATAGAGTTTAAAAATTTGAAGGAGATGGAAAATATGTTAAAAAGAGTGTTGGGTTTATATATTATGAAAAATAATATAAAAACAAAAATTTTTGAAAACCGGAAAATTCACGAGTTGAGAAGTCATTGTCATTGTAGCTGCTGCAAGGACTATCGAAGATAGTTTACTGCGTTTGAAATCACAGTAGACTGACTCCAGTCCCTGTTTGTCATTGACACTACTCTCTATTCGTCATGTGTCCAATTCTGCAGTAACCTATTGCGGTTTGACCAAAACATCCTAAAATTCTAAATATATTTTCATATACACCAAAATTCTAATTTTTTTAAAAAATTATTATTTAAATTCTTTTTATTTATAATTCAACCTATTTACAATTTGATCCATTTAAAATCCATTTAAGATTAGATCGAGTTGTACTATTTAAATTGAAATTTTAAAATGAGTTTAGCCTAAATTTAAAATTAAGTAGAAATTTATAACTTATTCCAACCAAATTTTGAACGTCATTAAATATGGACTTAAAAAAAGAAAGTCAAATAACAGAAAATTCAAAGATTAGGGATGAGCATGGACCGATTAACCAGTCCATAAGCTAAAAAAACAATTCATTAAAATTGATTTTTCAAAATACTAGCCGCTAATCAGTTTGTTATGACCATCTAACAAGTCTATTGGTTTCGATTTTTTGGACTGATTAATCAATTTTTTTCAGTTAACAACTACAATTATAAAATATAATTTTAAAAATTAAAATTTTCAAAATACATAAAAATTAAAAAAAAAATCAAAATACTTAAAAATAAAAATTGAATACAATATTTAATTCAACATATTGTTTAAACTATGAACATAAAAGTTAAAATATTCAACTCTCCGATCATTGACTTAAATCACATTAGTTTTTGCATAATCAACTCTCCGATCATTGACTTAAATCACATTATGGTCAATTAAATTAGACAATTCTAGAGTAATGTCGAATTCTCCTTCAATCACTGCATATATATGATAATTCTTGAGTAATGTCCAATTAAATCAAAACTATATAAATAATAAATTAAAAGTAGATATATCTGACTCTAGTTAATTCTTTTTCTCAATATCCAAACTTTGAACAATTCAAGAATGGATGAACTATTAGATAGCTGGATCCCATTGATTCCCTTACCACTTTCTCATTTTCTCAACCGGATAGTAAAATATTGAAATTATGTATAAATTGTAGTTGGAAATTAAGAGCTAAAGAACGTAATTGTTTGGAAATAGTTGGCCGAACTCATTCAATGTTCAATGAACCAACAACCTGGATAGAATTAACTAGAGTCAGAGGTTGAGGATGCAGTGCTCTCAAGAGTTCTAACCAAAAACTAGTAACTAATCACTATATATTACAAACTATTAATAAGCCATGGAATATATTGAATAAAGGGAATTATAGGGTAGCCAAGAAAACTTCAAGGCAAAGACGTAAAGAATATACCCAGTACAGAAGGCAAAACCTCCGGAAAACCGAGAAACCCAACCTATTCCAAGCTACAAACCACAGAAGAGATGTTGTCCAACCTAACTAACAGAACAACATTAACAACAGGAAAATAAGGAGCTATAAGAATAGTACAAACTGAATAGATAATGAGATAAAACTACAACCACATAATAACTTCAGCAGCGAAAAAAATAGAGCAGTAGGGGTATGTTTTGTTTTGATATTATCACAGAGAAGATCGCATACAGAATGAGAAAAGTATTGTTGAAATTACCAAATTAATATTTATATATAGTAAGAACAGTTTATCTAAATAATCATGCATTAAATAAACAAAGCAAAAATATCAATCAACAAATACTTACAAATATAGATGAGAAGTTAGGGGTGCTCACGGGGCGGCGCCGGGGATTATATTCCCAATTACTGCCCCACCGGGGTCGGGGATTCCCCGTCCCCACCCCCGAGTCTAGAACGAGAAGAAAATCCCCCCTATCCCCCGTCTCGCGCGGATCCCCATTTCCGAATATATATATTTTTAATTTAAAATATAATATTTTATAAATAATTAAAATTAAAATATAACATTTAATTAATAAAAAAATTAAAATCAATTATAATTCAAATTAATATAAATTTTAACCATTCATAAATTTAAAATTAAGTATAATTTATAAATTAATAGTTATAAAATTAAGTTTTATTTTAATTTTAATTATTTATAAAATATTATATTTAAAAAATATATATATATTTTTTGCAGGGCGGATACCCTATTTCCCACCCCCATCCCCGAATTTGTAACGGGGATTTTTCCCTCCCTTCCTCGTCCCCGCAGGGGAAAAATTAGGGGATTCCCCGTCGGGGCCGAGAAATTTTCGCCCCGTGATCATCCCTATGAGAAGCAGAAAGTCGGTAAAGGAGGGAGATGATCAATGGCCGGCGTCAAAGAGAGGGGTGGATTCAAAGAAAGAGCGGCAAAGTTTTGCGTCAAGGGAAGAGGCAGTACAGATGATATGGTTTGAATTTTATCTATATATATATATATATAAATCGATCGGTTAACTAAAATCGTCAGTTTTTTAAATCATTGCTCGAAACCCAATCGAAAATTAAAATTTTTTATTTTTAAAAATCTTAACCACTTTTTAATTCGATTAATTTAAAAAAATCAATTCAATTTTGGATCATTTTTTGGTTAACTTTTTTTCGATTTTTTTTTTTTTGCTCAGTCCTGTCAAAGATCTTGCTTGCCTCGCATAGAGAGTTAGAAAAAAATAAAAAATAGAAAGTGAAGTCAATAGGGAAACTCTACTTGAATTGGTGCAACATGCAACGCAAGTAGCCATGTGAACCAAACTGCGGAATCCCAAGGGGCTGCAGAAGCCTGTGCATATAAACTTATAAATGTCAATAATTACCAATGCTATTAAAATCTAACTGGATAAAAAATTGAAAAAAAAGGGATATGTGATTCCACCGAATTCAACTAAAATTTTTTTAAATAATATTATTTTTAAAATTTTATATAAAATTATAATATCACTATATAAAAAATAAAAAATACTTTAAAAAATAGGTTCATATCAAACATTAATAATAAGTTTTTTTTTAAATCATTCAACGTTTATAATAAAAATTTAAGATAAATATAATAAAAAATCATAAATATTCAAAAAATATCAAATATAAATTATATTTTCGTATTTTACTCATAAAAAAATTCATTAAAATTGCCTAAATTCCAACTATTTTGTATTTATATTTTTATTTCTTTTGTTGGCAAAAAATAATATTGTATAGACATTTTGGAGATGGTTTTCCAACTCAATTTTACAATTTCTTTTTATATGTTTAGATACAATTGATTTATTATTATTATTATTATTATTATTATTATTATTGGAATATCTGAATTTTAATAGTTTTTTTACATTAAATTTATATATTTTTAAAAAATTGATATTGAATTTCTATAAATTTTAAATCACTCACGTTAAATTCAATTAGAAGAAAATGACAAAATTGAAAGACATGTTATGTTAATCTTGCAGTAGATTAACTTAAAAGGACCATAAAATCCACCAAACCGTAAAAAATGAAAAAATATATAATTATTTTAGATATGCAAAAGGTAATAAGTTAATTTTTTTCTTCAATTTTTTATATTTTGGTGGATTTTAAATCGATCTCACGTGAACGTGCATTTTAATTCTGGCAATACATTTTTATTGGATCAAATGTGAGGATTCTATAAATTATAGAGATCCAATGTTAATTCTTAAAAAATTCAGACATTTAATATAGAAAAATTTAAATTCAGGAATCCAAAATATATTTTACCAAAATTCTATTGCATGCATGAAAGTAAATGCATGTCAACTTGGATTGATGGAACATATTAATATGACTTATAAAATTCTTTTAATTATGTAATGACATAGATATGATTATATGAATCATTATTATATTAATGAAGAGATCTAAAATAACTCATGCACATGGATAAAAATTTGCCTTAATCCATAAAATAAAATAAAATAACTGCCCGAGTCAATATTGTGCAATAAAAATAGCACCTTTACAAGGAAAGAATAAGGAACCCCAACTCTCTTTTGAGGTCAACCCCACCCCACCCCCGTTATGACATGCTGAAAAAACCACACGTGATCAGAGTACCGATGGTCGGTTAGCCTAAACTGCTAAGCAAACGCAACCCAAAAATCAAAGTAATCCGCGCCCTTATTTACATGTTTATATTCTCCCACAAAATCAATGAAGAATATATTTGTAACATTTTAATTTTTATTAAAGGTGATTATGGATGTATTAATTAATTTATAGTCTATTTTTTAAATTTTATATCAATTTTATAAAAGTTTAAATTTAAATTCAATTCATTAACAACCGTAATTAACTATTAAATGTGGACGATTAACCATTGGATAGTCATTAACAAATTAAACATATAGGCCATGTTGATTTTCTATATTGCACATGAAATAATATAATATAGTACAAGTTAATACAAGTAAAGTGTTTGTAAAATTTTTTTTGCAAAATTAACGTGCAGATAATATAATAGACCATAAATCTCTTTATTTCACTTATACCGTATAAAATAATATATCACAAATCTTTTGATTTGTGTAATATGATAAATATTTTATTAATACTAAATACAGTACCACCACTGTCGCTGCTACCGCCACTGACACCACAATCACCATTGCTGCCATCACCATTGCCGCCACCGCCCCCACAATCACACCGTCAACCCACCACCACTACCCCCATTATCACACCGCCATCACTACCACACCATCACCACCACCATTACCACACTACGATCAAATTTTTAAACTAATAATATTGAATGTATACCTTAACAACTATTATATAAAAATTATATTATAATTCATAAATTTTTCATTTTTTTGCTTAAATATTTTATCAAATTCATTGTTTGTATTTCTTTGTTTTTTCATCTAATTTTGCCTTTAGAAATTCTAATTTTTCTAATAATATATAGTCATTTCTTACTATATTTTTTAATAAAAATTGATATATGTATTAAAAATTGTATTTTATAATTATAGTTTTTTTATCTAAATTAGTTACAGTAAAAATAATTTAATTGTATCGATTTTCAAATTTTTAATAAATTATATATTAAGATATTATGCATTAAATACAATATAAAATATTACAAGCTAATATAATTTTGTATCAAACATTGTATAATATAATACATGCTAATAGTATACAAGCTAATATTATATAAGCTAATATTATACACATATTAATACTATATAAACTAATACAATACAGTGAATCAAATGTATTTATATAGTTATTTATGCTTCATTAAAAAAATGCATTTATAAAATTAAAATATTAATTCTAAAAATTTTAATAAAATACAAATAAAAATACTAAATTGTTAAAATTTATTTAAGAAAAAATACATAAACGCTATGCAAGCCAATGAAAAAAGATTCAAACTAATTTATCACTAAACAATATTAACAAATAGATAATTTTCATGAGTAAGGTATATAATATACTATATTTATAGAGAGTAAAATGGTAATAATTAAAATATAAAAATTATCCTCATAAACCATATATAAGGTGAAAATTATCTATAAAGATTGGTTAACTGTGAACCAACCGGTTTATTTGATATTAAAGTTTAAGTACATTAATCATAATTTTTAAAAATTAAAGTATACGTCTGTATTTAATTGAATTGGTTAACCATATAAACCGGTTTAAATTTGATTTTAACCAAGGATTTAATAATTTTTTAATTTTTTTTATCCAGCCCCAATTGTTATGATTCATTTCTTTTTTCTTTTTTATCAACATTAAATTCCCCATACCAAGCTTTAAAGTTTTTATCCTTTCATATTAAAATAATTAATTTAAAAATCATACCAAGCTTTAGCTGGAATGTTGTCAATTTAAAAATCATTTATTCTAACTAAAACAAGGACCATCTAATAAAAGTCAAATTGAATGGCCTCACCTATGCAGAAAAAGATGTATGAAGTTAACAAATAAAAGTTGCAAAATTTGGTGGGAAATCAACTGTAGTTTAAATAGTTGATAGTTTTACAATTTTTTTCATTGACTAGATTTGATTTACATCCCAAAAATATAATTATAAAAAATTTGTAAAATTAAGGATTAAAAATGCATTAATCTAAAATTAATGACATTGATTGATTTGCTTCGGATAGTTAAAATACAAATAAAATAAGAGATGAGATTGCAAATATTATAGAAGAAGTGGCAGACGAAAGATGAAGCAAAAATTATTTCAAACATCTTAACTTTGTTGCTAATTTTAGTTGAGTAAATAATTAAAGATATTATTGTCGTACGCTTAAAAAAAACATTATTTCGCAGTTTTTCCTTTCCACCCCAATATAAATATAATGTTTAACTTTTAAATTTGAAGTTTTATTTTATTTTATTTTTTCAAAAAGCCAAAACTTATACCATGTTTGTTAATGATGGTAGGTTACCTACTCCATAATTTCAAAATTATATTATAATAACGGAAGGTACTTCTATCATTTCATTAAAAATATGATAATACAATATATCATGGGATAAGAGAGATGAGAGTTGGTGATATATTGGCAAATGGCAAATAAAAATAAAATAAAGAAAAAACACAAACCGCCATACTCATAATCTAATACAATAGCCTCGCTTAATCAAATATTTTGAAACTCGGTTTGATCCGGACAGTCAAACCGATTGAATTATAATTTAATAAGAAAATTAAATTGGTTAAACATAAAACTCGAAAAGTGAAAAAATTCGGATTGAACCGAATCGAACCGAAAAAATTCGAATTGAATTGGGTTAAACCGAAAAGTCAGGTTAAACTTTAAAAACTTTTCAAAAAAAATAAAAAATAAAAAATAAGAAAACGGTTTGCTTATTTTATTATATCTTAAACTTGTGATTGAAAAATTATAGATTTATATATTTTATTTTATTTTTTATTATAATTAATCAAATTTTAATTTTTATCTCCTTCAATTAAGCTCGTAAAGTATTTTTTCATGAAATTATACATTTTTCTGCATAGTTTAATATTATTAATTACATCTATTTACAAAATTTATGGTAATTTATATATATATTAAATAAATTTATTTAAATATTTATTTTTGATATTATGTGAATTTATTTAAATATTTATTATTTAAAATAATTTATTTTATTTTTATATTTATAAAATTTATTGAACTTAAAATTAATATTTTTATATTAATATTTGGTAATTAATATATTTTTTAATATATTTTTATATATTATTTATTTAATTTTTTTATAAATAAATATATTTAAAAAAATAATAAAAATTCTGAATTAACCAGATTAAATTAGTTGATTCATAACTCAGTTAAGTGACTTTTGGATCAAATTTCAAAACATTGCGCTTAATCGGCTCGAATTTATGGAAATAAAGTATAAGAAAAAGTAAATCAAAACGCGCCTATATCAATAAAAATAAAAAACTAAAGTATTTATTGTCCCGTTATTGCTATAAGAAACCATAAGCTCCGCGTATCTCCAAACAAACAAAGGCAATTTCTCTCTCTTCAAAATCAATAACCTCTATTTCACTCTTCTTTCTAACAATGTCCGGTTATCCTCATCCGCCGTCCGGTTACGGCTACGGTCCGCCACCGCCACAACAACAACCCTACGGTTCCGCTCCTCCGTATGGTGCTCCGCAATCGGCACAGCCTTATGGCGCACCATCAGCTCCTTATGGCGCACCCTACGCGCCCCATCCCGCCGAAAAACCACCAAAAGAGAAGCCACATGCCTCCGTTTCCGGCGGTTATCCACCGTCGGCGCCATATGGAAGCCCATTTGCCTCGCTAGTACCGTCGGCTTTCCCTCCGGGAACGGATCCTAACGTCGTCGCGTGCTTTCAAGCCGCTGATCAGGACGGTAGCGGTTTTATTGACGACAAAGAGTTGCAGAAAGCACTGTCCAGTTATAATCAGAGCTTCAGCTTAAGGACCGTTCATCTTCTCATTTATCTCTTCACCAATACCAACACCAGGAAGATCGGTGAGGTTTTTAGCTAAAAAATCATAGAACTTCATATTGGTTTTTTATTTTTGGAGTGCGCATGTTAGCAAAACGCGAGTAGCCGTTTCCAACGTGCGCTTGGTGTCGAGTATACGCTTTAGTTACTTATCTTCAATTTTTTTCTAAGCTGCGCTGGGAATGTGAATTATTGTAGCCTAGGATGCTAAACTGCGCTGGGATTAGAGATTGCTAAGTGTAACTGGGACAGTAGAATATTTATTTTTTATCTGACTCGTGGCGTTGGTGTCAAAATAGTTGGATCAAATTGCTCTTTGTAAGGTTTTGATATGAATATAAGAGGACCCACGCGAGCTCGATGCGCTTGGGAACACTCATTAATTTTCTGCGTATAGCAGTTAATTTGTGCGAGTGTTCTGTCACGCGCCTTTGGACGGTGGAGATGGTGGAGATATGCATGCGCATGCGCACCATAGTCTGCCCCATTTTCTACTATGAATGAAAAAATTAATTTTGATTTTTTTTTTATTGCAGGGCCTAAGGAGTTCACTCAAGTATTTTATAGTCTGCAGAGTTGGAGGGTAAGTTTTGTTGGAAAATCGATTTCTTAAGATGCCTCTAAAATTTTGGTTTACATCTCTCTAAATTTTGTTGTAGTATTTGAATGGCAGTCTATTTTCGAGAGATTCGACAGGGACATGAGTGGGAAGATTGATGCTAATGAGCTGCGAGACGCACTGTACAGTTTAGGATTTGCTGTGTCACCAGTGGTATTAGATTTGCTGGTATCCAAGTTTGATAAAACTGGAGGCAGAAACAAGGCGATTGAATATGACAATTTCATTGAGTACGTTTCGATTCTTCTTTTCTAATTTTAATTTTAATTTTTTTTTTGTGTCGAAAGCTAATTGTTTTGTTTTCTTATCCTAAAAAATGTAGGTGCTGTCTTACTGTGAAGGTGAGTTATGTAGTGATGATCGCCATTCTTTCAGCTTTTGTGAATAAGTTGTCATTATAGTCTACCAAATGGAATAAGAATTTTTTTTTTCTTTTTTGATGGGGAATTCCAAATTGTAAATGGTTTCAGGGTCTGACAGAGAAATTCAAAGAAAAGGACTCAACATACTCAGGTTCAGCAACCTTCACTTATGAGGCTTTCATGCTAACTGTGCTGCCCTTCCTCATAGCATAAGATGGATGTTCAAAGGTTTTCATGCTAATTGTGCTGCGTATTATTGTAGAAATAAGCTTGTATTTGGTTTTTAAATCAAATGAGCCTTTTTATTTTCTTCTTGTAAAACTTAGCTCTTGTAGAAAACAAAACATGCCGCAAGTTTTTCTTATTCATTTGTATTTTATGATAGGCATATATGTTTTCTTAGTTCTTTTATATATAGTATTGTATTTTAATGCTATGAGACAATCTTAAATTCTTAAATATTGGATCTCACTTTATTCTACCCTATTAGGTTTTTCATCCCACTTCCATGAATAAAATTAAGAGAATTGTGTGAAATACCACTTTTCTTGGTCAATTTTCAAAAATACCACCTTCTTTAAGTCAAACTTCACAAATAACATATAATATACATAAAATTTTAGAATTTACATGAAAACCCCAAAATAATAACAACTAATTAATGAATAAATTCATATTAAAAGGATTAAATAAAGAAGATGAAGATATAGATTTAACTAACCAGTTAGAAAAAATAGATAATATAAATATGATAAATAAAAAATTAATACAAGATATTAAAGTACAATTAAGCTCAAGTGTTAACAAAATAAAAAGTTTATTAAATCAAATAAGTTTATTAAATCTAATAGAAAGCATACTGACAAAATAAAAATTTTATTAAATCAGATAAGTTTATTAAATCAAATAGAAAAGCATAGAGGAATTAGAATTATTGAATATTAAGTGAATTAAATTTAAAAAATTGAGTTTTAAATAAATTAAATCAGATAAAAAATTATCTAAAATACATAGCAATTAAAATGAGATATAATGGATAAATTAAAAGGAAGAAATACGGAATATAGATGGATATATTTATGACGAACAATTTTACCAGTTAAATAATAATTTAAAAATTATAAATCAAAACATTAGGAAAATGAATAAGAAATTATACAGTTTTACAAGTATTTTATATGGAGAGAACAATTACGACGGAGGAAGTTTAAATTTACCAACTAATATATTTAAAAAATCAAAATAAGAAAATACTGAAAATAAAATGGATAAAATATTTGATATGTTAAAAGAAATTAAGGAAGAAGTAGGATAGTTTAAGTTTACCAGCTAATATATTTACAAAATCAAAATAAGAAAATACCGAAGATAAAATAGATAAAATATTTGATATGTTAAAAGAAATTAAGGAAGAAGTAGGATAGTTAAAAACAAGAGTAGAAAAAATAGAAAAAGAAAAAGAAAAAAATAAAAGAACATACACAAGAATGAGTAATTATAAAAACTTATATGTTAACTTTAGAAGAAAAATTAAAATTATATAAAAATAATGAAATGACTGAAAAAGACATTAGATTTAACACTTAACTTAGGAAATTTAAAAATGAATGTGAATCCAACTTCTACTAAAATTAAAGTTGAAACAGAAGAATATTCTGAAATAATAAATGAAATCGAAGAACAGATAATGAGATAAAATATAGGTACAAGAGAATATGAAAAATATAAAAGAAAATTTTCTACATAAAGAACAATGTATAATAATTCTAAATTTACAACAAAATCTGAAACAGAACCTAACCTATGTATCCAAACGGAATATGGCTAGATTTGGATTGTGTAGAAGACATACAAAAAGAAATAGAAAAATGGATAATTAAAAATGAATAACTTAGTAATAATATTATACGGATATAATTTATAAAAAAGAAGTAATTTCTTAATCAATACTTTAACAAGAAATGTAGAAAAATGGTGAAATACAATTAGACCAGAAGATAGGCAAAATATAAAATACGGTCCAAATAACAAAACTTTTACAACAATAGATACAACAAAAGATTTATTACAAAGATTTGAATTCGCAATAGATGCAATAAAAGATTTATTACAAAAATTTGAATTTGCAATAAAAAGAGAATTTTTAGGAAATCATTGACTACATCCAATAGATACAACAAATAAATTAGGTCAAAAATATTTATGGAAATTACAAAACCTAACAATATGTAATATATGTAATTTAAAACAATATACATGTGAATTCAATAAATATTATTATAATATTGCCAAAACGGATATATTACGATTACCATAAATTTAACTATTAAAACAATTTTATGTAACCAAACTACCAAAATCATGGAGATTAAAATTATTTAGCAAAATTTAAAATAATAATGAAATATTAGAAGAAACATTAGAAACCTATCAAACATATGTAACAAAAAGAATAAATGAAATGTGTAATCAAATATATGAAAATAGAAAAATAAGAAGAGCGGTTAAAGGATAATTATGTTGTCCAATAATTTAAGAACCAACTCATTGGGGATGTTATTATAAGAATAAAAGATATAATAGATATAGAAAATCAAACAAGAAATATTATAAACCAAAATTTAAAAATTTATATTAAAGAAAGTTTAAACCTTTTAAGAAAAATAAATTTAACAAAGGATGAGTGTTTAGGAAAAATCAAACATTTAGTAAGAAAAATCCTAAATAATGTACTTGTTGGATATGTAAAGAAAAAGAATACTATGCAAACAAATGTCCTAAACGAAGAAATAAAAAAAATCACAAGACATATAGAATATATGAACATTTGATATAACAAAACTATGAATCTATAGAATATAGTGAAATATTAGAAAATGAGAGTATATATGAAATAAGTTCTCAATATAGTTCAAATGATCATAACTTAGAATTAAAAGATAATAATAACACTGAATCAAAATAAAATCAGAATCTGAAAAAGAGATTAAAGAAAAATGAGTTCTGATAAAAAAGATCAAGAAATTATATATAATAATAATATTTTTAGTTAAAATAAA